>CM039584.1:40986794-41343773 GCA_022457205.1 Saccharum spontaneum
CAACTAGACCTTTCTGGTGCACTGCCATTTGTTGGTTATTATTTATCACACTTTATTTGCCACCTCAATTCCATTCCAAACTCTTTGTCATTCAATTTATTTAGAACAAAAATAAGTTATGTGTTGAATCGCACATTTTTTCATATTTTGTTTGACTTCTTAGTGTATGTGGAACGTTCAGTTCTTCTTGTAATTCATTTTTTTTTTTAGGCATTGTGATTTACTATTATGTACTCACGAAAATGTTCCTTTCATTGACTCAGACTGATTCACTAGTCCTTTTGTTGCCCCTGATTGGCTCATCCACTACCAGGTATCATGTGTCCTGCCTTTGTGTTTTAGTGGATTAATGCCTGTTACCAGGAAACCCAAACTTGATCTTGTTTATTTTCTGTTGCTAGCACTGCATTTTTGGTGGGAATCACTGGAGTTCTAGCACCACTCCTCGAGGAGACTCTGTTTCGAGGATTTCTAATGGTGTCCTTGACTAAGTGGTAAATCCAAGTATATTGCCCTAGCACTTTCTTTTCTCTTCCTTGCATGTACAAACTTGGTGCATTACAAGTTTGCATGTTTCTGTATTCACCAGTTACCTCTGGGTACAGGTTTCCTACTCCATTTTGTGTACTTGTCAGTGCTGCTGTATTTGCCCTTGCTCATCTGACTCCTGGACAATTTCCACAGCTGTTTATACTTGGTAATTCTCTACAGTCTATTCAGATATGACTAAATAGAAAACTATATGAATTCAATATTTGTTAAGGGTGCATTAGGGCACCCACAATGCAGAAACCATCATAGTTTTTATGTGCATTAATTACTCTGCCACCTAAGCATTTTGATGTTGTGGCAAGCGATTTAATGAGGAGAGACAGGAGGAAATGGTCTTAATAAGAAACTATGTCTACACGGGAACCAATACATGAAGAGATGTGATAGGTAGATGAGGGAGAAAGAAGACGTGATTGGAGAAAAGATTATTCTGTAGAAACTATCCATTTGGAACATAGTTTCTATGTATAGTGTCTACGTAAATTAATAGACATAGAAACTATATGTGGTTTCTAGCATTGGGAGTGCCCTTAGTTGGTAGCCAATTTGGCCATATCCAAATGCACAACGCAGCATTTGTCTTGTTACATCATTTTGGGCTTTTTTCAATGTGTCATAATTGTGACCTTTTCACTGAAGAAAGAAGTTAAAATCTTCCTCAAATATATGACAGTCAGAGCTGCAAATTGTGGGCAAAAATACCACAGGCAGGCACAATGCCTAAATGCAATTAAACCTGACATCCACAAAACCATACAGAATCACAACCATTGGCATATCCAATACATCGTCAATTACAGGAATTGCTAATTTGGTCATATAAGTTTTTGCCATGCCATCATTTGTGCGCATGTCATATGTAGGCCTGTTTTTAGAAGAAAGGAGTTAAAATTTGCTGCACGGATACTGAGATATGACAGCCATGGCTGCAAATTATAGCCAAGGGGTTACAACCAGACAGTTACAATACAACATTTGCATATACAACCGGTTGTAATTACTGGAGTTGCTATTCTATTTGTATCAGTGTTTGGCATGCCATCGTCATTCAGTAACCTAGTTGAGTATTATGCAGGTGTTGCATTGGGGTTTTCATATGCTCAGACCCGCAATCTTCTAACTCCGATCACAATACATGCATTTTGGAACTCAGGAGTAATACTTCTGCTAACCTTTCTTCAGGTAGGTCTTGTCAGTCTCTATGTGGCTACCAGTAACTTTCCTGGTGAAAATTCTCGAATTTATAAGTTGGCTAACATGCATAGAATTGCGCAAGAGTAGGAACAGCTAGTTTCTGTTTTGAGTAGTAAGAGGTAAGCAATTCACAGTATTTTTTCGACTGTTTTAGCTGCAAGGATATGATCTCAAGGAGCTCTTGGGAGCATCGTGAAGGTTTGAACCAACCAGGCACATTTGGTGCATAATATGATATCACCTGATGCCAGCAAAACCACGTGAAAAGAAATATGAGTCTTCAGGTTAGCTGATGGTTGCGTTTCCAGAAGTGTTACGAGGCACCACTAGTCTGTAGTAAAGCTGTTTATACAAGATGGCAGATTGACCTTAATGTAAGAACAGCTGCCCTTTTTGAGAGTGTTTCTTACAACTGGAGTGCTCAATTAAATTGTACTGATATTGTTTATTAAAGAAAGGTGTAACGACAACTGACATAACCATTGATCCTCGCATATCTGGCTTTCTATAGTGTAGACATGATACCATTAGGAAACAATAAAATAAAATAAAATAAAAATCGATAAATATATTTCTCTGCTTTGCTGCACTCCTAGGTCCTAACTATGGTTGAGAAAGAAGCCTCAGTAGCATAATTCAAATTACCAACTTATTATGGCTAGATATCTACTGCACAGCCAGTGTTGTGTTAGATGGACGTATGCACAAGCTACTGGTTTGTGCATCGAATCAATAGAAAATATTTGAAAGACAAAATCCCTAGAATTAGTCTAAAGTTCTATCATTGTTTATTAAACTTTTCATATTTTTGCCACTCTTGATGTGTAATGAATTTTAACTTCACAAGTCAAATGTGAGTAGAGCACTTTCACAAAGGAAGTCTACAATCATTATTTTCATTATTTTTTTTACCACAATTTGATCGACAGACGGAAACGTCCTGGAATTGCAGTATATAGTATACTCCACTAACCCCCAAGAGCGATCAGTTCTGCCAAGAGTAGTGGTTTTTTTTTTAATTCCTATATAAGAGAGCCAATGCGAAGTGCTGCCTAACATGGGGACAGGGCTCAAGCGTCTACTACTTGCAATCTCAGTATAGGTCTGATTAGTTTCTTACAAAGATCACTAGCATGGCTATGAACATGGTGGAACTGAGGATTTTTTTCGCTCTTTTTTCCTTGGATCATCTGTGTGAATGGAGGGGGGCCGCAAAAACGACATCAAGATCCGTTGATTGTTAATTGTTCTCTTCTTGAAACATGATTGATCTACAGTCTGGTTTTGGTTGTCCTATCTAGTAATTTCATTCAAGGAACAAATGAAGTTAGGCGTCGCTTTCTGACCAGTCCATTTCCATCCTGTAACAGTCATGACAAGATGCATGTAGGATCTGCAATTGCCGTGATTTGTGCGATGCAAGGTCAGTATGTGTGTAAATGGGCAAAGAAATGATAGGGAAGTATGAAGCCTGCTCCCTTGTCTGATGGACTAGATAGTAACCGTTCAGATGAAACCTTGGGGTCACTCTACTTGCAGGATCTTATTTCCTTTGTACAGTAGGTTTTATTTGCTGACGGCGTGCAAAGTTTGTGTCCACTGAAATAAAAAGTTGTGCACATGTTGTAGTTTCTTGCGAATGTATCTGAGTTATTATCAAGGTCACCATGTAAACGAGATGGGAGCCACACATTTCATCAGAGATACCGAGAAACTTATGGACAAAATAAAAGGATGAAGAACTACTGTTGAAAGAAAAATGATAGGGGACAGTTCTACAACGTTCATGTAGGACTGACTCATAAAATGTAGCCATTAAACAAGATTAACTAAGAATCTGCTCTTATTATGAACTATAAAAGAAGAGTCCATAATTTGCAATAAACTAGACGGTAATGTTGCGGTGCGGGCGTCCGGACGGACGGACGCCGCCTCCTTAAAAAAAATCTCCCACTCCACCTCACGCGCTTGTCGCAAGCTCCGCTCCCCATCTGCCGCTGCCAGCGGCGACCACCTCTGCTTCCTCCACCCCGGGGCCCTTGCCCGCCTTCGTGACTCAAGGCTCCACCACTGGAGTTGCGCCTCCCGTCCACCCCTGCACTCATCGCCAACACCGGGCGTCCTCCTCATCACCTCCTCCTACGGTTGGAGATGGCGAGGGCGTCGCGGTCGTACCATACTTTGCACCGACCTCGAGGCTCCTTGCGCCCCAGTGCCCCAGCGGAAGAAGCTCGCGGCGGCCAAGTCCGTGGTGCTTTTCCCTCCACTGCAGCCCCGATCTGCCTATCGAGGCGGTTATCGAGTTCCTCAACGTGCCTGACATGGTGGTCGCCACCCACTAGAGTGTCGCGTCTGACATGTTGCAAGCGTATATTTCAAGTATATGTTTCAGAGGTACGTTGCAAGTGTATTTTATATGGATGTTGCAAAAGTAGATCGGGATGTTGCATATGTTGCAATGGTTATATATACACGTATGTTGCAAACATCTATTCCAAATGTTTCATCTGTTTTTTTCAGACATAAGTTACAAGTGTGTGTTATTTGGATGTTGCATATGTTTTACACATATGTTGCCAGTGTTTTATCTAGATGTTGCACATGCTTGCAATGGCTATATATACATTTATGTTGCAAACGTCCGTTCCAAATGTTTTATCTGTTTTTTCAGACATAAATTGCTAGTGTATTTATCTGGATGTTGCATATGTTTCACATATATGTTCCAAGTTTTTCATATGGATGTTGCATATGCTTGCAATGGCTTTCAAATGTTTTTCAAGTGTGTTTTGTAACTATTTCAGACGTATGTTGCAAGTGTTTCAGTTGTTTTGGACATATGTTGCAAGTGTTTCATCTGGATGTTGCAAAAATAGATCGGGTGTTGCACATGTTGCAATGCGCGTGAGAAGCGGAGGGGGCGTGAGCGGTCCCCGCGTGGGCGCACGAAACACAGGCACGGGCGGGAGGGGGGCTGGCGCGAGCACAGGCGTGGAGTGCAGGCACACACGGACGCACTAGCACTACCATAAACTAAACTAGAACATCCAAACAAATAAGCATTGCGCCGATCAGTGCTGAAAGAAAATTTTCAGGTGTCCATGCTGTCACATCGACAGTGCTCCAATCGATTAAGTTAACAGCAAAAATGTCTGTCCACACAGTGAGAACCAAATTAGACAAGTGGGAAATGGGTCACGATGTATAGGAATGTATATAACCCATGAGCCGCGGCGAATGACAATGAGATTTTCTAATCCAGAGAATGGAGAAATATGTCTTGGCAATATTTTTTTTGCAGAAAAAAGTGAATCTAATAAGAATTTAAATATTGCTGGAGACTGGCATTAGTAGGGATGCAAGTTTTGATTTGTGTCATTGGGTCAACTGGAAATTCATCCAATTGAACTAATTCGGATTTCAAGCATGAAAAATGTAACGAAAATAAAATTGGGGAAAGCTAAAAGACATCCGGCTGTTTCCTAAACATTGTTCAGTTTGTATATAATTTCTCAACGCAACTACTGCTGTAGGAGAATTTTTTTATGGCTTCTCATGGTGTCCTAGATACCTACCTAGATCATAATCCTCTGTCTGAATCGGAAGGGACTAATAGTCCCTATATGCTGCTAAGATTGTCTTCATTGATATAATATAATCCCTGATTAAAAAAGTCAAATAGGTTCAACGAGACACGGAATATAGGAGTTCTTTAATGAAAGGAGGCACTCCCATTTGAGAGTCGTGTTTTAGCAGCTGCGATTATACTTTTCTAATGCACAGATTAGACATTACTCCTACGTTAACCACCCGCCTTTGACGTTTATGACCCGGAATAAGTACAAGACGTGTAGGATGAGGTCTTTGGCAACGTTCATCTAATGAGAAGCAGTTCGTCGTAAAGACGTGCTATATAAGAGCCGTGACATCTTTGTTCAAGAAACAAAGCTTAGTAGTGAGTACATAGTAATTTGCTGTGATACTGGTTTCACTTCAGAGAGACAGCTTTGGCCGTTTGTCTTACCTGAGCATCTTCAGTTCTAAAAACCATTCTACCTCCACATAAGTACCACAAGAACAGGCAATCAGGATCTGGCTTCACCAGCCTCAACCATGGATGAGAGAGCTGATATGGACAAGTCTGATGAGGTTCTTCTTCCAGGTTTCCGGTTCCATCCTACAGATGAAGAGCTCATAAGCTTTTATCTCAAGAGAAAGATTCAGCAAAAACCTGTGTCCATTGAGCTCATTAGGCAGCTGGACATCTACAAGTATGATCCATGGGATCTCCCAAGTAAGCGACTCCATCTCTGTACTGTACCTATCGTTCTTCCTGTCACTAAATGGCTATGAACTTCAATGCCTAGAGTTCAATGTCTATGAACATAGTAGCGGTTTTTAATGAGTTCGTTCTACACTTGTTTGCTAGAGCACGAGCTACTTGTTTTCAAACTAATGAGCACCTAGTATATTATTAGTACCTTCCCATCAGACTACGATATATAGTTTACTTGGCTTTCTGCATCATTTTATTACTTCATGCCTTGCTATATTCAACTTTACTTGCTACAATCATTTATCATCATGTTCTTGCGTAGAGCTTGCGAGCACCGGGGAGAAGGAATGGTACTTTTACTGCCCAAGGGACCGGAAGTATCGGAATAGTGCTAGACCAAATAGAGTCACAGGAGCTGGATTCTGGAAAGCAACAGGAACAGATAGGCCAGTCTACTCTTCTGAAGGGACCAAGTGCATAGGCCTGAAGAAGTCCCTTGTCTTTTACAAAGGGAGAGCAGCGAGAGGAATCAAGACTGACTGGATGATGCATGAGTACAGGCTTCCTTCACTCAATGACCCCTCACGTCCTAAAACACCAAGAGACAAAAATATTCCAGCCAATGTAAGCATTTTACACAGCGCATTCAATTCTAGCACAGAAGTTCAGAAAATAAATATACGTGCTGCATTTTTTTTCTCATACTTTACTTTTATCAAACAGGATGCATGGGCTATTTGCAGGATATTTAAAAAGCCTAATTCTGTGGCACAAAGAGTGCTATCTCACTCCTGGGGTCCTCAATCAATTACAACAACAGAGCCAGAGCTGTTATCTGCTTTGCAGTCCATACAAGCTTCCCATTTTGCATTGGAAAGCTCCACCTGCTCAGCAAATCGATTCAACAGCCAACAGTGTCTGCAGGGACAACAGCAGCAGAATCTTAACAATTCACAGGACGGCTCTCCATGTAAAGTCATAATTTTCAACCGTAGCCCATCTCTACCATCAGAGAAAGACATCCATAGTAGTTCAGTCATCTTCCCATTAGAAATACAATCTCATCAGAAATCATCAGATGTCACATCAGTGATGCTAAGCATGGCCCCTGGAATACTCAACAGTATGAATGAAGCTATACCAAACACAGAGTCTGGACTGCTTGGACCATCCAATGGATATATGGTTGATTGGGCTACAGACTCGAGTGGAGGTATTGGAAATAGTGATGGTGACGCATATACAAGAAAATCTGGTAATGGATACAGTTCAGGCAATGAGTGTGGAATCCCAGGGAAAATAAAATTCCCATTTAATTTAGGGGTAGGTTCGCCAGATGATTGGACAAGCAACATGCCATGTGATTCTCTCCCTTGTTCCCCACATCCCGCAGAAATGTCCAATAGCAACTCTACTGAAAAATATTATGCATAGTTAGATGCACAGTAAGAGCTACCTTAGCAGAAGAATACCTATCGTACATTTTCAGTTAGCTTTATATCTCACAGAGTATACCCATGTTAACAGCAAAGTTATCAGAGGGGAGAATTGCTTGGTAATAATATATTCAGCTGTTTAGTAATTATGAATTACCCTATAATTTCGCTGAGAATTAAAGGTGTGCCCTTCATGTCAAGCATGCTAATTCCACCACGAAACAGTAGATAAATTAGGCCCTGCTTGGATCCGTGGTCTAAAGTTTAGTTGGCTAAAATTAAGAACTAAATTTTAGACCACTTTAACTTATTTATGTCGTCTAATGAACTAATGACTGAGGTGGACTAAATTTTAGAGAGTACTTTAGATCATCTGTTTGGAGCCTCAAAAACTAAAGTGGTCTAACTAAACTTTAGACTATGGGATCCAAATAGACCCTTAGTCCAAGAATTCTACAAAGATTGAGACTAACCTGGATCAACTTGCAGATGCAAATACCAAATTTGTTCGCCAGCATGCCAATGGAAGAAGATGCGAAAAAAAATCATTCCCTCTCTTCGGATAAACGTATACAGGGGTTGTGACTTACCATAATGACAAAACACTTAACTCAAAAGATATTTGTTCGCACCTAGAATTGACAATTTTTTTTTGGAAAAAACAGCTTGATAGGTTTTGAAATGCAGAATGAACTTCATCATTGTATTTCTCTCACCGAGACAATTAATTAAAATATATGTATAGAACGCGCCTGATTTGGAGTCTGTTAGAGACAGTTTCCTATAAACGCACCATTTCTAAGAAAGAAAATTGGAGGCAACTATAAAAATCATTTTTGCAGCACCGGCAAGGTGCTACTACAATTGAGCAGTCTAGATAGGCATGTCTCTACACTCTGTGAGGTTTGGTTACTTATCATTGTGCTTTGCACGTGTTATTTAATGGCACACCTCAGGCAACTTCATGCGACTAGGCTGTCCGGTCCCGTGAAGCCTTCTATTTGCGTGCCATTGGACTCGATCTTTAGCAAATACGTTCGCTTATCTTTTCTTGCTAATGGCAGTATACTTGTGTTCAACCTTACGGTCTTGGGCAAATCACAAATCTCCAGCGATTCTAAAATGGGACGTCGGGCACACAAAAAGACAATAGTCGCTAGTAAAGAATTTAAGCTAAGCTATTTATGCGTCGTCCTAATACACGGACATATAACTCCATCTCTATTTTGGGTGTGTTTAGTTCTCTATTTCATTCCAAAAAATTTGGGTTTTGGCCCATCGCTTTGCAAAATGGAACTAAACACTATGCAAATTTTTTGACAAAAAGGTATCCATTCTCCATTTTGGATTTTGGCCTCAAGAGGCAAAAAAAAAAAAAAAGCCAAAAAGCTCTCACCCACCCCATGAAAAATTTGGCATTTTGGATGGAACTAAACACACCCATAAAAATTTTGGCATTTTGCATTTCATCATTCCTTGGCATTTTGCATTTCATGGGGAACTAAATATAGCCTTAATATGAAAAAATATATGAATAAAGAACACATTACATTGAATGTAGCCTCTTATAGCAACGTGCTACGTACATGTGCTGTCACGTATGTGTTGTCACACACGTGGATTTAGAAACGAGAACTTATACATGCATAAAAACACGGTCACGGTCCACGTACGTGCCTGGATTTCGCAACGAGACGATCACGGTCACGGTACGTGGATTTGGGAATGAGATTTAGATGTAAAAAAAAACTCACGGCACCTATGGATAGCTAAATTATGTTATGTCTAAAGTTGCAAAATAAAAAAGATTTACTATATGCAATAGATCACACATGCATTAATTAGATCTAGAAAAAAGATTTTTATACCTGAAACTTTCCTTATGTATCATATTTCATAAAAATTAAAATTAATTAAATACATGTTTCACATATTACCTCTTAGAAAGCAATAGATGATTCTAACCGTCCGATCTAAGTAAATGAATGGCTCACAGTTATTTGGAGATACCACAGCAAAGCTCTTCTAAAATGGAACGTTGGGAACACAAAAAGACATCACTCCCGTAAAGAATTTAAGCTATGCTCTTTGCACGTCGTGTTTCTCACGCAGCAGTGACTTTCGACTAAAAAAAGTCATAACTCCTAAACCAAACATCCAAATTAAATTCCGATATGCTCTTTGCGCGTCATGTTTCTCACGTAGCAATGACTTTCGACTAAAAAAAGTCATAACTCCTAAACCAAACATTTAAATTAAATTCCGATTACACAATCGGGTTTCTTGCAACAAATCCTTCAAAATAAGACCCCACATGAATATATTTAGGTAAAATTTTATTAATGAATATTTATTTTATGAAGATAGAATATTTTCTTTTATTGAGTAGAGACAATGTTCTAGTTTTAGAAAACAATGTTCCATCTTCCCAAGAAAAATGTTATCAGTTTAGAAGAAAAATATTCTCGGTTTAGAAGAACAATATTCTAGTTTTAGGTTCATGAAATTGGTAATTATAATATACATAAAAATAAAATAAATATATAACATAAATAAAAAATAATAAAGTCTAGAGCAAAATAAAGAAAAAAATAAAAACATGTAATAGAAAAAAGTTTAAAAGAACATCACAGGGATATTTTTCAAACATCCTAGAATATACTATAAAGCATCACATGTGTACTAAGTGAACATTACTAAATACACCATAAAACATCACTAAATATATTATAGAATATCGCATATATATTACGTGAACATCACCAGATACATCATAGAACATCACATGTGTGCTAAGTGAACATACATCGCATATATATATTACGTGAACATCACTAGATACATCATAAAACATCACATGTGCACTAAGTAAACATTACTAAATACACCATAGAACATCATAAAAACATTATAGAACATCGCATATATTACGTGAACATCACTAGATACATCATAGAACATCACATATGTGCTAAGTGAACATCACTAAATACACCATAGAACATTACTAACTACATTATAGAACATCGCATATATATTACGTGAATATCATTAGATACATCATAGAACATAACATGTGCACTAAATGAACATCACTAAATACAACACAGAACATCACTAAATATATTATAGAACATCGCGTAGTGAACATCACTAAGAGCCCGTTTGGAGAGGCTTCTCCCGGCTCCAGTTCTGGCAGTGTAGCAGTACTGTGGCGGAGTCGGGAGAAGCCTCAAATGTACTGCTCCTCTGGCTCCTCTTCTTTCTAATTCATTTTTAGAGGAGCCAGAGCCGTTTTTCATCCTGCTATAGTAAAGAACAATATTGCATAGTGTATTGGGAGCTAGAGCCGGAGCACCGAGAGTCGCACCAAACACGGTCTAAATACGTCATAAAACATCATAAGTATAGCAAGTGAACATAAAAAACTATCGTAGATGTGATGTAAGGTAAAATAGAAAAATAAATATATAAAAAAATTATAGGAAACATAAAGACAAATAGACAAGGAAAAATAAAGAAAAATATAAAAGCATAAAATATAAAAATAAAATAAAATAAGACAAACAAAGTAATTAATTATAGTAAAAACAAAAAAGAAATAAAATAAATAAAGATATAAAAGTTGAAAAGAAAAATAAAAATCACTTGAAAAAAAAATAAAAAAATAAATTGAAGAAAGGAACAAAATAATAAGAAAAGAAAAGGGAAGAAAAAAGAAATAAAAGAAACATAAAAAATATAAAAATGAAAAGAATAATAAAAATCACATAAAACAAAAAAGAAATAAAAATAAAAGATGAAGCATGAGAAGAAAAAGAGAAAGGAAAAGAAAGGAAAAGAAATGAGAAGAATAAGAAAAGAAATGACGTGCGTACCAGTGCTTTCGGCGTGCAGCGACTCCCGTTCGGCGGGCAGCTCCGGTCCGAATGTTCATTCGGACCGGAAGATTTTCGGCAGATTTGAGTCCGGGGCATCGTCTCCGAGCACGGCCTAAATTTCTTTAAACGATAATGATACTATGCGGGCGTCCGTTCTGTCTTGACGGCGCACACCTGGTCCTGCGGGCCATTTAGATCGAGCGACGGTCATCGCCTCTTCTATGATCATGCGCATCGATTCCTCGAGCCCTGCTCGTCATTTCCATCTGACACCGCGTGCCCCCAGCAGCTCGCTGCCACGCCCGCCCCCGCGCGCTCCCCGTGACGGACATCGCAAGTCACGCCCAGCTTGCTGCCGTCTCGCCTACCCAGGCTCCCTCCCTCAGCGACCTCCCTCCCTCCTCAGTGACCTTCCTTCCTCCCTTCCCCCTAAGCGACCTCCATTGTGACCTAGCCCCCTCTCCTTCCACCGGAGACGAGGACGACGGCGACGGCTCTGTCGAGATATGTAACAGAACTGTATAAATTATAAGAGTACAAGTATAAAAACAATCACTGAAGTGATTAAATTGTCATACTTGAGCCCATATAACTCCGGTAGTCCAATAAAATCACGACAGATTTTAAACTACCAACGATAAGCCAAGATCATACATGATTCAACATAACACATCACATGTTACAACATTTCATAAGTAGCTCACATACATCAGAGTCACATAAGTTATTACAAACCATGTTTGAAAGTAGCGGAAGCAAATAGTTTAAACCATCACACACACTTAGTTCAAATACAAACTAGTTCTATGGTCACAGCCAACAAAAACATCTGGATAAGATAACATAAGAGATCATGCCCATGATCTAGTCTTCGTCACCCGCCGGGTGGAGACAATACTTGCAGTAACCCTGATAAAGCATGTCATCTGCAACAAGAGGAAAATAAACCCTGAGTACGGGAATGTATTCAGCTAGACTTACCTGTCATAAACCAAAAATAAAGTGACACCAAGGAATATACAAGGCTGATATGTAAGTGGAGCTCGCTCGACAATATTTTGCAGAAAAGCTTGTGTAACATAAAAGTAACATTTCCTTTCTTAGTAGCAAGTTATGAATATTAACCTGTCATCTAGATTAGCTATACTAGCGTAATAACTGGATTAAGATGCAAACATTAATAACCATATCAGGTGTAGTAAAGTCATCGTCATCATCATCTTAACCATCAAGTTCATTTAGTCTTACTACAATGAAAAAGCTCCGTCAAGTTCTCACTATCCGAAAGAGACGACAACTCGAATCGATTCCTACCCAGTTGGGGAATTATTCCTAACACAAACCCGACATACCTCACGAAGGTAGTCATAGGTCATCTTTGGTACAACTCAGGAACCAACTTCGCTGGTCCGATCAGCGCTGCACTCTCAGGGACGCCACTCTACCAGGACGTTCGGAACTGGTTACCCGCCCTTGGGCTCACGCCAATAGCGCCCCGCACATCCTTACTTCCTCTAGAGTGCGGACTTTTTACTTGTTGACTTCCGACCTGAGTTGAGCTACTCGGCTTCGCGGTTAGAAGGACTTATCCGGCCAGCTAAATGTTAGGCATGCATTTAACATGACAAGAGAGCCTCCATGCCTTAGTCCTTAATCGACACAGACGGAGATAGATCCACACATAAGACCTCCTTGCCTTGTTGCTTCACTATCAACATCATGTCCGGTCTTCATTCATTATTAACACATGGTTATTTTCACGATAGCAAATATAGCCAACGGTGACTAGACCTCTCCTATCTTACAGGTGACAGGAAATCACCTGACACTACCGGTCTAAACATGGCTAAGCAAGCATTCGATCCTAGACTTAGATAGGATTCAAGATGTATTCACTGGACAAGAAAAGGATATATGTAACAAGTATTTCCAACTAACTCCTATAACTTAATGCATCAAACATCATAAGATACCCAAATTGTATTTTGCAAAACACAGGAGGCTTAGAATGCTCTGGGCTTGCCTTTCAGAAAAGAAGAAGGTTGGTGGTTAGGGCACTCAGACACTCCTCGTCGTGGGCTCCTTCTAGTTCTTGGACCACCTGCTCCTCTCCTACTGGACGCTCATCTGGGTTCAGCACCTCAAATTCCAACAGCGTGATTTCCTCTGGAACACCTATTGCATGCATATGTATAAGATGAATATCATGTATGCACAAGAGATGAAGTGACATGATGAACACATAAACATGTACATGGCTAACAGCAAGATGATATAACAAGATTAACATTCGTTGATCGAGTAGGTGCAAAGCTCTATTCAAATCACTTTACTGAGTAAGTGCATATCTCTTCTCTAAACAAGAATACACACTCACCAAGCTCTAGCAATCTAAGGTACAACTTTTCATCATCAGTTAGAGGCCTAGCACCTATAGCTATTTTAATTAGCCTAAGCATCTAAAACATGAATATCAGGCTCATATCAAGCAATTAAGGCACTCAGTCAATTCAACAAAATCTGGACACATAGACAACAGCTGAGAAAATAAATCATAACTAGAGTTATATAGATCCAAATGACATGTAACAAGATATTCTAGAAAGCTCATGAAATTGTCTATATTTCATCTTTAAACATCTTAGCATGATTCGCAATTTAATAGGGTCAAACAATCACATTACTCAAATCTGGTCCAGAATTTCCAGAAAGCAACAAGTTCTGGAGACCAACTTTGAACAGCTATAACTTACAAACCATAAAGGCTACAACCATGAAAATTTAACACAAGCTAGATAAGTGAGTTATCTATAATTTTTTTATAAACAAGTTTCACAGTAAATATCATTTAAGTGGTGTAATTAGCAAAGTCCTAGAAACTTTCCTAAAAGACACTTTCAGGAAATAGAGAGCAAAAATAGATTTCACTAATGTTCCAAACTTCAACCTGGACAAAACTAAAGTTACCAATAGGTGACATATATCAAAAGAACACTAGAAAACATAGTGGCCATCTCTAAATAAATTTGTTTCATGCCTTTATTAATTTATTTAGATAATTAGGTGAAATAATAAACATATAGCAAAAGTGTACAGTAAATTTTACAAAAATTATAGTAGCTTATATATGCTCCCAATAGTCTACTATAAAAATTTTATAGTATTTGAACATGTATAACATCCTACACAAAAATGACAAGCCAGTAGGGCTTAATGGCATAAATAGAAAATCCTATTGAAAAGTGTCAAACAACAGATTTCATATTTTTCTTATCTTCATCATACACAAGAACACAGTCCACTCAATTTCATAATCATTGGTTATATATTTTTACCATGAAAAATAGCACAAGAAACTAGCATTTATTCAAAGAAATTAACAACTCAAACATACAGCACCCAAAAATCATGAAATTTTTATTACAGCACTCATAAATCATGACTAGCCTCCCATAAAATTTTCACCACAAAAGGAGCACTACAGCTAGGGGTAAGAATTTCCCTTTGAAAAACCCTAAATAAAAGAGATAAATAAAAACAGTGAAAACTTTCTACAAAACCCTAACATATTATTACACTACATGTAGAACATTTCACAAGGATTCCAAAATGTCCTCATTTGCATTTTTTTGATTTTTCTATGAATTGATATGATTTTCCAAAGTTCACAAACAAATCTTAAAAAGAATAAAAGAAAACCCTACACTACAGGGACTGACACGTGGGACCTGGAGTCAACCCGACCCCACCTATCATCTATATAGAGCAGGGGAGTGGCGCTGACCGGCGAGACCTCGCCGACGGTGGGCGCTCCGGCGAAACCGACCTCACCTATGTGTTCCTTACTCCATCCCGCACCGACTGGTATAGGTGGCGTGACCTAGGTTTAACCGGAGAGGGCTCACAGGCGGTGATGGGGGGCGGTGGAGCTGCATGACGGTACACCGGCGTGCTCTGACCACCGCGGGCTTAGGTGAGGTGCTCTACGGCTTCACGGCGTTAAGGCGAAGCTATTATGGGTGATCTAGGGTCAGGTGGTGGCGCCAGGGAGCTTGACTGCGTGCAGGGCAGCACGGCGGTGAGCTCACGATGGTGTGCGGCTGCATTCCGGCTCAGGATGACCGGCATTGGACATAAGGTCATGGCGTGAGCATCTACTGCCTATGAGGGAGACGAGACGCGAGAGAGCAAGGACGGAGAGGCGCTGGGTTGCGCCGGCCACGGCGAGCTTCGAGCTCGACGGCGCTCTAGCCCTAGCGCCTGTGGTGAAAATGCCAATGCGCCCTCACCTTAGCAACGCTGGCCATGCTGGTGGTTCGGGGTGGAAGAGAAGGCGGTGGTGGAGCTATTGGTGAGATGGATTAGGTGATGGTGCGGTGGTCGGGACGAACGACTCGGTGGAGCATGTCGGCAATGGTGAGCTCGGCTCTACCACGATGAGAGCGAGGGAGGCAGAGCGAGAGAATAGAGGGAGTGGTGAGGCAGCAGTAGCGCTTCGCTCCTCTTTGCCCTGGCCAGCATGCATCGCGTGAAGGAGGGCATGACGCGTGGCACCCACATGGCGGCCAAGGTCTATGGCCGATCAGCCACCGAGTCCAGCCTAAACTTGGCCATCAGGCCCGAAGACGATGTCTGACAACGCGACTTTTACCCCTTTGATCTTCTAAACCAGCTCGTTTTAGTGAAAGATGCAATTAGCAAAGTTGTAGAGCTACATGCCAACTCTAACTTTGCTTATATGCACTAGGTCTAGATCGCCATGGTTAGCAAACTACAAGGCTCTGAATTGACCTACTTTGAAACTGTGACAGCACCCAACACTTAGAAAATTTTGAAGTTGGAAAACAGCACTGTTTCCTGACTTGTGGGCCATTATTGAGCATGTTAGGCACTGATCTAGCACTTGGTCATTAAACAACCTTTTTTTCCTTATAAAATTTACTATAACTTTGCTTAAGAGTGCATAGTCATGCAAACAATCTAAGCTGCACTTCTCAATTGGTTAACCAAAAGAGGTCTAGAGGGGTAGTCAACCCTCACCCTAGTTACTTAGTTAGACAAAGTGATCAACATAAATAATGTTCCATTTTGTATCCTAAGCATAGTTAAGGTGTTTTAGTGACTAAACTTCACCACTTGCATTAGCCACACATGATCATAAAGCATACATACAATGAAACATAGAAGAACAATAGTATGTTTCACATGTTTCATAGCAATATTTCATATGCAAATGCTTATGTATGAATGAATGATGCTTATGCTCATGCAATGCAAGTGCAATTATGTAAGCATAATACTTGGGTGTTACAAGATATGTTGCTATATGAGCCCTCCTCCTCTAGATCTGAGCCCTCGTGTTCCTCCTCTGGATCTGAGGGATGCGGCGGTGGTTAGGGTTCCGGTGAGCTCTGGGGTCCTATTCCCTCATCCCTCCGGCGAGCTTTGTTTCTCCGTGTTGTAATAGGTGTTTTGGGATGTTGCAACAGATGATTTTCGAATGTTGCAATGAGATTTTTTTTTGTTGCAATAGATGTTTTTGCGATGTTACAATACTACTGCTTGAGATGTCGCAGTACATAATTTTCGATGTTGCAGTACATATTTTTTCGATGTTGCAGTACATGTTTTTCGATGTTGCAGTACATATTTTTTTTGTTGTAGTAGATATTTTTTTCAGTGTTGCAGTGCATACATATTTTTTCGATGTTGTAGTATTTACAACTTGATGTTGCATTACATAGTTTTTTCATATGTTTTTACAATATTACAGTTGAAGTGTTACATGCTTTTTTGGGACTGAGGTGCAATGGGGGAATGGGGTGCGTTGGGGAATGGGGGACAGGAGCGCGTTGGTGAAAGCTTCTACTATGGCTAGAGGGGGTGAATAGCCTATTAAAATTCTACAAAACACTGGAGCAACTTGATTAGTAAGACAAATGGCGAAATGCAAGTTTTGCTCTAGTTCTACAAGGGTTGCAAGCCACCTACCCCATCAATTCTAGTTATTATGATCTCTAGGCACATAAAAAGCTATGTCACTACTTGCTAGACTAGGTGAGCTACACTAGCAAGGCAAACTACACAAACCAAAAACACTAAGCTAGTGTACGGGAAAGTAAATAAGAGGATGTTGTCACACCCAAAATTTTCTATTTTGGGTTGTGCTTAGAAAACACTAAATAAAATAAATAATTTCAATGTTTGAATAAATTTATTAGATAAGATAAGTTGCTGCTAATTTAAATATAGAAAATTGTGATTTTAAACTTTTTCATATTAATTTAATAATGTGGTGTTTGTGTGATGCTTGTCTTTGGTGTTGGTGAGTGCTATTATTTTTCAAAATACCGTAGGACGACGTTTACTTTTCATCGGAAAACTTTTTGGTATTTTCTGGATCCAAAATTCCAATTTCCGTGAGCTTAATCTTTTTCCTTGATCTCTTCATCCATCTTTTCATAAGCTCCAAATAATTTATTTGGGTTCCTCATGTTCCATAATGTCTCTAGAAAATTCCCTCGAATTTTCGGAGCTTTCGGAGTATTTTTCGCGGCTTAAATAATAATTCTGGACTTTTCTAGAATTATTTTATCCACGAAATTAATTAATTCCGAAAATAATAAATGTCTCATTTTCCACCAAAGCTTATGTGCAGTAATCCCAAATGTCCATTCATTTATTTACTAATGGGCTTTAATAATTAATTAGGCCTATTAGTAAGGATGGAGGGTGCAACGTCAATTAGCACCATATCGCTAGTTGACGTGAAGGTGGAGAGTTTTCCTCCCTATATATATGTCCGGCCTGCCTGCTAGCCCTGTTTTCCGCCGCTGTTGTCGCCGCCGCCGCTGTTGTCGCCGCCGCCGTTGTTGTCGCCGCCGCCGCTGTTGCCGCCGCCGCCGCTGTCGCGACCACCACCGCCTCGTCGTGCCGTCCTCTGTGTCGTCCATCCCCAAGGGCCGCTGCTCCGAAGGGGAGTCTGATTCTGATAGTGAAGCATCAGACGTTAGCGGCTCTGATGGAGAAGACACCTCATGGATTTCATGGTACTGCAACCTTAGGGGGAACGAGCTCTTCTGTGAAGTCGACGATGACTACATCCAAGACGACTTCAACCTTTGTGGCCTCAGCAGCCAAGTTCCTTATTATGATTATGCTCTCGATCTCATTTTAGATATCGAGTCATCTCATGGTGATATGTTCACCGAGGAACAGAATGAGCTCGTAGAATCAGCTGCAGAGATGCTTTATGGGCTGATCCATGCACGATACATTCTGACCAGTAAAGGACTGGCTGCAATGCTGGAGAAGTATAAGAACTATGACTTTGGGCGGTGCCCGCGTGTTTATTGCTGCGGTCAACCATGCCTGCCAGTTGGACAATCAGATATCCATCGATCTAGTACTGTGAAGATATACTGCCCCAAGTGTGAAGACATCTACTACCCACGGTCCAAGTACCAAGGCAACATTGACGGCGCATACTTTGGGACAACGTTCCCTCATCTGTTCCTGATGACATACGAGCACCTCAAGCCACAGAAGCCCTCGCAGCGCTCCATGTTTGTCATCGTTGGCGACAAGTCCCGCGACCAGAAGGTCAACCTCCCTTGCTACGTAGATATTTTATCCATCAAATTAATATGCTAATGACGTCATGCTTATTTCATTCATATGCAATAATTGATCCTTACTGTTTATTCTGAATTGTATAATATTAGTTCACGTATGAGATCTTTTAATCTCCGCCGTTTTCTCGTTTTAGATGCGTTTTGCTTCATTTAAGTTGCCGTAGATTCATATCGACGTGATCTATATGTTAGTGTCGATGTCTTTTAGGTCATATGTTTTACTATATATAGTTAAATATTAAATTGATTAATATACGTGCAACCAGTTTTATAAGTAAAAGCAACATAAGTAAACATGGATGTTTCATAAATAAATTTAATTTGATTAATATTAACATATGTGTTTCTAGTTATGAAATGGTTAGTTTAAACATGCTACATATAATAGACTCATATGGATGCTCTCCCACGTTTATTCTCTTTGAAAAGTAAAGTAGGTTTATATCCTGGTAATTATACATAGCATGCTAATTTGATTAACTGTTAACTTAAATATGTTTTAAACTGTACTTAGTGTAAACGCAGGATGCATACCATTAGATGCTCTAACTTGTTATTTTGTTATACAAATTAAATTATATAATCGACATATAAAGAATATTGAAATATTTATAATTAATTAAGACATGACTAGAGTGAGCTTGGTAATGAAATTAAAATGCATAGCGGCTAATATGAATTAATGCATTTCACTTGGTTTTGTTTAGTTAAAAGTAATTAGCTAGCTTGATGACATCACATGATGTCATGAGTTTGATTTGTGGCCGTTTTTCTTTAGTAAAATAAATCCCGAAATACAATAGAAATACATATATACATACAATTTTGTTTAGGCCATATCTTCCATGTTTTAACTCCGATTTGATCCGTTCAAGTTGCGTTAGTTTTGTATTTGCGAGCTTTACATGTTAGTGTAGTTGTACAGTAGGTTTGTGACAATTAATTTTCGAGTTTATATTAAAATAATTATTTATCTATAGGAAATCTTAGAAAATTCATAACTTTCACGTTTTAAATCCGAATTTCGTGATCTTTACGTCTGTGTGATCGTAGCAACGTGTAGAATAGTTTTGTAAGCTTTCCTAAATGTTTTTCTACTGTTGGTGTACTGTTCTAATTGTATTTTTTTGTTTGCTTCGTGTATGTTTGCTCGGAATGTTTGTATGTTGATGCTTGGTGATCGAATTTAGACGGTGAGCAGTACTACGACGATTAGGAGTATTATTTTGAGCCGGACCAGCAGTATCTATCGGAGAACTTTGATCAAGGCAAGTATAACATGGGACCATCCTTGTTACCTATTCACTGAAATTATCATACATATGCATGTGTCTTCCTTGACAACTATAGAGATTATAACCTAGCTATTGATATCTTGTTTCCTTGTCACCTATGGGTTATGCATTTGGGTAGTTTTTGCTAGTGCTTAATCATGAACAATGATCTTGTAATTTTGATTAATGGATTAAGAAATCAACCTTTAATATGATTTTATTACTGTTGAAAAGGGGGCTAGGGCAAGGGGTTACATTGTTGCTCTAGTTTCTCTCCATAAGGACTTCTCTGTACGTGATCATCCGGGACATACAGTACAGCTGTGAGGGCTATATGGCTCTGGCTTTAGTTGCTTAAAGGACCTTTTCTAGCTTGTTAGTGGTTACCTTAAATGGCGTAAGAATGGCTTGACACGTTGGGTGTAGTGCGAGCCCCTGGCCTAGTGTGTATAGGCTGCGGTTGTTGTGCCACAGGGAAGGGGGGTTCTACATCTGCCTGCCGAGTGAATCTAATGGCCCTAACTTGTTAGACGAACTTTTAAGTGGCTTTATATGGTTTCCGGTGTTTTGGGCCTAGCTAACCCATGCATTTGGAAGTCATGACTCACAGTGAAAGTGTACACCTCTGCGCAGAGTTAAAAACTGGTATACTAGCCGTGCTCACGGATACGAGCGGCCTTGGAACATTTACAGATAGATGATCACCATTGTTATATCATGCTTAATTACTGTTGTTATTATTATGCTCATGTTAATGCTATTCATTATCCTTATTACAATTGATCATTGATTCATTAATGGGATTGAATTACCTTGATGCTACACAATTGCTAAATATATGATAAATAAAAGCTAAATGTAGTCAAACAGTGTCTAGCCTTTTGTGCCTCATGAACCCTGTGTTGTACTTGTTGAGTTCGACATGGACTCACTCTTGCTATTTCCCCCACACTCCAGTGTGTAGTAAGATGCTACTCGGAAGAAGGACAAAGGTGTAGTGGAGTTTCCAGAAGACTAGTAGAAGTGCTAGGCATATGTTACCCCCAGTCAGCCGTCCCTGAGATACTCTGATGTAAGTGTTAATATAGATATGTATACGTTATATAATAACATTGTTTCTGATACTTTTTCATTCTGACATATGTGTGGACTTCCTGGGCACACATATGATTAGCCTGGTTTTGTTCTTTAGAAAACCGGGTGTGACAGATGTGATCTTTATACCGCCGCGTAGGGGAGTGAACCAATCACAATATGAAGATAACCAATCATCGAGAGAATACCAATCAATTACAAGAATGGGCACCAAGATTTTTCTCCAGAGGTTCACGTGCTTGCCGGTACACTAGTCCCCGTTGTGTCGACCAACACTTGGTGGTTCAGCGGCTAAGAGGTGTAGCACGAACCTCGTCCAATCCGTGGATACCGCAAGAACCTATCCACAAGTGAGGTAGCTCAATGACACACGCAATCCACTAGAGTTGCCTTTGACGCTCCACCGGGGAAGGCACAAGAACCCCTCACAATCACCGGAAGGTGCCCAAGAACAATCACTAACTCTTGCCACAACTCCTCCGCTGCTCTAAGCCGTCTAGGTGTCGGCAACCACCAATAGTAATAAGAATCCCGTAGCTCAAACTATCCTCAAGTGCCACTAGATGCAAACTCACAAGCAAATGCACTTAGGATTACTCAATCTCACTTTGAATTAGCAATCAAGCAAGATAGATGAGTGAGAGGGAGTATGCTCAGCTCAAGAGGATGTCAAATATATCAAAATGCCAAGAGAGTTCACCAAGAGCCGGCCACCAACTATTTATAAGTGTCTCCAAAGAATAGAGCCGTTAGGCTCTTCACTGTGCCTGTCTCGGGGTGACCGGACGCACCGGTCTGATCGATCGGACACAGCCCCAGCGTCCGGTCACTATGCGCCAAGTCCACAGATGGCTACCACGTGTCCCTCTTCGAATATCGTTCGTTGATCTCTGATAGTAACAAAACGTTCAACGCGCAGTTAACGAAATGATCGAACGCGCTCCTCAGAGTGACCGGACTCAGGTCCACGCAGAGTCCGGTCGAGTCCGGTGAGCTCCCCAAGCGACAAAAATATGATCGGACGTGTCCGGTCAGGGTTGACCTGATGCACCCGGTGTCCGGTCAGTGCTCTGTTCCTTCCACGTGCTCGCCAGCGGCTGACGTCATCTATCGTCAGCGATCGTCACACGCGGGCCCTGCGCGTCAGATCCACAGCGTCCGTGCCTCGGTAAAAGTGACCGAATGCGTCAGTCAGAGACCAGGCAACGCCCGGTGTGAAGCCCTCGCCCTCGGCCTTGCACGCGCCGCCGAAAACAACTGACCTCTCTGCTCAACGTCCGGTCGACGAACAACGCTTCCTTTTTAATTTATAAGACTGAAACGACTATGCCCTTGCTTCCAACTCGCTAACCACAAAGTGTAGAACTTGTGTGCATGTATGTTAGTATTTTTCAAAGCATTTTACAAGGGTCACATGTTAGCTCACACTAGGTCCTAATGTATATGCTCATATGAATTCACCTAGTGACACTTGATAACCGTTTCAACTGTGAAATTCCCCTCTTCATAGTATGATTATAGATCCTAAGTCACTCACACTCTCTATGGTATCTTGAGTGCAAAACAAAAACCTATTGATACCCAACTTGTTTTTGTTTTTCTCTTTCTTCTTTTTCAAGTTGAGCCCATGATCATCTTGTGATCAACACCATCATCACCATGATCCTTCTCTAGGCTCCACCACTTGGCAAGTACCAACCTCATCTAATCCATACACTCAACATAGAGGTTAGTACTAGGGTTTCATAAATTGTCTAAAACCAAACTAGGGACTTTCAGTTGGGGAGCGGAGGAAGGGCGGGTTCCGTTTTCTATTCTGTTCCGTGCGGGGGGTGGGACGGGGTTCCGTGCAGGACAGGCGTTCTGTTCCATGTGGGAGATGGACGTGGTTTTATGCGGGGAGCGCGACACTCAGATGGACCCAAGGTGCGTCCGGACGCGCCCCTAAACCCGGGCGTCCGGCGCTAGGTACGCCCCGCATCTCCGCGACTGGCGACCCCAATGCACAGAGAGGACTGAGGAGGGAGTCCGGAGCCCCTCGTGGCCTCGCCGGTCTTCTTCCCCTCCGCTCCGGGTCTCTACGACCGCGGCGGCGCGGCCAGCAGGAGCAGCAGCAGCAGCAGCAGAGCCACGGCACGTTGGCGGCGGTGGAGGCTGAAGCTTAGCCGCAGCCCGGAGGCGCCCCTCGCGGCCTTGCCGTCTCGCCGCCTCACACCCTCCTCTTTGGACTCTGGCTCTCCGCGCCCGCGCTCAGCAGCAGCAGGTGACCAGCGGCACTGCTGCTGAGCCACGGTGCGTCGGCGGGGCTGGCCGCCCAGTCCCCAGACCCCTGCTGCAAGTGTACCGTGCACAGCAACGGAAAGGTGAGATGTAGCATGTGTCTATTTGTTGCCTTGTTGGATTTCAGTTTTCAGATATTCAACGAATGTCATTGACTAGTTCCTAATAAACTCATTTCAATTTGAAACATTTCATACTGTAGGGGGCATAGGAGCTTCCGATATGAAATATTGAATGGGATTTGTTTGCATTGGTTGAAGATAAAAGAAAATTCTAAAGCGCTTTCAAGGCTTAAGAAATCGTATGATAAATTTGTCTCGCGATGGCATGAGGAATGAATGGTGCATATTGTATTCGTTCATCTCAATTCGTAATGCTATTTTGTTTTGTGAAGAACTATACCATTGTATTCTTATGTAGAACTATAACATTTCTATCTAAAATTGTATATGTTTTGCTTGAGCACTTTGAATTGATATCATCAATTGTGCTCTTTGTTATATCTATTAATGTACGGCTAGTAAGATTTTTAGCCTTAAATTATTTAGCCTTGTCCCGTTTCTGTATTTAAAAGAAACTCGATCCACAATGCCGGTACTTAAATGCTGTTCGTGCATAATTCTCTTGACAGCAGATTATAAGGCGATGAGCCCATGAATCACATAAAACTAAATATTTGAAACTAATCGTACGTATTAGCTTCACACTCAGCTGGTGTGAGCTGGTAAATTAGAAATCTAGATTAGGAGTATATTTAATCAAACAGTAGCGTATATGACATCAGAAGCACAGGTACATTGCACATATGTTCTATATTACAATAATAAAGCAATGAGCGACATAGAGGTGCATGCAAATTATGACGGCAGACAAAGCTCATATATACACCCCACTATGTATAAACAAATCTATTAGACAAGCAGTTTCACACAGGGCATGCAAGGTTGCTAGACATACTGAAAGCAAGCACACATATATATTGCTGCAATCTCCTCTGTCCTAGAGTAGTTCTTGATGCCTTGACCACGTACCGAATAACATGATGTCTTCATCTGAGGTAGCTCTTGATGACAAAGCGCTCGTGGACGAAGGTGAAAGCTGGAGGCAGGCTGGGCTTGTATACACTGCGGTGGTGGTGCGCACCGCCACCTTGGTCGTCCCAGAGTAGCTTCGCCCACCAGGCCTGCTCCCCACTCACCTTCACGGCCTTCTCTGGTTGTTGGTGGAGGCGAGGGAGGCGACGCAAGCTCCAGCACCCACGGACCTGGAACTCCTCCCACTTGGGCGCGGTGAGGATTTCTACATCCATTCAAGGACAATCTCCTTATATAGGGTGCGCTAACCAATAAGAATGATCTTAGGGTAGGATGCCCTTCTAGTTTTAGCTCTTTCTCAGTTTCGAACCCCCCATTGTTAATTAGCTCAAGTGAACGGAGCTTCTTCATTTTGTTAAATATCTCCCAGTAATGGAAAGATTTTATCCGAGTCCTTGGGAGCTTGAGTGTTGTTAGACTAGACAATGTAGCAATGGAGGGTGGCAACTCCACAAGGTTGAAGCAACCGACAAGCAGGAGCTCTTGTAGACTAGGCATGTTATGGAAGTCACTATCAAAAGTTTCTACATTTGAGTAGGAGAGATCTAGGTAGAGCAAGTTAATCCTATTGTTGCTATTTTTTCCGGGGATTGTTCTTTTGGTACTTGGAAAGCTGAATGGATTTGTGAGTTTATGGCATCCCTTGAGGAAAAGCAATTGGAGTTTTTGTAGATAGCAGACTGAAGGAGGGAGTGATTCTACCTCAGTACTCCCTCCATCCTAAATTATAAGACGTTTGACTTTTTTGACACCAAGTTTGACCACTTGTCTTATTCAAAAATTTGTGCAAAATATCAATTCTTTTATCGTGGCTTGGTATATTAATAAAAGTTCCTCAAGAATGACTTAAATTTGACTATGTTTGCACAATTTTTTTGAATAAGACGAATGGTCAAACTTGGGATAAAAAAGTCAAACGTCTTATAATTTGGAATAGAGGGAGTATATGAGAGATCAAGAACATGAAGATCAAGGAGCTTGGGCAACAACAATTGATCAAGCTTTGCAAAAAAGCTTGGTGAGCAACGCCTTACAATAAGTGTGGTTGGGCCCCTGGGCCCGTGGCTCAACCATTCTCTACTTATTTGCCATCCTCGGTCATCCACATGTGAGATCCACCTCATGTGCTCCAACCTAGGATGATGATGATGGTCATCCCAAAGTTCATCTATAGCCAGCTGCTCTGCAATGAGGCCGTGATATGCTAAGAAGTGTGCAGCTGTCTTCGTGGCATCATCAGCTTTAATAGCTTTAGAAGAAAAGGGTAGCTGTAGCAATGAGTACTCCTGAAATGTCTCAAGGATGACATTTCCAACTTGATATACATTGTCATCATTGTATTTGCCGTGGTAGTTGTCTGTCACCTCCCCTATTCTTTCTCGGACAGTTCCTTTGGTGGCAAGTAGGATGCCGTGGGAGGCCCATTGCCATATCAGCTCATACTTATCTGAGGTAATATCTTTTTCCAGTGCATCAGGAATCCTAAGCCCGTGGTATACAGCAGATTGCACTTCAGATAGCACAGCAGCAGTTTGATACCTTTTACTGAGTTGACTCCTGAGAAATTGCAGAATGGAAGTTGTTTTTTTTTAGAAAAAGGTGTGTGTTAGGGGGAGAAGAAGCTTGAAAGTAAAAGAATTGAACGAGTGCAATTTTGCAAGCGAGGGAAGCTGGTAACTTACTTGTCCACTATACTAGGATCTTCCAGCACTTCCTGGATGTACTTCTTGTGGTAGTGCTGCAAGAAACTCTTCATTTCTCCGGAGTCATTACGTTCGACCCTTCCCCGAAGTGTGGAGTCGCTATCCCTCAAGCCTTCGTTGGAGTGCAGTTAGGAACTTGCTGACACCTCGACCCTTGTGGGATGGGTCAAGGCGATGAGCCTTCTCGAAGGCATAAAAGCTGCCTGATGACAGTACTCCCTCCGTTCCAATAAATTATAAGTCGCTTTGATTTTTTTGGTACATAAATTTTACTATGTACCTAGACATACATTATATCTAAATACATAATAAAATTGATGTACAAAAAAAAAGTCAAAGCGGCTTATAATTTAGAACATATAGGGAGTACGCACTTGTGAAGAAATAAGTCAATTATTACTACAGGGACAGGAGGGAAGAAAACAAATTTGGAGACCAGGCCAGCTGACTTACAGAGGAAGGCGACATGTGGGTTGATGGCCTCCACCTCATTGGCAGCACGCAGGATGGGGGCAACCTCAACGGGCGAGGAGGAGGTGACGACTGCATCATCATCACTATCCAGGGGTGCATCATCATCACTATCCAAGAGCGAGGATGTCACGTCTACGGCGGTCAATCGCCGGCGGCCAAGGGGCATGACAGAGGATGGCACGACGACCCTCTTCTCTAGCTTGTTCAAGGAACTTCTCGCCGATGCCACCAGCAAAGGGAGGATTGAGCAGTATTACAACATAGTGGAAGCACCAAAGGGACACAAGGTGCCAATGCTGCTCGTCTTTGTCGGCGATCACATTAGATAGATACTTAGCTGCTCGATGTAGTGAGTAGACAGCAAGGATCAATATATCATCCCCAGTAAAGGATTGGACGGCACACTCGTTATCTGATGACTTGCTATCGTCATAGACATCTTCGGAGGTGGTGGACATGATCCAGAAAAGAGCCTTCCCACGCAGGAGGTGGAAGTCCTACCTCCTGTGTTAAAGCATCAGTCTTGATTGGTTCGTCTATGTTCTGAACCACAAGCATGTACCTCTTCCCCAACAGCTTTTGAAGAATGTGAGGAACCATTGACCTTGACAAGTTGTGTAGTGAGTCTGAGCAATCCATCATCCCGTACGTATAGTAGTGCAACTCATAATCTTCTTCCTTGAGCCTGCTGGTTAATAATATTCTTGGTTGAGAGCGAGCAGACCGAGCTGCTCTGCCACTTTGATGGCCAGTCTGTCATTAATGTTGACCCTCGTCCTTGACCTTGATGCTTGCTTCATGTCCACCTCGATTACATGATCAAAGGGACCCTCCAACCTCATCTTTTCATCCCGGATGATGCTTGCTATAGCTTGTGTGAAACTTGCTGTCGGTCCGACCCCGACATTCCACTGTATGTGCTTATAGGCAACCATTTTTTTCCGCAAGCTATAATATGCATCGCTGTGGAGATACCCTTTTAGCCTGACCACACAAACAAAAAAGGGGAATACTAATTAAATTAGTCCTTCGAATAACTTGCATGCACTTTAATTACATGCATCGCGCTCATGATTGTTGAGTAGTTAATTATGATGATCATCTACTCTGTTTTCCCCTTCCTCACGTTCATTATTTCTCATTATTTGACACTTTTTTAAAATAAATAAAGTAGTATAAGAATCAATATGGGTGCTGGATGACCAAGTAATACCATCTTTTTCTGCATGTTTACACACAAATAAACACCATATATACATTGCTTGTGGTTATCAACTGTTAGTTGGCGAAATCAAAGTACTGGACGGTGTGGCGCTCACAATTCCACCGCCACGAGCACCGCGGTGTTTGTCCAGCATTTGCAATTTTGCTACCTTCGGACTGTCTGATGTGTGTGTTTCACTCTTCTACATTCTAGCAGTAACAGTTCTCTGGTGCTTGCATTTTATCCACCACCGGACAGTCTGGTATTTGCAATTTCTGTGTGCGTTCTTTGGTCCATTTACGATATGTGCGATCTAGCGCTTTGGGTGTGAAACAGATATTCATGCATGTTAACAGGTTCTAAATCTCAAGATAAGGAATAACTAACATAAATATTTTTTGTTTATGCTGCCCAGCATGAATATTGGGATACCATTAGAGGGAAGGGGGGGCTCATGGCTAGTATTCTCTCTGTAAATCTAAACTAAAAATTCAGATGGTTAAAAAAAAATATACCAGAAGTTGATATCTCGTAGATGATCACACCATTTGTCCAACATCGATTGGTCCAAGGGAAATGATTCTGCCATGACTTATGTTTACTATTTGCCGCAAATTCTCAATTTGCACAGAACCTGCGAGTGATCAAAGTGATTTCTTGAACCAGTTATAAACACAGAATCGCATAGTTGTTTGCACAAAGGGGAAATAAAGTAGTCTAGCATTTCATAATTGCATCCCGTATAGTTTAGGTTGTGTTTTGGGGGTATTTGTGTTAATTTTTGAAGTTCTTTTTTTGTCATCATGTCTACATATATGCTTAGAAGAATTGCTATGTGTTTAAGTAATGGAGCATGAGGAAGAAGTCCCACGGTGCAATTCCACCCACACACACACACACACACACACACACACACACACACACACACATATATATATATATATATATATATATATATATATATATATATATATATATATATATATATATATATATATAGGGTAACCAACTACAAAATAAGTTATTTTGTAGCCACCTCTATTTACGATAATTTTATATACTAATTTACGATAATGTCAATACATATTTACGATAGTTGGGTTACTATTACTCCCTCCATCCCAAATTATAAGACGTTTGACTTTTTTGACACCAAGTTTGACCACTCGTCTTATTCAAAAAAATTGTGCAAAATATCAATTTTTTATCGTAGCTTGGTATATTAATAAAAGTTCTTTAAGAATGACTTAAATTTGACTATATTTGTACAAATTTTTTGAATAAGACGAGTGGTCAAACTTAGGGTAAAAAAAGTCAAACGTCTTATAATTTGGGATGGAGGGAGTACACATGAAGATATTTACCGTAACGTCATAGTAAATCATATAGTAAGGAGTTACTATAATCTCGTAAATTAGCATACTAATTATCGTAACTCAAAGTAGCTATAGAATAAGTTATTTTGTAGCTAACTACAGGGTAGTAGTTCTCTCTCTCTATATATATATATAGAGAGAGAGAGAGAAAGAAAATAGTTAGATATGTGGCATGCTAAGTGGTGCTTATTTTTTGCCTCCTTGCATTGCTTGGTCTATTTTGGTTGTTATTTATGAGAAAATTTCAAGGCGTAACTTCGTGTGATTCACAAGCGTATATATAGTTTGGTAGTGATACCTCCTTGCTTGAACTGAAGGTGGCCAATATGTGTTTCTCTCACAAACTCTGCTCCGCAACCACACGTACTCTATATGATCATGAGAAAAAGATGAGCAATTCAGAGTGCATATAGTACTAACTCATAAGCAAATACTTCTCCATTCCAAATTATACAATGTTTTGGCTTTTTAGATATATTATTTTTACTATATAACTAGACATAGTGTAGCTATGTATCTATAAAAGTCTGAACGTCTTATAATTTGTAATGGAACAAGTACCAAAGAATGGCAATAGTACCTGGTGGTAAAAATTTTCATTGTTACATAGATGACAAGAAACGACCGGATGGACTTGTGCTTGAAAGGTCGAAGGGAATTGAGATAATATGATTATTTAGGGGGTATGCCAATTTATCATTTGAGAAAAAGGAAAACAGCTACTTTATTGTAAGAATAAACATAATGAATGGAGTAGTTGCAAGGATCAAATAAAGGGCTCAAAAGAACAGTTGCAAGAAAGACGAGGCCAAACAATTGTAGGACGAGGGATGGCAATTATTTTTCATCTTTAAAACTGTCTGTCTTCAAAATAGTAGGCGCGATTTGATTTGGTGCGGTCTTTAAAATTATATTGTAACAACTAATTTCTTATATAGTGCACAATTTATAAAAACAAGAGTTTGATCTTTGGAAATTGTTTATAAACACAAATCTATTGTAATCACTTTTGTACTACAAACTTTTTATAGGATTAGACTAATTGTTGATCGAATATAACAAAGCTTAGATTTTTAAATATGTACGTGTATTATGTTTTAGGACAAATGGAGTAATTGATTAGACAAAAAACGATAAGCCAAGAAAGACTTACTGGACGGAACCAGCACATAAATTGTATGACTTGTGTCTAGATTTGCTGATCTGAAGGCTTAATTGTAGGTACAAAAGAACACATTTGGAGAACCGGCTGGTGGGTGGTGGCGGAGCGAAACAAATGGCTGGGAAGTGGGAACTGGGAAGAGAACGGCTCTTCTCCATTGCAGCACTCTGTTTTTATCCGAGAAGATATTCTCAGCTTATAGTGACACGCAAATGTACATCTCTCCGAAAGCCAAAGACAATATTCCAAGGTTATAGTGACACGCGAATTATACATGTCTCTGAAAGCCAAAGAATAAAGTTGAGAATACGTATGGAATGAATCGTACCATGTTCAAAGAAGATAGGGCATGCAAAGTTGATTCGTGCTGAAGGAGCATGTTCCTCAAGGAAAAAGGAAAGAGAGATGAGAAAATAAGAAGGCAATGAATATGATGTTAAAGCAGGATGATTGTGTCTCAAATCTTGTATCCATCATCTTTCTAGGCTAGCAAATACGATTATTACAAGCAGTACTAGAAAAATAAAAGAAAAGAAACAGAGCTAGAGCAAAATAAAAGAAGTTTGAGCAAGAAAGTTGCATTGGGGTGTGATGAAACGAAGTTTGAGCAATACAAGCTACCTTCTGGAGTTCTGGTGACCATATCATGCCAGGGAGCATCCAGTCCATACAGGGCAGATACATCTCCGCATCACTACATCTGATTATAGTTTTTTTCAAGTATACAAAAAGAAATATTTCTAAAATCTACAAAACGAAAATGTACAGAGCATCATTCTATGACATGAGTTCTGTTATGGCTTATGGTATGATAGTCAAAACAATAATGATTTGCACTATGAAATACGAACCAAACATGAAGCAGGAAATCATCAAAATGATGGTTGAAAAAACGGAACCAAATCTGTTATATGCTTTGCACTCCATACAAGCTTACCATTTTGCTTTGGAAAGGTCCTCTTGCTCAGGAAATTGATTCATAATCAACAGTCTGCAGGGGGGCATATTAGCAAAATCCCAACAGTCACAAGAATACAAGATGGCACTTCGTGCAATAAAGTAATAACTTCAACCACGGTCTGTCTTTAGCTCTGTCAGAGAATGGCCATTTGCCATCAGACGCCACATTGGTGCTTCTGAGAATGGCCCCTGGAATACTATGTCTGAAGCTTTGCCGAACACAGTTTGGACAGCTTAACTGTCCAATTAAAAGGTACCTGGTTCATCGGGCTATAGACACAAATGGAGGTATTGGAATAAAACCTGGTGATGGATACAGTTACAGCGATGTGTGGAATTCCACAAAAAATATGTTCGCCATCTGATCTAGGAATAGATTCACCAGATGATTAGAAAACTAATATGCCATGTGATTCTCGCCATTGCCCCCCACCACCCATAGAATGTCCAATAGCAGCTGTACTGAAAAATATTGTAACATAGTTAGATATATAACACGAAGAGACCCCCACTAAACATTTTCAGTTAGCTTTATATCACATGAACTGTACCCACATTAGCAGAAAATCTATCAGAGAGAACAGCTCAGTAAAAAATATATATTCAGTTTTTCAGTATTATGAATACCTTACAATTTCACTGAGAATTAGAAGTGTGACCTCATGTCAAATATGCAAATTCCATATTAAGGAAACAGTGAATAAATTATTACAGAACGAATTCTGCAAAAGCTGATTCATCATCAGTGGGAACTTTTGATAACTGCCAATTCTTCTTCGTGTAGAGAGAAATGACTTGAGAATTATGTAATATGCGTAAGATTCAGTAAAGTTGCTAGTGCAAAGTACAGTGGAAGAGGCTCAACAGTGTTATCTAGTATCACTACAACAACAACAACAAAGCCTTTTAGTCCCAAGCAAGTTGGGATAGGCTAGAGTTGAAACCCAACATGAGCCCCTAATCATGGTTCAGGCACGTCAATAGCCGTTTTCCAAGCACTCCTACCTAAACAAAGATCTCTAGGTATATCCCAACCCTTTAAATCTCTTTTAATTGCCTCCTCCCATGTCAGTTTCGGTCTTCCTCTACCTCTCCTCACATTGATATCTCGACTTAGCACTCCACAATGCACTAGTGCCTCTGAAGGTCTCCTTTAGACATGGCCAAACCACCTCAGTCGATGTTGGACAAGCTTTTCTTCAATTGGTGCTACCCCTAGACGATCACGTATATCATCGTTCCGAACTCGGTCCATCCTTGTGTGACCACAAATCCAATGTAACATACGCATTTCCGCGAACAGTCAGTTGTTGGACATGTCGTCTTTTTGTAGGCCAATGTTCTGCTCCATACAACATAGTGGGTCTAATCGCCGTTCTATAAAACTTGCCTTTAAGCTTTTGTGGTACCCTCTTGATCTATTATCACTAATATCACTTATATATAACCAGGACCAGCTGATGCACTTTTCTAGTTTCTCTAAGATAATAGGTAAGGTTTTAAGTCAGACAGTATATTGTTGGGTGTTAGGTATGAGGAATTGTATGGTATAAACCTAGTTGCTCTGGATTTGAAAAAAATGGTGTCATGTGACCAAATCATTACCTGTTACAACAAAATATGTAGAAAGTCAGGAAATATACCTAAAAATTCATGGAATGGTCCCATAAGGCCATAACAAAGTGATCAACCAAACAATCCTACATGAGTTGGTCCCTCAACCGAACAAATCTGTAATACATTCACCAATTAGAAAGCAGATCACAGAAGTTTTTCAAAAATCTTTCAGAGATATGAAGTTTCTTCAGTACATAGTTACCTACGCTGCAATATGTTTTGGTGAGTTTCTATAGCCAATTTATGCCAACGCATCGCACATGTTTCGAAGTTCTGTGTAGTTCACCCTTCTTTTACATATCTATTGAAGCATATTTATTCTTCCAATAAACTCCATCCAGGTTCTTTCTTCACATCCTTGACTGATTTTCTTATTTCCATTACACCTTCCCAGTCTCCAGAATTTGCTCGAATGTTTGACATAGTAGCAAAACACCCTGAATCACAATTTTCTTCACGGATCTTATTTTCTACAAAACGTCCAAGTACAGCATCATCATGAACTCTGCAAGCAGCAAACAGTGTGCTCCACACCATTGAATCAGGTTTCACAGGCATACTCTCAATAAAATTTTTTCCCTCTACAAGCCTCCCAGATCTACCAAGTAAATCAACCATACAGCAGTAGTGGTGCAACACTGGCTCAACCCCATACACAGTTCTCATTGAATTAAAATGTTTGAACCCTTCTTCAACCAAACCATTTCGGCCACAAGCAGACAAAACACTCACAAGTATGACAGTGTCTGGTTTTACCCCACATTTAATCATCAAATTGAACATCGCCAAAGCATCCTGACTGCTTCCATGCTGAGCATATCCATCAACTATCGCTGTCCATGTAACTAAATCCGGAACATCTATTTCATCAAAAACTTTACGACAATCATCCAGGTTGCCACTTTTGGAGTATAACTTCACAAGTGAACTGCTCACAGATAGATCAGACAGTAAGCCTACTTTGGCTGCATACCCATGTAACAGTTTACCATAGAATGGTCTTGCCATGTTAGCACAGATGCTAATAATAGATGAGCATAAAAACCTATCTATATGAAAACCAGCTGCCAACATAAGCTGAAACAATGACATTGCCTCCTCACTATAACCATTCGTAGCATATCCAGATATCATTGAAGATAACATGATCTGGTCTTTGCATGGAGTTGCATCAAAAAGTCTTCGAGCTGTTTGTACATCTTTACATTTGGAATACATGGAAACAAGGCAATGGTTAATGGACGTGGTTCCTCCATAGGCACGAAGGACATGTCCATGAACTTCCTTCCCTTTGAGCAAACACTCCGGTATGTTGCAGGCTGAAAGAATGGCACTTAATGACACATCATCTGGTGTAAAACCTTCAACAATCATATTCCTTAACACCTGGAATGCCTCAACTGAATGGCCATGTGTTGCAAAACCAGCAACCATTGAAGTCCATGACACTTCATCCCGTTCCTGCATCTCTTCAAAAACCTTGTAGCTATCCTTCAAATCATTACATCTGGAGTACATGGTGGAGAGCGCACTTGCCACAAGAACAGCATGAACAAACCCATCTTTTATGACCAATGAATGCAGCTGTCTGCCAAGCTCAGATGAGTCAACAGAACTGAAAACAGAAGCGTAGCATTTGTCATTCGGTCTTAGGCCCTGAAATAACATCCTCCTTAACAGCTGAATTGATCTTTGTAGGCTATGCCTACTAACCCCAGATATGAAAGCCGACCAGATGCTTCTATTGCTAACTGTGCCAACTTCTTGAAACACCTTCTCACACAGCTGAACAGCCCCAACATTTGCATATGTGGAAATCAAAGCCTCCTTGACAACATGATCCAAGTACAGCTCAGTCTTCATAATCATGCCGTGCACCTGGTTAGCCTCCCATATCATGGACATCTGAGAGCAGGCAAGCAATATGCTCGTAGCCGTGTACTTGTTAATTGCCACACCACTCCGCAACATTTCCGTAAGCAGCAGCATTGCACTTACTGGGTCTTCCTCTTGCACGAAACCAGCAATCGCAGTTGTCCAGGAAACCACATTCCGGATTGGCATCCTCCAGAACTCATTCATGGCAGCCCCCATCTGACCACATTTCACATACATGTTAACGATGGATGTCCCAACGAAGACATCGTACTCTGGATCACGCCGGAGCACCATCCCATGCACCGCCCTCCCAACCCCCAACTCTGCACCAGCCGCGCATGCGCTGAGCGCCCCAGAATACGTGAACGAGTTGGGCTCGCAGGAGGAACCCCTCACCATGTCGCGGAACATCTCGACTCCGAGCGCGTGTTCACCGTTGCGCGCCGCCCCGGAGATAGCCGTGTTCCAGCAGACCGCGCTTCCGCGATCCCCGTCCTCGAACGCCCGCAGCGCGTCGCCCAGGCGGCCGTGCTTGGCGAGCAGGTCCACCACGGTGCTGCAGATGTACGCGTCCCGCGAGAGCCCATCCTTCCAGGCTGCGCAGTAGAGCTGCTCCGCGAAGGCCAACGGCGCGGAGGCGGCGGCACAGGCGGCTAGCGCGTTACCGTAAGAGAACCGGCACCACGCGGAAGCAGACCCCGCGGCGCGCGCACGGACGAAGCCTGCGAGAGCGGCGGGGAGGTGCGCGAGGCGGTCCGCGGCGGGGCGGCGCGGCATTACGTCGAGCGGGTAGTGGGCGCGCGAAGCGGGGGCGGAGGACGCATAGAGGCAGCCAGGCTGGGGTCGACGCGGGGACTTGTGCGGGCATCGATCACAGCCGCAGCCCGCAGACGTCTAAAATCGGACGCTGCCTAGGCCAGGCGGTGCCTGGCAGGAGGCAGTGGAATTGTGGAAACGTGTACGAAGAGGTTATGCTAGCCTTTGATTCGTTTGATTTTTTCTTTTAAAGGTTATGATTTGTTTGGTGACACAGTGAGATACCGTGAGATAGGGTGGTTTTCTGAACAAACGTGAAGAAGATTATATTCTCCGTTTGATTTGGGAAATGCTTAAATGAAAACGCGCAGGATATCATGCTACTGCATACTCCCTCCGTCCCAAAAAAAAAAAGAGTCATTCTTGCTTCCCAAAAAGTCAACAGCTTTTAACTTTGACCAAATATATTTAAAAAAATATTAATATTTATGGTACATAATTAGTATCATTAGGTAGCTTTTTGAATATACTTTAATAATAAACTTATTTGAAGATATAAATGTTGCACGCATTTTCTACAAACATAGTTAAAGTTGAGAAAGTTTGACCAGCACGTTTCCCACAGCGTCACTATTTTTGGGACAGAGTAGTACTACCTGGCCCGCACACCCCACCCCCACCCCCACCTGCCCATTGCTGCCCCGCACACCTCTCCCTCCCTCTCTCTCTCCAGGGACAACCTCACCCGCGAGCACCTCCCGCCGACCTCCTCCCCGTGCCCGCGCCCTACCGCCTCCCCAGCGCGTGGCCATGGCGGATACGGCGGCATCGCCAGGTTGGCCCTCTCTCTCTCTCCCCTCCTGGATCTCTGAGCTATGGTTCCGACGAGCTCTCCCTTCTTGTCCCCCCAACTCCGTAGGGTATAGAAGGGGCCGGCCGGGGGAGGTAGGCCGGCCAGGCGGTGGGGCCGGCGGGCTGTTTAGGGGCCTTGGCGGCGGTGGAGGCGGCCGGACCAGGTCGGTGCGGGGGAGCTCTGGCCATGGTGGCGGCGACGGGGGAGGGGAAGAAGGTGGCGCAGCGGACGAGCTAGGGTTTCGCCGGAGCTTCAGGACCGCGGCCGCAGCCGTGGAGCTCTGACGAAACCCTAGCTCGCCGCGGCGGGGCGGTGCCGGCGGTGGGGGGGGAGGGCGCCGGAGTCGAGGAAGAAAATTTGTCGGCATTTTTTTGCGACTAAAAACTACGTGCTAGAGAGGTGTCCACGCTGAAACACCAAATCGTGCGCGTGCACGCTCTGGCAATGCCCTTCATATTTGGTTAGAGAACACTAAAAAGTAGAATGAGCTATTATTGACATATAAGAGTCATTTATCTTTCTTCTTCTTTTCTTGTGCCTCTCTGTACCCCCTCTGCCCCCATCCTCATTAATCTTGTTTGTTAATGGCTTTCTGCAGCTAAGGATGAATATGGATACTCATGAAAATTCAATGGATTTTTATCTAATTATTAAGGTATGTGTGTAAGCTAATTTACTTATCCATAGATATGTTAATATGTAAAAAATACTTACCTATTGCATTTGTGGATTTGTGGGCACGAGGATGGTTTATACACCGCCTAAACCCATAAACCCATGGGTATATATGTAATGCAAATAATTCAAAACCATCATCATGCACTCCAAAATGTGATCCAACTAGCACACCTAGTATATCATTTTTTTGTTACATTTGTTACATATCTATACTTTATTAGTTGTTTATATAGTTATTATAGTTTAATGCATGTGTTATATTCCTTCTCGAGTATGGATAATCCATAGATACCCTGCTACCAGCATGAATATGGATAACATTACAAAACTGCACCTGCACATGGTTATGGGTTTCTTCGTGTGTACAATATGGATGAGTGATACCTATTGGGTACAAACTCAATGGCCATCCCTACCTGTAGCTCCCCATGCTTCTCTTCTTCCATGTGATCGTGTTCCCCATGCAAATCTACGCTCAGCTAAAGCAATGGCCGTATTCTCCGTGCAAATCTACGCTCACCTAAAGGCTAAAGCAACGCGCTCATTCCTCAAATTTCTAGGGGCAACTCTATCACAAATTAACTAATTGCCTTGAAAACAAACACCATGAGAAAGTAACATATCCCACCTTGTATTATTTGTCCCTGGAACTAAACACTAATAGCGTGACAAAAATACACTCCAGCAGACTACGTACTAGGGTACCCAAATTTGTTGGCTACCCAAATGCCCCTTCCACTACCTATTCCTGGTGGGCCAATAGGTGACTACCCCAAAATCGATTTGGTTGTTTCCCCTCCACGCTCGCCCACACACACGGATCTTCTGCGTCGTCGCCGAGCAAGGTCGGCGTTGAGTACATGTCCGCAGCTGAAGCCCGCCTTCTCCTTCGGCCGGCGTCACCTCCCCGGCCCTCCCGGCGCGGTCGTGCTGCCCCAGACGACTCCCATGGGTGGTGCTCCTGGCGCAGCGGGCCTACCCTAGGCACAGCGGCCTGCCTGCGATGGCTCCCGCGCGCGAGCTCTCCGGCGGCTTCCGTGGGCAGAGGTCCCCGCTGTGAGCTCCTCAGCGTGGCGTGGTAGTGCCACCCCTGGCGCAACACGGTGCTCCATCTCAGCTCCATCCATGGCGAGAAGAACATCCGAGAGGATGACATCTAGGACCCACATGTCATTCTCTACTGGATTGAATTTGGTGGCCTTTTTATATAGTATTGCTGGAGACGGGAGCAAAATATGGGTAGCATCAAAATAGGTGACTACCCAAATAGACAATTAGATAGTCTGGCTTTTGTAGCATTGCTGGAGATGCTCTAAGGGTGCTTCACGGTGGAGGCGCAACTTTTAACTAGCTCAAAAAGAGGTGCCACTTCATTCCAAAATGATAAATAAAACGTGCTCGGCACAACTTCCTTCCAAAACGGCAAAGGATACAGGACTGTGGGATCGTCTGATGATCGAATGATTAACTATAACTTTTTTTAAGAGAATCATTAACCGTAAATAGTAAGGCTTTCGAGGTCGAATTTTACCACTCGAGTGTTTTAAATGTTGAACATGAACTGGTAAGACTTTTGTGATTGTTAATTTCATCGCACATGAACCACAACGGCATTGTACAATAATGGAAATATATGATTTGACATCCAACTTTAGTATGCCGATATATGATCCCATTCGGTTGTGCTGATAAGTCGGCTAAAAAACACTGTTGATTGATTATGAGAGAAAAACATTGTTCCGGCTGAAAAAACAAGCTGAAAAGTACGGATTATAAGCCGGATAAACAAGACCATAGATTGTATTATCCGCACGTTAATAATTAAGTCAAGAAAATGGCCGAGTTGTCTAAAGCGCTAGTTTCATGTACTAATTTTTTTTACATTTTTAAGCAAAAATCCTGAAAATAGTGGTCATGCAAATCAAACATATTTTTTCCATGTTTTTAGTTAGGCAAAAAAGGAGCATATTATCAGGCAAAATGTTACATCTTTAAGCAAACATCCCGAAAAAAGTGGGTCATGAAAAACAATGATATTTTTTCAATTTTTTTGGCAAAAAGGAGCATATTATTATCAAGCACAAAATTTTACATTTTTTCATTTTTAAAACAAAGATATTTTGTGTATGTATGAATCGTAATTTTGCAAAGCATAAACCTTTCCTGTGGTTCTTGACAATTTTAACATTTTTTAAGAAAAAAAAGGGATATTGTCATGTCAAATAAAGATCGAAAATGCTAACTAAAGAGCGCGCAGCCTCCATTCCGCCGGCACGGCCACCACGCGCACGCTGCACTCGTTCCTCCCCACTGCGCCCCTCTCTCTTCGGAAACCGTCACTGCTGACCAGTCAAATCCAGTCCTCACGCCGACCGCTGCACACACACACCCCGTGCTCCCTCCGCTCCGCTTAGCGTTTTCATTTATTTCGGCCCAGTCGATTGAAATGCGCAACGGCCTAGGCTGCGGCCCATGTTATCCTGAGCGACGTGCGAGCCACCTGCCTTCCGCGCCGCTCTTTGTTTCCGTCGATGCTCGAGCGAGTACGTTCCTTAGGTGAGCTTTTCTCTTTTTTTCTTTTTTTCTATTTCTTTTTTTCTTTTCTATTCTATTTCTTTTTTCCTATCTTTTCCTTTCCTTTCTACTATTTCTTTTTCCTTTTTCTTTTTCTCTTTTATTTTTTGTTGTGTTCTATTATTCTTGTCATCTTTTATTCTTTTTATTTTTCTTTCTTTTCATCTTACATTTTTATTTGTCTTTCTTTTCTTCTATTTATTTTTTCATTTTTGGTGGTCTTTATATTATTCTTTTTGTTTCCTTTTCTATTTTCATTTTTCATTGTATGTTTTCCTTTTCTTTTTCCTTTCTTTTCCTTTCATTCATTTATTTTTCTTTTCTTTTTTCATTTTGTTTTCTTTTATTTATGCTCCCTTTTTATTTCTTTTTTATTTTTCTTTTATATGTGGCCCCTTGTTCTTCTTTTCATTTTTTTCTACTTTTTATTTTTTATTCATTTTATTTTTCCCTAATAACTATTTTTATTTTATTTTCAGTTGTCGTGTTTTTTTTTCTTTTTTCTTTTCTTTTCTTCTATTTACTTGTCTTTTCTCTTTTTATGTTTTCATGTAGATTATTCATTTTGGTTTTTATTTTTTATTTTTATTTTACTCTAATTATTTTTTATTCTAACCATTTTCATGCTTCAGTTTTTTATTTTCTTCTTTTCATTTCATACGTTACATGAAATATATTCAATGTTTCATAGTATACATGTGATCTTTTCAAATTTCTTTTTTCTTTTTCTTATTTAAGTTATTTATTTATTTTTCTATATGTTTAGCATTTGTTATTTAAGTTTTTTTATATTTTTGTAACTTTACTCTAATTAATTATTTTAATAATTTTATCTTTTACTCTTTTATTTTTAGATGCATGTGATGTTCATGTAGTATACTAGTGATGTTCACGTAGTATACTAGTGATGTTTTATGATTTAAATTGTTATGTTTACGTAGTATACATACGATATTCTATGATGTATTTTGTGATGTTCACGTAATATACATGTGGTGTTCTATGCTATATTTAGTGATGTTCGTGTAGTGTTAATGTGACGTTCTACGATGTATTTTGTGATATTCGGTAGTATTTTTTCTTCTTTTTACTCGACTATAATTAATTACTTCACTAATTTAATTTTTATTTTTTATTCTTTATTTTATATATATATATATATATATATATATATATATATATATATATATATATATATATATATATATATATATATATATATATTGTTCGTGTAGTATATATAGGATGTTCTATGCTATTTTCTGCGATGTTTATGTAGTGTTGCTGTCATGTTTTACGATTATCTTTAAATATAGGTTCATTATGAGATAAATGACCATTAAAATTTTATCGAAATATATTCATGTGGGATCTTATTTTGAAGAGTTTATTGCAAGGAACACGATGGTGCAATCGGATTTTAATTAGGATACTTAGTTTAGGAGATATGATATTTTTACCTCAAAAAGTATGGGATATGTGCTGATGTCAGTAATTTTGGCTTTTAGTGCATGTTTGTTGTATGGTCTCCTGTTTGGCCCCATAATATAATTGAACTGAGCTCAATTTGGCGCACAAGTGGGGGAGGATTTTTATTGGAGGGGGAGGGGGTCAGCAGTAGTGCCCCTGTCACCTAGGTCGGCAGCTAGCCCCCCCTCTCTCTCTCTCCGGCGAGCACCTCACCGGCGGCCTCCGCGCCCACGCCCGTGCCCCACTGGTGAAATGTCCTTATTTAGTTTTGGTAATTGAGTGACAACCTATGTGGACTAATTGTGTTTAATATGAGATACACTGGTGATTAGTCCACATGTACATATGTGTGAGCAACATATGCCATGGAGGTGAAATGGCTTGGACTTGCTGCAAAAAAAACTCACACATGTGGTGATAAAGGAGTTCATTGCACATGAGACATGACATTGAGTCATGTGATCAAGGTGGAGAAAATCAAGACATGACTTGGCTCGACGGACCGGTTGCAAGTGTGAAGGGCAAGTTGAGTGATGACTTGGCGCCGATAGACCGAGGCAACAGTGAAGAGCAAGTGAAGTCAAGATCGACAAACCAATATGGTCACGTGATGATATGAAGTGGATCATATCATTTGTGGTTGGTTGGTGCATGTGTTGCATCAACAATGGAGGAGATGAAATAGAATACGCAAGGCAAAGGTATATTTGTAGGGCATTTTATTTCACCGGTCATAGGTGTGTAGAGAAGTTTATGACCGGGTTTAGGATAGATGACCGTACTATCAAGAGGGGCAAACTTGTTTGCATATCGGTCATCTAGTGCCACTTGAGCGATCTAACTTTGCATACGTGTTAGAATCGAGTGGCGTGGTGAAAAGAGTGTTAATCCATTGGAAAACTGTTTGTCCAAAGCTAACACACGTGTTCAAGATGGTGATCACTTGATGGTGTTAGCACATTTGCAAAGGTGAAGTCGAAAGGTGAAGAAAGGAGGTGAAGCTAGGTTCAGAGTGCTGCCCTGGGGGCACCACCCCTAGCTGTCCAGTGCACCGCACCCCAGTGGCGGTGATCGTTTGGCCGAGGCTGAGAGCAGCGTGTTCGGGGCTGGCACCGCCATGGCTTTTCCGGTGGCACCACCACCCCTAGGGCGGTGCCCACCTGGACATGGTCGAGGAGAGCCTATGCTGGGGCTGGCACCGGAAGCGGCGGTGTGCACCGCCATGGGCACAACAGTGCACCACCCCATATTTCCAAAGAGGAAGGAAAACAGGGGGCTAGTCTTGAGTGGCACTGCCACCCCCTGTCCGGTGACCACGGATAGTCAAGCTAGTCGTTGGATTCGACCGTTGGGGGGCACCGCCACCTCTAGGGCGGTGCCACCACCGCCGTGTCCGGAGCCCTCACAAAAAGTGTAGCTTTGCTCCAACGGCTCTATTTGGCTTGGGGGCTATAAATAGAGGTAGAGCTCGGGCATTTGGTTAGTTGAGCACCCTTGGGACTAAGTGTCCATGCTTGGGGAGTGCTTGGGAGCCCTCTAACTTACTTGTGCTGGCAAGAATGTGATCCAATTGCGAGTGAGTGTGATTCTTGTGCGTTGCATCATGAGGTTATATCGAGTGGCACTAGGTGATCGAGTTGCAAGTTGGTGGTGCTTGTTACTCTTAGGGGTTTCCACCTCCTAGACGGCTTGGTGGCGTGATCTCCATTGAAGCCTGCAAGAAGCTTGTGCGGTGCTCTGGAAAAGAGCTTTGTGAGGAGCATTGTGCTCGCCACGCGGGAGCCACGAAGAGCAACTCTAGTAAAGCATGTCATTGAGCTACCCTCACTTGTGGGTAGGTTCTTGTGGTGCCTGACATGCGGGCTTGGCAGGTGATGCCAATTAGCCACTGAACCACCAAGTGAGCGGTCGACACAACGGGGACTAACGTGTTGGCAAGTACATGAACCTTGGGAGAAAAATCGCCGTGTCATCCTTGTCTTCCTGTTGGTTTGCATCCCCATTACACATGCTTGTATTTGCTTTCATACATTGCGCTTGTGTAGTTGCTCTTGTAATTAGTTTTGCTTGTGTAGCTTGCTAGTTACCTTCTTACTTGTGTAGCATAGAAGTACCTCCCTTACGTGGCTAATTTGGTTTTAGTAATCTTGTTAGTCACATTGCTTAGTTTGTGCAGCTAAATAATTTGAGCTCTCTAATTTGGCTTGTGTAGCCTTGTTATTGAGCATTGCTAGTGAGCTTAGGAGCTTTGTACTTTTGCTTACTAGATTGTGTAGGAGCTCCCTCGGTTGGCAAAGTACTAGTTTCATAGGTTTGTGTGACCTTGCTCCTAGAATTGATTAGGTGAGCTCTAGCTAGTCTGACACCTTTGTTGCTTAATTATGATCTTTATAAGGTGCTTGTGAACTTAGATAGAGGGGTGTAGTCTTGGCTAGACCGATAGTTTTAATTTCGTACTTGTTTCTGTTAGCCGACACGATTAATTTTAGAAATGACTATTCACCCTCCTCTAGTCCGCCATCTCAACCCTACACGTGGTATCGGAGCTAGGTCTCTCATTTGTGGTTTTCACCGACCCAAGAGGATGGCATCTAGTGGGATAGATGAGTATGACTCACACATTTTTTATGGCACACACTTTGCACGGTGGAAACATCATATGCTTGATCATTTTCGTACAAAAGGACCTAAGTTTTGGTGGGTTGTCACAACTGGTCTCACCCATGTCTTGGACCATAAAAATCTAACCAAAGCTCAAAAGGTTCTCTTTGAACCTGATTCCGATGCTTATTTATTTTTAATGGATGCTTTGAGCTTTGAGTTATTTTACAAGGTGAACCACAAAGGAACCACCCATGAGTTGTGGGAATCGATCAAGCACACCTTTGGTGACTCCTCCATATGAGATGATGGCAAGTTCAAGGAGGATGAGCCCAAGGTGGAGGCACATGAGTGTGTTGCGCATGACCACAATTTCGTGATTGTGGAAGATTGCTCCACCTCATGGTCAAGTGATGATGATGATCGATCCACTACATGTTCACTTGATAAGATTGATGATGATGCCTCAAGTGATGCAAATGATGATGCTACTCCATGCACACTTGATGGTGATGGTGATCGTTCATACTTGGATGACATTGCTACTACAAGCCTATCCACTACACCACATTGCTTCATGTCACAATATGACACCAAGGTATCAAATGCTAATGTGATTGATCATGTTGATTCATATGATGAGCTTGTTAGTAGACTTGCTAGCATGACCATATCTTTAGAAAATGAGAAAGCTAAAACAATAAAATTGGAAAATGAAAACTCATTTCTAAAGAACTCATGTGAAGAACATAAGAAATTACTTGATGTTCTTAAATCTTCACATGGTGAGCTAAAATTGACTCATGAGACACTACTTGCATCTCATGAAGAATTATTAGATCAACATGCTTCTCTCATTAAATTGTTTTCAAAGAAAATTAAAAAGAATGAGAAGAATGAGAGCTCATCACATGACTCAAGTGATCAATTGCAACATGTGACTAACTCTTGTGATGTAGAGAAGAAGAATGTATCCACCTCTTGTGATGATTTATTAAATATGCCATGTTCTTCATATATAGATGTTTGTTCTATTTCTATGTCTTGTGAGACTAACCTTTTGAAGGAGAACAATGAGCTCAAGAATAAAGTGAAAAATTTGAGCAACAAGTTAGAGAGGTGCTACAACTCAAAAGTCACATTTGAGCACATAATGAAGATTTAAAGAAACTTCGGTGACAAGAGTGGCCTTGGATTCAACAAGAGCATGACCAGGGGAAAAGAAAAAGAGAAAGAAAGATAAAGAAGCAAGAACAAAAGAGGCTATCTCATTTCATGAGCTTCAAATACCATGAAGTGGGTCATCTTGCTAATGGTTGCCCCAATGAAGAGAAGCTCAAGTTGAAGAAGGAAGAGGAGAGGCTAAATCATGTCAAATGCTTCAAGTGCCGCACTTGAGGACATCTCTCATCAATGTGCCCAACCAAGCAATTGGTGAAGCAATAAGAAGAGCCTCAACCAAAGCCACAAGTTGAGCAAGAAAAGACACCCCAAGAGCAAGTCAAGATCAACCATGAAGATGGTGGTGACTTGATGGTAAAGAAGAAGAAAACTAGAAGTGGTGAAAAAGCAAGAGAAAGAGCAATGTGTCCAAGGATGAATCAATACGCAAAGAAAGTGAGCAAGAACAAAGAAGAGAAGATGAAGAAAGTTGCTCACATAAAGTGCCATAGTTGTAATGAATTAGGCCACCTAGCTTTGGGTTGTCCAAACAATCTTGAGAAGAAGGCTCAAGCAAACAAGAAGAAGCAAGGCAATGAGAAGCACCACATGAGCGAAGAAGAAAAGGCCCAATCAAAGAGAAAGTGCTACTCATTCCGAAAAAGGGGACACATGGCTCATTCATGTCCCCTAAGTAATAATTCTAAGCCCATTTCAATTGATGATAATATTGTGCTTAGAAAGGATGGCAATTGTACCTCATTGGTTGTAATTACAAAATATCCCGCTATCCATACTAAGGTGATGCCTAAGTATGTTGCTCCTAACTTGATAGGACCTAAACTTGTTGGGGTACCATCAAAAAGTGGACGAACATGTGTAGGTACCATGGCATTGGAGGTTTGACTCAAATTGATTTCATATTGATCATTATATGTTGAGTCAAATATTAAAGCTTAATGCAATCCTATCCCAATGCTAAGTCAAGAATGAGTGAAGTCCAAGTGCTACAATATACAAGTGTCATATTCAAGTTATGGGTGATTCATTAGAATTATTTGATAGCTTGCAAATTATTTGGGTTGAAGCTTGCTATTGGATGATTATGAGCTAACCAAGGTATATCTCTTGTTGATCATTTTCATTAGGGTGCATATGAGTTGATTGAATTGGATATATATGCAATGTTGCTTGCTATAAGATGCTTGAATGGATTAATTGCTAAGTAATCAAGTTTGGATAAATTTGTGTTGGATAAATTCATAAGATGACCTTTAATAAGTGGATTGAATGGATATATGTCTCATGAAAGTATTCAAATAAGTTAGTTTCAAGTTTGATTCACATTTGATGAAGTATAGCTCAAGCGATTGAAATATGTCCTATATTGCAAAATCTGAGTAAGCTGTGATTTTAGCCATGTTAGAGTGAACGAAATGAAAATTGGTTTACATGCTCTAGACTTATCGTATGAGATGCTATAGAAATTTCATGAGAATTGGATAAGAGATGCTTCGGTTTTGGAGTGGATCTTGTCAGCTATAGTGCAACAGTTTTCACCATGTAGCAGTGGTGGAAGAATTGAATTCTGGTAGCAATCAAGAAGTCAAATGAAGCTCAAATTTTTACAGCTGCTAGATGACTTAGTGAAGCACATCTCCATCAAATTTTGTGGTATTTGGGCTTGTACATTGGGAGAAATGTATTTTTCTTTGAAGGGTACAAAATCTGCCAGAAAAGTGATAATTATTTGATTAATCAAGAGTCACTTTGATTGAAAGGTCCTCAAGTTGGAAATATGATTACAAGTGTTTGAGGTACCTAAGTTTGGTTTTGGACTGATCTAGAAGCATGACAAGCAAAGAGTACAAGGTCATTTGATTGTGGAGAGTACTTAGCACATATTTGGTACTCAAATTGAAGATCAAGACCAAACTCAAGACGAAGATAAAGTTTAAGTTCTAAAGATCATTGGAGATCATTTGGAAGAAAGAAAATGACTTAAACATGTAAAATAAAAGGACTTAAAGAAGGATTCAAGATTATTCATCAAGTTAAATCCATCACTTGGATCAATCAAACAAAGTCAATTCAAGTGAGTGTCAACAATGGTTCTTTAGAGAGAGATCACTTCTTCCTAGTGTACGGACTTGCCGCCTATGTATAGGTAAACCAAGTGTGGTACTTGGAAGGCTAACATGAAAGTGGTGATCCGAGGGACATTTGAGATGCTTAGTTGAAGTAATCAATAGGATTGATCAAGAAAAGCAAGCAACACCCAAAAGTGAGCAAGTCATGACAATTCAAGTGGTATTCTAAGTAATTCTCTCATGCAAGCATTGATCAAAAGATGAAGCAAGCTAACCACAACAAGATAGTGCACTTAATTATTAGTGGTTCTCAATTTATATGGGTGAAAATGGACTCTATCTAGATGATTGGTCTTCACCAAGCTTATAAATTGGACCTCACATTGCTATTGGAGTAATTAATTAAAATCTATGTGACTATCCTCTACTCCAACATAGCAAAGGTATCATTGCAATGTGCATAATCATTTCATCCCTTAATATATGCGGTTAGTGCATACAGTACATGCTTATTAGGATCATGCATGACAAATGAAAGCTTTGAAATTCATAGCCTACCGCTATTGCTTGAATGATTAATTGATTTAGTGGTTAGTATATGAGTTTGTTCATGAGCTAGTAAACCCAAGTACTTGATTTAATTTGGATTGCCAACAAGTAACAAGTACAACATTGGCAAGATAACCCTTGTAAGAGGTGTGAAGAAGCTTGTCATTGGTTCAAACCGGACTTGAAAGTTTAGGCAAATCAATTTAGTTCAAGTCAACTCAAAAGCTCATGATAGTGACAAGAGTACAAGCACGAGAAGACAATGCAAATAGATATCTAGTTTGATTGTTTCAAGTGGTATCTAGACTCAAACAAGAAGAGTTCACAAGTGGTGTCTAGATCACACTTAAAAGTAATATCCTACAAGTGGTACTCATGAAGATAGCAAATGTTCAAGAAATGGTTTTTATTGATAAATCCAACAAGTGGTTCCAAGCTAGAAAATTCTTCCAAGTGGTATCATATTTCTACACGTGGTATTAATCATACAAGATGGTGGTTCCACAAGTGATCCTCAACTTTAAGTGACAATCAAACAAAGAATGCATCTCTCACCTATAAGAGCTCAAGTTTATCAAGTGAATGACCCATGCTATAACATAGGGGAGGTGTCCCACCAATTAGTATCAAGATCAAAGATCCTATGTGTGGTATCTCAAGAGCTATACAAAGTGGTGTCATTCCAACATATGTGGTGGTGTTCATAAAAAATAAAGATTCAAGTGTCAACCATCTACCCCAATGCAAGCCTTTGCATCAAAGAGAAGCACACCTTTTTGTGAAAATTGATGACGAAGAGGGAGAGATTGTACAAAGACATGAAAGCTTTGGAGGAGATTGAGAGGTTGGACATGGACAAAGAGGGAACAACATTGAAGAATGTGAAGGGATCAAAATTCTTGGACAAGAGAAGCACACAAGTAGGGGGACCAAGCTCATGAACTTGTTTGATTGCATTTGATATGTGCATATTCATGTGCTTGCTTGCATTGCATAAGCTTTTAAATTTGATATGCATGCTTGTGTGGTGTATGCTAGTTGTAGAATTTGAATGATGATTTAATAACTAGCATGCATAGGATGGTAGCTAGACTTAGTACTAGAACCTTGCTTATAATATTGATTTCACGGGGTCTCTAGTATTTTTGTTGTCTAGCTACTCATGGTGCTAAGGATGAACTTAAAAGTGCAACTCTGATTGGTATCACACTTCAAAGGTTTATTCTATACACCTTAGCATTATTAGTAGTAATTACTCTTCCACAACTCCAATCTATGCATATGTGCGAGCTTTAAACCAAACACTCTAGCACATATGTAGGGGGAGCTAATACTACTAATTTGGGTTTGTGGTACTTGTCCAAAATTATATACACACGGTAAAATTGCTTGGGCAAGCAACATGAATCCATTTGAACTTAATTTCTATATCTTTATAGAGTTGTCATCAATTACCAAAAAGGAGAAGATTGAAAGGTCCTTATTTAGTTTTGGTAATTGAGTGACAACCTAGGTGGACTAATTGTGTTTGATATGAGATACACAGATGATAAGTCCACAGGTACATATGTGTGAGCAACATATGCCATGGAGGTGAAATGGCTTGGACTTGTTGCAAAAAAACTCACACATGTGGTGATGAAGGAGTTCATTGCACATGAGACATGGCATTGAGTCATGTGATCAAGGTGGAGAAGATCAAGACATGACTTGGCTCGACAGACCAGTTGCAAGTGTGAAGGGCAAGTTGAGTGATGACTTGGTGCCGATGGATCGAGGCAACGATGAAGAGCAAATGAAGTCAAGATCGACGAACCAATACGGTAACGTGATGATATGAAGTGGATCATATCATTTGTGATTGGTTGGTGCATGTGTTGCATCAACGATGGAGGAGATAAAATGGAATGCGCAAGGCAAAGGTATATTTATAGGGCATTTCATTTTACTGGTCATAGGTGTGTAGAGAAGTTTATGACTGAGTTTAGGATAGATGGCCGTACTATCAAGAGGGGCAAACTTGTTTGTATATCGGTCATCTAGTGTCACTTGAGCGATCTAACTTTGCATATGTGTTAGGATCGAGTGGCATGGTGAAAAGAGTGTTAATCCTTTAGAAAAATGTTTGTCGAAAGCTAACACACATGCACAAGGTGGTGATCACTTGGTTGTGTTATCACATTTGCAAAGGTGAAGTCGAAAGGTGAAGAAACACGGCGAAGCCAGGCTCGGAGTGCTGCCCTGGGGGCACCGCCCGTAGCTGTCCAGTGCACTGCCACCCCAATGGCGGTGACCATTTGGCCGAGGCCAAGAGTAGCGTGTTCGGAGCTGGCACAGCCATGCCTTGTCCAGTGGCACCGGCACCCCTAGGGCTGTGCCCACTTGGATGTGGCCGAGGAGAGCCTATGCTGGGCTGACACCGAAAGTGGCGGTGTGCACCGCCACGGGCGCGACGGTGCACCGCCACCCTAAGGCGGTGCACCGCCCCATTTTTTCAGAGAGGAGGAAAAACGAGGGGCTGGCCTAGGGTGGCACCGCCACCCCCTGTCTAGTTCCACCACCGCCTGTCCGGTGACCACGGCTAGTCAAACTAGCTATTGGATTTGACTATTGTGGGCACCGCCACCCCTAGGGCGGTGCCACCGCCGCCGTGTCCGGTGCCCTTGCATAAAGTGTAGATTTGCTCCAACGGCTCTATTTAGCTTGGGGCTATAAATAGAGGTGGAGCTCGGGCATTTGGCTGGTTGAGCACCCTTGGAACTGAGTGTCCATGCTTGGGGAGTGCTTGGGAGCCCTCTAACTCACTTGTGCTTGCAAGAGTGCGATCCAATTGCGAGTGAGTGTAATTCTAGTGCGTTGCATCGTGATGTTGCATCGAGTGACACTAGGTGGTTGAGTTGCAAGCCGGTGGTGCTTGTTAATCTTAGAGGTTGCCACCTCCTACACGGCTTGGTGGTGTGATCTCTGTCGAAGCCCGCAAGAAGCTTGTTGTTGGCGGTAGTTAACAACCATCATAAACCATCAACTTAACTCAAAATAACTACATAAAAGAAATCACCAACATAGAATAGGGGGTTAGACTGATAGAATTCCACGAGTTTTGGTGAATCTGTATTTCACAGGGATTAAACAGGAAAAGAGCCCAAGATGGTCCACATGTCAGACTAAAAATCATATTCCACCATGACCCCAAGTCAAGAAGATTCTAGAGAACACGAGAAGGCGAGCCATCAAAGGGGGGCCCACCTGGCATTCACCTAGGTCGGCTGACCCCACCCTAGGTTGGCTGACCTAGGTGGGTCCCACCTGTCAGCTTCCTTCGCAAGTCGGTTCTCCACCACCTTAGGGTTTTCAACTTCGTCGTTGATTCAAGTCGGTTTGATCCGAGAGCTCCGGTGCATCCCACTAGCCTATATAAGCAGGACCTGCCCCCTAGGTCAGAGCATCCTCAATCCTAGGTAGAAACCCTGAGCCTCCCTTATAATCAAGAAACCCTAGACAGAATCAAGAGCCAAGCATTCAAGAGGAGATTAGTCTTATAGTCTTCCAAAAATTAGGACTAGTCTTATTTAGAGATAGAGAGATAGAGTGTTAGGAAAGAGTTTAGAGGAGTTGCTGGCCTATCGGTGCCTCCTCTACAGCCTGTACCTGCGAGATCAAGTTCCATTAGAGCTTGCTTCTGAGATTTCTCTGGTATTCAATTTCTAATTCGAGTAAGTAACATTGCTATTATTGTTCTTTCGGTTTGTGACTCTTTTGAGTGCTTTAATCTTGGTAGCTCCTTGATTGAAGTAGTATTCGTAGTGTAAGCATGGCACTTAGACATTGACTACTCGTAGATGCACCCTACTTTACGGATCGATGGTAGCTCGCGAGGGTGACTTTACCTCATTGAATCTTCCATAGTTCACCTCCCGTTTGTAGGACTAGTAGGATCTAGTTGCTAAGGAAAACATCTCTGCTGGTGTCTTTTCTTAAGTAATATCCCCATTGGAACAATCATAACATAGCTTGCGAAGGTTAGAACTAGAGACCTTAGTGATCTTCTCTATAGCCCTATACTCTCTGTCCTTGCTTGCTTCTCAGGGGTTTAAGCATAGGCTTAGTTTCTCACAAGTTCCTCCCTGTGATAAAATATAAATAACAATACTCTGGAATACTCCCGGGTGAAGTGCTACATCGATATACTATCTGTGCGTTTGCGGATAACCTTATTATCTTGTGTGCATTTAATTCATACCAACACTTATGTGGTGCTCCGGAGAAGAGCTTTGTGAGGAATATTGTGCTCGCCCCGCGGGAGTCATGAAGAGCAACTCTAGTAAAGCGTGTCATTGAGCTACCCTCACTTGTGGGTAGGTTCTTATGGTGCCTGACGTGCTTGCTTGGCGGGTGATGCCAATTAGCCGTCGAACCACCACGTGAGCGGTCGACACAACGGGGACTAGCGTGTTGGCAAGCACGTGAACCTCGGGAGAAAAATCATCATGTCATCCTTGTCTTCCTGTTGGTTTGCATCCCCGTTACACAAGCTTGTATTTACTTTCATATACATTGCACTTGTATAGTTGCTCTTGTAATTAGTTTTGCTTGTGTAGCTTACTAGTTACCTTCTTACTTATGTAGCATAGAAGTAGCTCCCTTACGTGGCTAATTTGGTTTTAGTAATCTTGTTAGTCACATTGCTTAGTTTGTTCAGCTAAGTCCATAGAGCTCTCTAATTTGGCTTGTGTAGCCTTGTTGTTGAGCATTGCTAGTGAGCTTAGGAGCTTTGTGCTTTTGGTTACTAGATTGTGTAGGAGCTCCACGGCCTGGCAAAGTACTAGTTGCATAGGTTTGTGTGACCTTGCTCCTAAAATTGATTAGGTGAGCTCTAGCTAGCCCGGCACCTTTGTTGCTTAGTTAGGATCTTTATAAGGTGCTTGTGAACTTAGATAGAGGGGTGTAGTCTTCGCTAGACTGATAGTTTTAATTTCGTACTTGTTTCGGTTAGCCGACACAATTAATTTTAGAAATGACTATTCACCCCCCTCTAGTCCGCCATCTCGACCCTACAACTGGCTCCTCCACGGGCGGCCATCGTGGATGCGGCGGCGACGGTGGTGGATCCGCCAGATCTGGCAGCAGGTAGGCCTCTCCTCCTCCTCTTCTCTCTCCTCTCTCCTCCTGGATCCGCTTTTCTAGGGTTCCGGCGAGCTCTTTCCTTTCTTCTCCAACTCCGGTGGGGTATAGAAGGGCCAACCGGGGGAGCCAAGTAGGCCGGGCGGTGGGGAAGGTCGAAGGGCGGTTTAGGGGAGCTAGCGACGGTCGTGGTGGCCGGGCCAGGTCGGGGCGGGGGAAGGGGGGAGGGGAAGAAGGTGGCGCCGCAAGCGAGTCGGTGAAACCCTAACTCGCCGCAGTGGGGCGGCGGCGAGGGTGCCATAGCTAGGGAAGAGAGAGCTGCTGAGTTGTTTTTTTTTTACTCAAATCTGTGCTACAAAGGTGTGCGCACTGGGAGTTGAAATCCTACGCGCACGCTCCAGCAACGTCCAACAAAGATATTTTGTTTTGCTGGATTGTACAAATCATATTCTTGCAAAGTAACCTTTACCACTGAAATTATTTACATATTATTAACGAAGATATTGTACCTAGATGTGTGACTCCGCAAACTCCCTAGTCCCTACCATGCAAACGTATTTTGGAGACTGGTAGGACAAAGGACCAAGCGCCAACAATCACCGTCTGAGGCAGGTGCACGATAAAACGTATTGCAAACTTATCCCACAATCAGACAAATTAGAATAAGAGCTATTTGCAACAGGCAGGAGATAAACAACAACTGAAGCCCAACTCATGTGAACTTAGACTTGCAGTTTTAGCAAAGTGAACAAAAGCAACAGGGTGATCATATGTCATCTCATAATCTTTGACATCACAATGGTAGACAGATTTCAAGGTACCGTAGAAACAGTTGTCGGCTCAGGACATACTAGAACACAGCTAGAAGAGACTAAGCCATTGATCATCACCATCGACAAAAATATCTTCCCTTGTTTACAGAAGAGTGGATCACTTCTGTTTCAGAGTTACTTTGAGGAAGTCTTGTCTTTGGTCTTCTGTAGTTTCAACACCTTCTTGACAATCTTCTGCTCTTCAACCAGGAAAGCACGGATGATCCTGCAAGCATGTGGGGTTACATAGACAAGTTAGGTGGTTTGCAACTTTAGGGTTATCAAATCCAAAGGTACTGAAACTATTTTCTAACCTTTCTCTAACTGCAGTTCCAGAGAGCACTCCACCATAGGGACGGTTCACAGTTCTGCGGTTCCTAGACAACCTGGACCTTTTGTACTCAGCAGGCCTCAGATGGGGGATCTGAAAATGGAAACCATCACGGTGTGAGCAATCAAGATGGACTGCCATATCACAGACAAATAATAATAAGGCAAATTGTAGAACATGAGAACACATTCTCAAGAAACAAATCAAGCATAGCATCAAAACATACCATGATGAAACACATTAAGGGATTCACAATATAGAATTCCAACAAAATATGAATCAGTAACCATTTTCCTAAGAGGAAATTCATGGTAATGCAACAATGTCACATTGACTGCTTTGCTGCGGTGCATATTTTATTATTTTTTCCATTAGGAACTAGAATGACAATGCCAACCTCACTGGAAGTGCATAATTTGATTAACTGAACTCAAGAAATACTACCAAGATTGCATCCTCAAACGTTTCAGCTGTAAGATCTCACATTACAACCAATAAGATAAATACAGAAATCAACATTCTAATTACCACTGTACAAACTATCAAGTGCGCATATGAAATACTTACCTATAAGGTTTGCTGTATAAGAATCACCACTGTACAAACAAACTAGTACTCTCTCCATTCCAAATTATAAGTTCTTTTACTTTTTTTTGATTCATCAAATTTGCTCTGTATCTAGACACAACATCATAGCAAATTCGATGTGACAATAATTTAATCAAAGCAATGTGAAATTGTTGCTGGACATCTGACACCTTACAATAATAGAATTAGGGCCTGTTCGGCTGCAGCAAACAGAGCTGCAGCAGCCATCTGCTGCTGCTACAATGCCCCACTGAGGTGGCTTGCAGCATATTTCGACCGAATATATATGGTGAGCCACCAATCCATTCCAACTGAAAAGCTCCATTACACAACAAATTACAGAGTTCGGGAAACAAATTCCATTCTATGAACTTCATGCATGTGCAACAAGTATTGCAGGTTGCGCCCAAATTTCACCCGTTTCTATCTACACTAAAAAATGCTAAACATTCTAAGGTGACCTAAAGATCGAGATGAACAACTAACTCCACTAAATTTTACGAACAGATTACCCACCAACTTCAACACCCCGATTTCCCCACCACCGTACCTACTCCAACACAAATCGCCCTACCAAAGCCGCAAGACTAACCGAACAATCGTGTTATGCTGAGAAAGTAGTATGTTATGCTGAGAAGAGAAGTTGCAACTCACCCCCTGGATCTTCTTCCCGGTCACAGGGCACTTGGGGCCGCTGGCTCTCTTCTTGGTGTACTGGTACACGAGCTTGCCACCTGCGACCACAAGCCACAAACGGATCTAGCACATCAAAAACACAACCAAAGCAGATATCAAAGGATCCACCAAAAATGGAGTGAAAACAATAGAGAAAATGATGGGAAGAGGAGATCCGGACCAGGGGTCTTGACGACCCGCGTCTGGTTGGACTTTGTGGCATAGCTGTGCCGCTTGCGGTAGGTCAGACGCTGCACCATCTTGCCGCCGTCGCGCGCGCCGCCGGTGAATAAACCCTAGTGGGAGGCTGGAGCAGAGAGGCTAGGAGAAAGAGAAGCGAGGGCGTGGCGGCGGCAAGGGGTATAAATGGATGTGCCGCGAGGGCTGACCTAAATCGGACGGCTGGGATCTGTTTGATGAGATAATGGGCCGGAACGAAGTAACTAGGCTCTACGGGCCAGCTTCTACATGTTGATCTTCCACGGCGCAACTCTGACGTCCAGGCCTGCTGCCGGCGACATCAGCGAGACTCTGATCCAGGCTCCGGGATCACCAAACAAAGAAAAAAAACGATAAAGGCAACGTCAATAACAGAGCCAGTTACTATAAGACCAGCTATAAGAACCAAGTTATACAATAATTATCTTCTATTTATCTTTAAAAAGTCTCTCTCCTATTTCTCCTCACAACACTGGCTATTTGGGCCCACTAATACTTATGCTTCTATGCCCAGCTTTTTGTTTGCATGGGAGTCAAGTTCTTATCTCTCTTCTCTTTTCTCTCCTCCACATCAGCATTAGTTTGGCTATAAGCTCATTATTATACCTGCTCTAATGCTACCAGAAGGCTGGACGCCTCGCTCCATTCACTGCTGTATGCGTCGCTCGCCTAAAAAACAAATCCCCACGGAAGCTCATCTCTCCCATTCCGCACTCGTGCGTCGCAGCTTCACGGCGCTGTCCGACCGTCCCAATCCGCTGCGCTTTCGCCGCCGCACGCCACCCGCCATCCCCGCGGCACCTCGGTCTCCTATGCGCGTGCTTGGCGAGGGCAGCGGCGCCTCTGTCCCTCGCCGCACCGCCGTGCTCCGTCCTTCGCCGTGCCCATCCAGGCGGCTAGGAGAGGGGGCGTCGTTGGCTAGGCCCAAGCTAGGCGCAGGCGCAACTGACCGCTGGCAAGTCGTGCCACCATCCTCGGCTGCCGGCTGGCCGGAACTGGGCGTCCCGTTCTGCGCTACATCGTATGGAAGAAGGGTGAGCATTTTGTTTCAAGTGTTTCAAATGTTTCAAAGGTATGCTGCAAGTGTTTCATACGGATGTTGCAAAAGTAGATCGAAATATTCTATATGTTGCAATGTTTGTACACGTATGTTGCAGGCTTCTGTTCTCAATGTTTCATCTTTTTTTCCGAAGTATGTTGCAAGTGTGCTTATTTGGATGTTGCATATGTTTTCACACATACGACACAAATGTTTTTATCTGGATGTTGCGTATGCTTACAATGGTTTCAAGTGTTTTTCATGTATTTTTGTAAGTGTTTCAGACGCATGTTTCAAATGTTTCATTTGTTTTCAGTTGTATTTTTAAAACTAGATCGAGTGTTGCATCTCCCTCCTCACCTTTCTATTGTCTCGCCTCGGTGTCAGGCGCGGAAAAGGCGGAGGCAGTCCCTACTAGCATGGCAAGCCCTGCGTGCTTGCGGGCGGACGCAGCAGGCAAGATGTGGGCAGGCAGACACGGGACGTGAGACCGGGGGGAGCAGCGGCACGGCCGTCTGGATAGAGAAAACAAACAAACCAAGAAAGAAACACATGGATCAAGAAAGCGTGGCCATGGTTAGACAGGCCAACCCTCAGGTGTGCATTTGACCATGGAGCGCAGAGCACAAACAACCCCTCGCGGCGATGAGTGGCCACAGACCCTCTTGTTGAGTTGCTGGCCAGCGGGAGGCAACGTAGCTAGAGACCTAGGGTTAAGCAACAGAGAAAACGGACAGGGAAAGGAATGGGGATGAGACAGGTGCAACTCGGGAACAAGTGGTGCTTCTATGCCTGGGCCGGTTGGGAGTAGAGAACTTGGCTGAACGTCTAGGGCGGCTTTAAATTGGACCAAAAATTACATGTATTACAATCCTCTATTAGTTTAAATTTGGGTGTATATTTTCTTCTTATAACTAATGAAAACCCATCTAGTTGTCTCATAGGTTGGTCACATTTTTTGGTTAAAATGGAGTTCTTAATTCCTATATATGGGTACTAAATAAGTGAAAGGTGAATAAGTTTTTGTCTAAGAATTAAGTATACCTATTGCATACATCTTCTGAGGGTATGTTTGGCCGGTGACCAAGCATTAGCACGCCATAGGTTAAACGCGTCACCGTTTCATAGACTGATGTTTAGTTCTCTACCACAACTATAGCTTCATACACTTTTGGCACACCTGTCATTGACCCATTTCGTTACCACATCATAACTAAGGTGCCACTAACAAATTGTTAGCCACACATTTAGCAAACTCTGTAAAAAAAAACTATGTGGCAATGTGTGGTCATTATCAAACACATCCTAAACGCTACCAATCCGTATCCCTACACGTCCATCCCTACACGTCCGTTAAGGTCGCCACCCTAAGATCTCTACTGCTGTCTTAGCTAGTACTGCTGTCTACTGTTGAGCCTACTCAGCTGCATCTCAGTTTCGTGTGATGTGTGTTCCTGTTCATGGGTACAGTACTGTACAGTGTTTGCAGCAAGTACTTGGGTTGTTAGATCAGCTAATGTGAGGTGGTCATTATATGACTCATGTGGCGAACACAAAGGGCATAAGAACTGCTCATCCAGGGCCAGGAATGGCAGTGCAGTTAAAAACTGTCTTGCAGCCTTGCAACACAGTTGGGATGGACCAGTGGTAAAAGACGGTTCCTTCTACTGAAGAGGAAATGGAGTATGTACATTGCGATGACTGTAATTTCTAGGTAATGTAGGTATCATGGAAGCGCCATGGTCTCTGTAAGCTGTGGCCTGTTTGTGAAGTTACAATTATAATTATGAACCTACGTATATAAGAAACTGAATTACCAAAAGGTTAAAAAAATTCCTACACCTGTGGATTGATTACATGGTGAAGATATATTTTTTTATCGAGCAAAAGGGAACAAAAGAAAAAGAAGAAAACATATATATGTACTCTCTCAACAGGGAAACAACAAAAATGAAGCTTCCCTGTGGATCTTCCTATGATCTACCAGTATGATCTTGTCGAGCTTGGCCTTGCACCACTGCAACTGCTCGCTGGTGATCCGCGGCATCCTCAGCACCCGTGCCACCAGTTTCATGTCCACCTGCGAGAAGAAGAGGTTCTGGTTCGATCTGTCCTCCTTGGGCTTCTTAAACTTCTTCACGATGCAGTTGCCGGTCCTGAGGAGGTCCTTGAGCCTCTTCTCTTTCTGCACACGGTTCAGATACCACACACACACATCGTCACGCAACTAGCACTCCTACACTTACTGCTAGCAACTGTAGCAAATCATATGTTTTGCCTGCAACCCTGCACTGCGTTGCAACCTTACCTTCTGTAACGTGGAATGGATGTGCGCCATGAGATCATGATCCATGGGGTCCTGGAGCTCGACGTGAGTGCTCGACAAGCCCTTGAGCACCGATGTTGTCGTCGTCTCGACTCTGTCGGCCTTGATGAACTCCCACATGATGTGCATCGCCTCTTCCATGATGTCCTCCAGCTCCTCACTGGTTATCACGTAGTTCCCCTTGCGCTGATCCTCCATTCTGTCCTTCAGGCTGTCCTCTGTGACCCAAAATGCATGCATCAGGGTCAATGTTTGTTTTCATAAAAAAATCAGGACAAACATGAACTACTAACTAAACTAATCTCAGCTCTGACTGAAGTCTGAAATGGTCCTAACCTTTAATCACGGGCACTTGCAAGAGATTGCGAAGAACGCATCGGTTGTTGATGTAGTTTGGCAGCCTAGGGCCTTTGAAGGATTCGTCCTCGACGAACCTCTGCACCACGACCTGAAACTGCTGGAACTCTCCGGCCACCTGGTTGTACTGGTGGCTGTGGTAAGGGTCAGACTCCGGGAGGTCACGGGCCTGCTCATACTGCCACCGGAGGAACTCCCATGACAGGCACATCTGCCCGACGTACACCGTCTCCAGATCATAGCGGAGCTCCTTGAGGAACCGCTCCGATGGGTCCTCGGGAGCTCTCCGACGCGATGACCGAAAATTGTGTGACAGGATGGATGCCACCGTAGGCGACAAGGACTTTAGAGAGTTGCTGGACTGCTGGGGCCCTCTGAGCTGTAGGAAATCTGCAGCCAAAATTATGTCATTTTTGTTTTTTTATATACATGATGAGTTTTATGTGCATACAAAAAAAAAACTATGTGCCTGAAAAGTCAAACCAATCTATAATTTTGTGACAGACTTAACAAGTCTTAAGGGTTAGATGACTAGATGCCTTAAAAAGCTTTCTTTTTTCTTGATGCATGCATGTACAATTGAAGAAAATAATTGCTAGGTAAATCAAGAAGAAGCTACATACATACTGAACTAGTAGCTTTAAAAATGTTGACGAAGCTTGATTGTTAAAAAAACTCCTGCTTAATGAAAAAAACGTGCCAAGGCACGATCTCAGAAAAAAAGACGTAGCAGAGTGAAACTTGACTAGTATTTTAGACTTCCAGCCTAATTTAACTATCATAAAGAAACACACATTTTTTCAGAGTAAGTCTAGCTTAACTAGTTGGATGAGATGTGCAATGCATAATCGCTCATATTCAAGTCCTTTATCAGTTTAAATTTGGGTGTCTATTTTCTTCTTAATCGATGAAAACCCACCTAGTTCCTCGTAGGCTGGTCACCTTTTTTTTAAAATGCAGTTCTTGATTTTAACTCTGAGTTAAATGGGTAAAATAGAATGCTTTCCGATTGCACCCAACTAAATAAGTGCTAAACATTACTGGAATGAGAGATAAACAAAGGTAAATAAGTTTACGTCTGAGAAATTAAGCATACCTATTGCATACATCTTCTGGTAGCACAAAATGTCAAACTTCCTCATCCTCTCCCTGTAACTCTTGTAGAACTTGTTCAGCTCGTCCATCGGATCTTCACGAAGGAACTTAGCATCGATCCTCCATGGCTTGAGGTCCTCCATCGGAGCCTTTGGTGTCTCCGACTCCTCGAGGATTGTGGGCAGCCCGATCGACCGAACCTTTTTCAGCTCAAGCTTCAGCTGCTCTATCAGGTCTTGGTGCTCCCACAGTGACTCCAGCTCGTCCTCCTCCTCATCTGTCAAATCCTTCCACTTCACTTCCGGATCCTCCCCATCTTCTTCATATACCTTCGCCTTCCCCGTGACTGAAATGTGGGCCTGTCGAGCTGCATCGTCCAAATGATCATTTGCACTGTCTTGTTCCTCATCTTCTCTGGTCTCTGAAATGTTCTTGGCGTCAGGAACTACTCCATTTCGATGGTCAGTTAGACTGAATTCTTGCTCTGGAGTCTCTGGGACGCTCTTCTCATCAGAAACTGCAGCATGTGGCTGATCATTTGTAGTACTGAAAGTCACTTTCTTCTGATAAGAAACAAGACTGTTTGAATGATCACTTGTGCCCACATATTCTTCCTCTGCTGTATCCAGGCCTTGCTCATCAGCATGAGCCCCTAGGCGTGGCTGATCGTTTCTACTGACAATCTCTTTCCAAACATCAGAAATAAGCTCATGTGAGTGCCCGCTCGTACCAACAAATCCTGCCTCTGGAGGCTCCGGCCTTCTTTTGTCATCAAATACTATTTCATATGACTGATCGCTTTCGCTGGCAGTTTCCTTCCGGTCGTCGGAACTGTGCTCAAGTGAATGATCAACCATACCTTCCTGCTCCGATGGCTCCGGACTTCTCTTGACTGGGCCAGCATCTTGATCTGATGCTACGACAGCTAATTGTCTCGCAGAGACTGCCTCTAGACTTCTTTGAGCGTCAGAAGCAGCTTCACCTCCTGAGTGATCATTTAGAGTGACGATTTCCTTCTCCGAATGGTCCATACAGTCGTCAGCAACAGGAGCCAGATCATAGGCTGGTGCAGATTCTACCTTCTTGCCGCCCGACGAGTGCTCGTCATCATCGCTCATGTCGATTCCCTCCTCCTCTTCCGCCGTGCTTCTCTGTTCGATGTCCTCATCATACCGTGCTTCAGCTTCTCTTGTTGCCTTCTCCTCGTCCTCTTTGTACTCGACGTCCGGCGAAGGGCTGCGAGACCACATGTCCTCAGGGAACTTGGGAGAACCATCGGGAATGGTGTCTGGTGAGCCCTGCCGGACCGAGCCTGGCGACACTGTCGTCGCTGAGTCCTGGTAAGACGGCTCCAGCTTGGACGCCGCCTCCAGGGCTTCGATGGCCTTGAGCACCTTGGCCTTGTAGCTTTTGAGGTTGCCGGAGTCGCGCGCAGTCGCCGGGAAGTCCTTCTCAGAGAGGAACCAGTCGCTGTCGGAGTCGACGACGAGATCCTTCACCGAGTAGCCGTCGCTGGCGCTGGACTCGGAGTCGGAGTCGCCGAAACCGGAGAACTCCGACGCGACGCTCATCCTCGGGCCGACGGCGCCGCCGCCCATGGACGCGACGGACGGGGAGCTCGCTGGCTTCGGCTTCAGCGACGGCGCCCTCTTCCCGGACGACGCCACGCTCTCGCACACGTCGGGCTCGTTCGCCGGCCGGAAGTCCCTCTCCGTGAGGAACCGGTCGCTGCGGGAGGAGACGTCGACCACCCGTCGCTCCTCGGGCTGGTGGTGCGCCGGAGGCGGCGACGGCGGCACGAAAGACTCCTGGACGCGCACCGTCATGGCCTCCGGCTCCCTGACGAACCCCCGGAAGTCGCGCTCCGTCAAGAACTGATAGTTGTGCGTGGTCGCGACGATCTTCGACGGCGCTGCCTCCTGCACAACCTCTCTGCTCTGCTCTTCTACCTCCTGCTCCTCCACCACGAACTCTGCTTCCTCTGCTTCGTGTTTGTGTTCTTGCTTCTCTGCCGATTGCAACGGAACGAATGATTCCTTCTCTTCCTCTCGTTCTCGTTCATCCTCTTCTCTTGCTGCTGTGAATTCTCGCGAAACCACCGCCGTCTCTTCTCTCGCTGCTGTGAATTCTCTCGAAACCAGCACCGCCGGCTCCGTCGGAATTTCGGGCATCTGGTGCTGAAACTTGAAGCTGAGGCTCGCCGCCGTCGTCAACGCCGGCGACGGCGCAAACGGCTCGGTCGCAGCAGGCCCGTGCGCTGTGCCGCCGGCGTCAACGCCGTTGTAGTCGTACGCGGTCATACCCTCCATGTAATCCTCCTCGGTCGCCTGCATGAAGCTGAAACTGCGCATCATCTCCAGAACCCGGTCATCTCCCCTGCCCGGCGCCTCCCTCTCCTCGGCACGGCGCGCCTTCTCCCTCTCCTTCCTCTCCCTCTCCTTCTCATCGGCCCTGCAAGAGCGACAAAAGCACATCAACGAACAATCGACACGATCGATCAGAATCCAGGGTTCAAGAAAGTTTTGAGTTTTACCTGGAGCTGGAGGGCTTGGACGAGCCAGAGACGACGTGGATGACGGCGACGAGCACGACGGTGAGGAACCAGAAGAAGAGGGGCGAGGTCGAGTACCCCACCACGGTGCGGACGAGTCCGTACGAGCCGTTCGCCGCGGCGGGGGCGCTCACGCCCGCACGGCCTCCTCCACCTCCGGCGTCCATGGCTGGACCCGCGACCATACGGCCCCCTCACGACACGCCCGGGGGCTAGGCTAATCCACCATCCAAGGTACCCGCGGTGTACGTAGCGGCGGGGCAACGGAACGGGACGAGCTACCGATCGACCCTGCCTACTACCGCGGCGCGCTCGCTTTCTACACCGCACCGCTGAAGAAGAGGGCGAAGAAAACAACGCGTCACCAGCCGTATCGAGCGGGCAGTGGAGACGAGAGGAGGAGGTGGAAGAAAGATAGAGGGCAGCAGGGCCGGGGGATCGAGAGCGACTGGCTCGATGGGGGCTCCGACGGCGAGGGCGGGGCAGGCGGCCGGGCCGGGCTTCAAAAGAGAGACCGCGTCGCGCTACAGGGGTCGCACCTACACATTGACGTGACGCCGCCGCGCCGGGCCGAACCGCTACACAGACAGACGGAAGGCGTGCGCGCACGCCGGCCGAACCCGCCGGCCGTCGGATCGCAGATCAGACAGACTCGCGATCAGGAGGCCGGAGAGGCCCTTGCCAGTGTCCTCCGGGCTCCGGACTTCGGGGCGGAGGCGGGCGGGAGGGACGGCGGGCGCGTACGCGAAGGACGGGGCGGGGGAGATTTGGGCGGGGCGGGTGGGGCGTCTGCTTCGCGTGCGACCAGGTGTCGCGCGGGGGTTAGGTTAATGTGGTGGAGGCTGACTCGGCCAAATAACAACCTCTGACCCGAACGCCAGTGCGGTGCCGTCCTAACCCCAAACGACCCGTCGCTGCGTGCGTCGCCTTCCCTTTTCAAAGCTCCCCCGCGTTTTTTATGCTTTCCTTGTATGACACTTTGGTGGCTTTGCACGGCACAAGAAATGGACTCGGCGACGACGGTGCGCGGCTGAGCGTCTCCGCCGTGCTCAGCCCACAGAGGGAAAGAACGGCCGCCGCACACCGGCGTGCTCTGCCCACAGGGAGAAAGAACGGCACATATACTAGTAGGCTCATCATCGACTTCTATATTGCGTGGCCATCGAACGATTGGTCTTGATGGAATCCACCTGAGCTACCAACCAAGTATGTTATATGGAAGGAACTTTTTTTTCTGTGTGAGATGTGGAAGGAACTTAATTTTCTACACCTTAAAACTTCCAATGATAACTAGGTATTACTAATATAAGGCTGGATATTTCAGCATCGCGTCATTGGTTGCCTTTTCCTCGGAACTAGGATCATTTTATTATTATGATTTGCCTTTTCTTACAGCAAAGAGATTCGTCACGCAATACTGAATTGCCCCCATCAAATGCGTGTGGGATATGAGATTCGTTTCTTTTTATGGTGCATCCGTGCGGATTTGGAAAAGGATGCTATGGAGTTCACTCATGCCTCCTTTAGGTCGCCATAATGTCAGCGATTCTTAGTCTACTCATCAATACTCTAAATCTTGGTGTTCCACTTCCAAGTTGCTAAGGAATTTGGAAAAAAACCGGTAATGCTCAGGTCAGGCGTCCGTCCGATCGGACGCTGCTTCTCGGGTCTGCGCGCGCTAAGGCTGACTCCTCTGTACATCTCTCCCATCTCTCTCAAAAATATCTTCCTCCTCGCTCGTCCATCGCACGCTTCACAGCACCGTACAGCCATCAGTCTGCCCCACTCCACATTCGCCGCAACGACCATCTCCTCCCCCCCCCCACGCCCTCATCATGCGCTGCTCGCTTCTCACTCTTGCCTGTCGCATGCCCCACCCGCGCCTCTGTTCTTGCTCTTGCAGTCCCACCCGCACCGTCGGACGCGCTGCCCGCCTCTGTTAGTTTTGGTGGTGCTGTCACACGCCTCAAGGCCAGTCCCCACCGAGGAAAGGGCACCTACTAGCGCAACCCATGCTGGTGGTGGTGCTCGTGCGCTGCCGCTCTGCGTCGACTCTCACTCCGAGGCCGGAATCAACCGGCCTTGACCTCTCCCTCCCCCTATGTTCCAAATATATGTTTCAAGTGTTTTAGATGTTATCAAAAGGTATGTTGCAAGTGTTTCATATAGATGTTGCAAAAGTAGATCGGGATGTTGCATATGTTGCAAGTGTTTCAGAGGCATGTTGCAAGTATTTCAACTGCATTTTGCAAGCGTTTGTTCAAAATATTTCATTTGTTTCAGACGTATGTTGCAAGCGTTTTTATCTGAATGTTGCACATGTTTCACACATATGTTACAAGAGTATGTTTGAAATGTTGCAGCTGTTTAGTCTTTTGTTGCCATACTGTTTTCATGTTGCAAATTGCAAATGTTTTATCTGGCTGTTGCATATGTTGTCACACACATATTGCAAGTGTAGGTCCCAAATGCTTCATCTACTTCAGACGTATGTTGCATTCTAGTGTTTCATGTTGCAAGTGTTTAGTGTTTCAGAGGTATGTTCAGAGAGTCATGGGGGCATGGCCCAGGCGCCAGGTGCAGGGGCTGAAAGCTCTATGTTTGGTGTTGGTAATTAGTGACAATGCCTAAGTACTAATCCTATGCCTAAGTTGTTTGTAGCATATGAGGATTAGTACATTCCAAGGTTGGTGGCAAGATGGACATGGTGATCATGATGGCCACACTTGGATTTGGACGCAACCCTACGTGATCAAGGCAAAGGTATATGCTTAAGGTTTGTGTTTTGGTAACCAAGACACCTAGTGGGTGTGGTTACATTATAGGATAGATAGCCGTACTATAAAGAGGGGAATGACGCGGCTATTGAACTCCTAAGTGCCTCTAGGTGTGCATTTCATGTCATATGCATTTGGATAGAACTAATAACGCATCGAAAAATGATTGTGAAAATGCTAACACACATGCACATAGTGTTGATCACTTGGTGGTGTTAGCACGTTTGCGACGGCGTTGGAGTTTGAGCGGTAGAGAGGTGCGAGCGTGCGAGCGCGGGATTCAGGCGATTTTTGGGAAATGAAATGCCTATTTTCCACTACGCCGAAAGTCGGAATTCAAACGGAAATCAAACGAAAGCGAACGGAGGTCACAGTGGTGACCGGACGCTGCACCGGACGCGGTCACTGTTTGACCGGACGCGTCCGGTCAGTGTCCAGTGTCTGCGCGTTTTTCAGTTGTTTGATCGGACGCGTGGCGCGTCCGGTCACAGGCGACCGGACGCGTCCGGTCGTCCAGGGAGCTTACTGGACTCCGACCGGACGCGGGCACTGTGGCGTCCGGTCAGTTCTTCAGCGCGTCCGGTCGCTGGTTCGTTTTGCGCGACTCAGTGTTGACCGGCGCGTCCGGTCAGTCACGGGACCGGCGCGTCCGTTGCGACCGGCGCGTCCGGTCGTTGCGACCGGCGCGTCCGGTCGGTGTTTCGCGAAACTAGCCGTTACGCGACCGGCGCGTCCGGTCAGTTGGACCAGCGCGTCCGGTCAGCGCGATTTCAGCTGGATCTCGTTCCTAACGGCTATTTTCGAAGGGGTACGTCTATAAATACTCGTTGGCCGGCTCAAGGCTCCATCTCTTGAACTTTTGACATACTTGTGAGCACTTTGAGCCTAGCAACTCCCCTCCCACTCATCTCTCTTGCTTCTTTGCATATTCGAAGTGAGATTGAGTGATCCAAGTGCATTTGCATTGTGAGATAGCATCTAGTTGGCACTTGGTGGTTGATTTGCTGCGGGATTCTTGTTTCTCTTGGTGGTTGCCGCCACCTAGACGGCTTGGAGCAGCTTGGAGGCGTTGGCAAGAGTTGGTGATTGTTCTTGGCCACCTCCGGTGATTGTGAGGGGTTTGTGCCTACCTCGGCGGAGCGCCAAAGGCAACATTAGTGGATTGCTCGTGTCATTTGCAACCTTTTGCCATTTGGTAGGTTCTTGTGGCGCCTTTTGAGAGGCTCGATGTGAGACCGATTAGCCACCGAACCACGTGGTGAAGAGGGACACAACGGGGACTAGCGTGCCTGCAAGCACGTGAACCTCAGGATAAATCTTCGAGTCATCACTTTCATATTGTGATTGATTGATCCCGGTGTTCGGTTGTTTTGGTATTCATTGTTGATCATATTGGTTGGCTCAATACTTCGCCCCTCGGTGAAACCCTCCTAACTCAACTCCGCATTACTTTCTTAGTTATATTTGCTAGCTGGTTTGCTTTACTAGAGTAGCTCTTTTGTGTAGCTTGCTAGTTGTAGTTGTAGTTACCTTCTCGGTTTAACTTGTGCGGTTGAGTGTCAATATACTAGAATTGTGAATTGGATAGGTGGCTTGCAAACACCCCGTAGGCTAAGCAAAACTCGCATCTCGCTATTTGTTGTATTGATAAAATTGTTTAGCTTGTCTTTGTAGAAATTTTTAAAAGGCTATTCACCCCCCCTCTAGCCATCAAGACCTTTCAAGTGGTATCGGAGCCGTGGTCACCGTTTGCAAGGCTTAACAACCTCGGTGCAAGATGGCTCAAATTATGTTCAATCATGTTAATGGCAAGCCTCCATTCTTTGATGGCGTCTCTTCCTTTGATCATTGGAAAAGGAAGATGAAGCAATATCTAGGCAATATACATGAGAAGGTTTGGGATGTGACCAATGAAGGATACATCATTCTTGATGAAGAAAATCTCACTCCAAATGACCGCATCAACAAACAATGCAACACGGCGGCACTTGACACAATCTACCGTGCCATTGATGACAAAGTATTTGAGCAAATTAAAGATCTTGAGAAGGCAAATGAGCTTTGGATAAGGCTTGAAGAAACATATGAAGGCACTTCAACGGTAAAAAGTGCCAAGTTATATATGCTCAAGGACAAGTTCTCCACTTTCAAGATAAAGGATGATGAATCTATCCCGGAGATGTTCTATAGGCTCCAAGTCATTGTCAATGATCTCAAGGGGCTTGGAGAGAAGGTTGAGGACAAGGACTTCTCACACAAGTTCTTGATGTGCTTACCCAAGAAGTTTGCCACCTTGAGAAGAATGATCTTTAGAGAGGGATTGGACAAGGTCAAACCAACCGATGTGCTTGGAGATATAATGACCGATGCCCAATACAATGATGATGAAGATGAGGTAGAAGAGAAGAAGGAGACCAAGGTCAAGCAAGAGAAGCCCATTGCATTCAAGGCTTCATCTTCTAAGGGCAAGAGCAAGGTGGAGAGTGATGATGATGATCCATTCGATGATGAGACCATGGCCCTCCTAGTGCACAAGATGGGGAGGTTCATGAAGAAGAAAGGATATGGTGCAAGGAAGAGAAGGGACTTCATGAAGGCAAAGGAGGTGCTTTGCTACAATTGCAATAGCCCCGATCATATAGTGGCAAAGTGCCCCTATGAAGATAAAAGATATCATGATGGGGAGTTGAAGTTGAAGAAGAACAAGAAGGACAAGAAGGAGAAGAAAGAGAAGAAGAGCTTCACTATCAACAAGAAGAAGAAGGGTGGTGGTTATGTGGTCACTTGGGATAGTGATAACTCCGATAGTGATGATGATAGCTCTAGTGATGATGAGAGGACCACTCGGCGAGCCATTGCAAGCATCGCCCTCTCCAACAAGTCATCCATCTTCGACACTACATCGACATGCCTTATGGCCAAGCCTACCAAGGTAAAATATGATGTTAGTGATGATGATTCTTGTGCTAGTGATGATTGTAGGAGTGATGATGAGGACTACTCCAAGGATGATCTATTGGGCATAATAGATCAAATGAGCAAAGGCTACAAGAGGACCATCAAGAAATACAAAATCTTGGAACAAGAGCTCATTGCCAAGAGCAATGAAAATGATGCCTTGATGGAGGAGCTTGTTGCTCTCAAAAAGAGTAAGGAGTGCAAAGGAATTGAACAAGAGCTCAAAGCTCTTAGGAAATCCTTTGATGAGCTAGAGGCCTCTCGTGAGTGTCTAAAGGAAGACCACGAGGACCTTGAAGTTGCTCACACTAGGCTTAAGGAAGCCCACTCCTCTCTACTTGAGCTCATCAAGGAGAAGGACCTCAAGTTGGAGAAGCTCATGAAGGAAGCTAAGGAGGAGCAAGTGATTGTCACTTGTGATATTAGACTAACATGTGATATTATTGATGATTCTTTATTTGTTGGTCCTACTAATGCTTCATGTAGCTCATCATCATCCACCACAACCAACTCTACCTCTACTACTAGTGATTCATCACTTGTGGTTGAGAATGAGACTCTCAAGAGAGAGGTGGATGATCTCACCCGCGCATTAGGCAATGCCTATGGTGGGGATGCCCGCTTGCTAAAATGCTTGGGTAGCCAAAGGTTCTCTCTTAACAAAGAGGGTTTGGGCTATACTCCCAAGAAGGGTAAGGCGGCCTTTGCTACTCCAAAGTCTCGCTTTGTGAAGAGCAATGGTCGTTATTGCAATAGATGCAAGCAAGTTGGGCATCTAGAGATTAATTGTAATAAAATGAACAAGAACAACAACAAGTTTCATGCTAAAATGGATTACATTCCTTTTGATTCTTGTTATGTTCTTACCAAGGGTGTGAAAGGTGTGCATGCTAAGTTTGTCGGTACCCAATTGTGGGTCCAAAGAAGAAGGCCATTTGGGTACCAAAGAGCTTAGTTACTAACCTCCAAGGACCCAAACAAGTATGGGTACCTAAGAAACATTAATTTATTTTGTAGGTAAATTACAAGGCCGGAGGAAGGCATTGGGTGCTTGATAGTGGGTGCTCTCAACATATGACCGGTGATTCAAGAATGTTCAACTCTCTCAAATCAAATGATAGTGGCATTGATAGTATCACATTTGGTGATAATAGCAAGGGTGATGTGAAGGCTCTTGGAAGGATTGCAATCTCAAATGATCATAGCATTTCCAATGTGCTCCTTGTTGAAAAGTTGAACTTCAATCTTCTCTCGGTTGCTCAATTGTGTGATCTCGGTTTCAAGTGCATATTTGGTGTTGATGATGTGGAGATAGTTAGTGTTGATGGCTCTAATTTGATCTTCAAAGGCTTTAGATATGAGAATCTATACTTGGTTGATTTCAATGCTAGTGACACTCAACTTTCAACATGCTTGCTCACCAAATCAAGTATGGGTTGGTTATGGCATAGAAGACTTGGTCATGTTGGCATGAAGCAATTGAACAAATTAGTGAAGCATGACTTAGTCAGAGGCTTGAAGGATGTCACATTTGAGAAGGATAAGCTATGTAGTGCATGTCAAGCCGGAAAGCAAGTGGGCAACACTCATCCATTGAAAAGCATCATGAGTACTTCCAAGGCATTTGAGTTGTTGCACATGGATTTATTTGGGCCAACTTCATATACAAGCATTGGTGGCAACAAGTATGGCTTTGTGATTGTGGATGATTTCACTAGATATACATGTGTATTCTTTCTTGGGGACAAGAGTGATGTATTTGACATATTCAAGAAGTTCATCAAGAGAGTGCAAAATGAGTTTGAGACCACGATCAAGAAAGTGAGAAGTGACAATGGAAGTGAGTTTAGAAATACAAGAATTGATGAGCTATGTGATGAGCTTGGAATCAAACATCAATTTTCGGCCAAGTATACACCTCAATCAAATGGCCTAGTTGAGAGGAAGAATAGAACTCTAATTGATATGGCAAGATCAATGTTGAATGAGTATGATGTGAGTCATTCTTTTTGGGCCGAAGCAATCAACACGGCTTGTTTCTATAGCAACCGCCTCTATTGCCACAAGTTTCTAGAGAAGACACCATATGAGATCTTAAATGGAAGAAAGCCCAACATTGCATACTTTCGGGTATTTGGTTGCAAATGCTATATCTTGAAGAAAGGCACTAGATTGAGCAAGTTTGAGAAGAAATGTGATGAAGGATTCTTACTTGGTTACTCCACTACTAGCAAAGCTTATAGAGTTTGGAATTTGGCTAGTGGTTTACTTGAGGAAGTTCATGATGTTGAGTTTGATGAAACAAATGGCTCTCAAGATGAGGAAAATAACTTGGATGATGTGAGAGGAACTCAATTGACCAATGCTATGAAAGAAATGGATATTGGTGATATTAGGCCAAAGCAAGTGATTGATGTGGATGACAACAAAGATCAAGTGCTCCAAAGTCTAATTACACAAGCTAGTGGGTCTCTAATGCAAAATCAAGCTAGTACATCATCTCAAGTGCAACAAGATCAACAAGTGGCTAGTTCATCATCTCCAACTCATGATCAACATCAACATTCAAGCAATCAAGTGCAAGTGCTTCAACCAACCAACATTGTTAGAGACCATCCATTGGATTCCATCATTGGTGACATACAAAGGGGAGTTCAAACTAGATCAAGATTGGCATCATTTTGTGCTCACTCTTCTTTTGTGTCAATGGAAGAACCCAAGGACATTGATAAAGCATTGAGAGATCCGGATTGGGTAAATGCAATGCATGAAGAGCTCAACAACTTTAAGAGAAATGAAGTATGGGAACTAGTTGAGAGGCCTAAGAATCATAATGTCATTGGAACAAGATGGGTCTTTCGCAACAAGCAAGATCAAGATGGGATAGTAGTAAGGAACAAAGCAAGACTAGTGGCTCAAGGTTACACACAAATAGAGGGTCTTGACTTTGGTGAAACTTATGCCCCGGTTGCAAGATTGGAAGCAATTAGGATCTTACTTCCCTATGCTTGTGCTCACAATATCAAGCTATATCAAATGGATGTGAAGAGTACATTTCTCAATGGGTACATTCAAGAAGAGGTATATGTGGAGCAACCTCCCGGTTTTGAAGATGACAAGAAACCCAACCATGTCTACAAGTTAAGGAAAGCTTTGTATGGATTAAAGCAAGCACCTAGAGCATGGTATGAAAGATTGAGGGACTTCTTGCTATGCAAAGGATTTGTCATGGGCAAAGTAGATACTACTCTCTTCACCAAGAAGATTGGGAAAGACTTGTTTGTATTGCAAATATATGTTGATGATATCATATTCGGTTCAACCAATCAAGATTATTGTGATGAGTTTGGGAAAATGATGGCAAAGGAATTTGAAATGTCAATGATCGGTGAACTTAGTTTCTTTCTTGGACTTCAAATCAAACAAATGAAGGAAGGAACATTTGTGAGCCAAACCAAGTACATCAAAGATATGCTCAAGAAGTTTGGCATGGAAGATGCAAAGGGCATTACAACCCCAATGGGCACTAGTGGAAGTTTCGATAGTGACAAGAGTGGCAACATGGTGGATCAAAAGCTTTATAGATCAATGATTGGTAGCCTACTCTATGTGACGGCATCAAGACCCGATGTAATGTTTAGTGTATGCATGTGTACAAGATTTCAAGCCTCACCAAGAGAAAGTCATTTGAAGGCAACAAAGAGAATATTGAGGTATTTGAAGCATACACAAGATGTTGGATTGTGGTATCCCAAGGGTGCAAGCTTTGAGCTAGTTGGATATTCGGATTCCGACTATGCCGGTGACAAAGTGGAGAGAAAGAGCACTTCCGGGACTTGTCAATTGTTGGGAAGATCACTTGTCTCATGGTCATCCAAGAAGCAAAATAGTATTGCACTATCTACCGCCGAAGCCGAATACATCGCCGCGGGTAGTTGTTGTGCACAAATCTTGTGGATGAAGGCTACATTGAAGGATTTTGGAATCAATTTCAAGAATGTGCCATTGCTATGTGACAATGAAAGTGCCGTGAAGCTAACCAACAATCCGGTTCAACATCAAAGAACAAAGCATATCGATGTTCGTCATCATTTTATTAGAGATCATCAACAAAAGGGTGACATTGCTATTGAGAGTGTAGGCACCGAAGATCAACTAGCCGATCTATTCACCAAGCCACTTGATGAGAAGAGATTTCACAAGCTAAAGAATGAGTTGAACATACTTGACTTCTCCAACATGAGTTGATGCACCTCCATGATATGACATGCCTCTCCTTCGAGCCCCAAGGTATAATGGGTTGACATGTCATACATTCTATGCTAAGGACTTGTTTAGTGCATCTAGTCATAATTTACATGTTCTAGGCTCATTCATGAAAATCAAATGAATTTGAAGTTAATATGGTGCCACTATTGTTTCCATGACTTGTATGATCTAGTGGTAGCATATAACTTGTTTAAGTAGCTTGTGATCCTAAGTATTTAATCTAGATCACTTGTCTAAATATTTGCTTCAACATGGTGCATGATAACCCTTCTAGTGAGGTGTGAAGAAGCTTGCCCTTGGATCAAACCGAAGCATTTTATTTATGCAAGCAATCTAGGTTGAATCACAAACTTGATCCTCACCCCATAATTCAACATGATAATCTATCTAAAATTGGTCCCTTGTGGTCATTGGTGCCAAAGGGGGAGAAAATGTTCACAAAGATAGAACTCAAAGGGGGAGAAGCACAAAGGGGGAGAAAATGTTGTTCACAAAGATAAAACCTAAAGGGGGAATTTTGAGCACACAAGTAGGGGGAGCAAGCTCTTAAACATGAATGTTGCATTTCTATGTGCACTTCATATGTATGATGCATAGTTATGCATTTCTTTTTCTCCGTTACTTTGCTTGTGTGGTGCTTTGCTAGTATACAATTGAATGGTGTATTGAAGTACTAGCATGAATAGGAAGTAGTTAGATTTTTCTTGCTTCATGTTTTTCAAAGTGGTACTAGAACCTTGATTATAATGTTGATCTCACGAGGTTTCTAGTTACGTTTGTGCTTTTCCAAGTGGTATCTAACTACACAAGGTGCTAAGATGGTGTTTTTCGCTACTCCGATGGTATCACGCTTCAAAGGTCTATAATCTAAAACACTTAGCACATATTGGTAGTCAATGCTCCTAATCTTTCCTATCTAACATGTATGCTTCCAAAATCTAAACATATAGCATACATGTAGGGGGAGCCATTGCTATCAATTTTAATTCATGATCACATGTCCATAATTCTTACACATGGTAATATACTTGGACAATGTGACATGGGTTCAATCAAAATTTTATCATAATATCTTTGTGAAAGGGTTGTCACCAATTACCAACAAGGGGGAGATTGAAAGCTCTATGTTTGGTGTTGGTAATTAGTGACAATGCCTAAGTACTAATCCTATGCCTAAGTTGTTTGTAGCATATGAGGATTAGTACATTCCAAGGTTGGTGGCAAGATGGACATGGTGATCATGATGGCCACACTTGGATTTGGACGCAACCCTACGTGATCAAGGCAAAGGTATATGCTTAAGGTTTGTGTTTTGGTAACCAAGACACCTAGTGGGTGTGGTTACATTATAGGATAGATAGCCGTACTATAAAGAGGGGAATGACGCGGCTATTGAACTCCTAAGTGCCTCTAGGTGTGCATTTCATGTCATATGCATTTGGATAGAACTAATAACGCCTCGAAAAATGATTGTGAAAATACTAACACACATGCACATAGTGTTGATCACTTGGTGGTGTTAGCACGTTTACGACGGCGTTGGAGTTTGAGCGGTAGAGAGGTGCGAGCGTGCGAGCGCGGGATTCAGGCGATTTTTGGGAAATGAAATGCCTATTTTCCACTACGCCAAAAGTCGGAATTCAAACGGAAATCAAACGAAAGCGAACGGAGGTCACAGTGGTGACCGGACGCTGCACCGGACGCTGCACCGGACGCGGTCACTGTTTGACCGGACGCGTCCGGTCAGTGTCCAGTGTCTGCGCGTTTTTCAGTTGTTTGATCGGACGCGTGGCGCGTCCGGTCACAGGCGACCGGACGCGTCCGGTCGTCCAGGGAGCTTACTGGACTCCGACCGGACGCGGGCACTGTGGCGTCCGGTCAGTTCTTCAGCGCGTCCGGTCGCTGGTTCGTTTTGCGCGACTCAGTGTTGACCGGCGCGTCCGGTCAGTCACGGGACCGGCGCGTCCGGTCGTGACCAGCGCGTCCGGTCGTTGCGACCGGCGCGTCCGGTCGGTGTTTCGCGAAACTAGCCGTTACGCGACCGGCGCGTCCGGTCAGTTGGACCAGCGCGTCCGGTCAGCGCGATTTCAGCTGGATCTCGTTCCTAACGGCTATTTTCGAAGGGGTACGTCTATAAATACTCGTTGGCCGGCTCAAGGCTCCATCTCTTGAACTTTTGACATACTTGTGAGCACTTTGAGCCTAACAACTCCCCTCCCACTCATCTCTCTTGCTTCTTTGCATATTCGAAGTGAGATTGAGTGATCCAAGTGCATTTGCATTGTGAGATAGCATCTAGTTGGCACTTGGTGGTTGATTTGCTGCGGGATTCTTGTTTCTCTTGGTGGTTGCCGCCACCTAGACGGCTTGGAGCAGCTTGGAGGCGTTGGCAAGAGTTGGTGATTGTTCTTGGCCACCTCCGGTGATTGTGAGGGGTTTGTGCCTACCTCGGCGGAGCGCCAAAGGCAACATTAGTGGATTGCTCGTGTCATTTGCAACCTTTTGCCATTTGGTAGGTTCTTGTGGCGCCTTTTGAGAGGCTCGGTGTGAGACCGATTAGCCACCGAACCACGTGGTGAAGAGGGACACAACGGGGACTAGCGTGCTGGCAAGCACGTGAACCTCGGGATAAATCTTCGAGTCATCACTTTCATATTGTGATTGATTGATCCCGGTGTTCGGTTGTTTTGGTATTCATTGTTGATCATATTGGTTGGCTCAATACTTCGCCCCTCGGTGAAACCCTCCTAACTCAACTCCGCATTACTTTCTTAGTTATATTTGCTAGCTGGTTTGCTTTACTAGAGTAGCTCTTTTGTGTAGCTTGCTAGTTGTAGTTGTAGTTACCTTCTCGGTTTAACTTGTGCGTTTGAGTGCCAATATACTAGAATTGTGAATTGGATAGGTGGCTTGCAAACACCCCGTAGGCTAAGCAAAACTCGCATCTCGCTATTTGTTGTATTGATAAAATTGTTTAGCTTGTCTTTGTAGAAATTTTTAAAAGGCTATTCACCCCCCTCTAGCCATCAAGACCTTTCAGGGGCGCGGTGAGCCAGGGGGCCAGCGGATGGGGCATGCAGCACGCCTGGGGTCCTGCAGACGGGGCATGCTCGTCCCCATCCCGTCTCTCAGGTCCCCCGTGCAGAGAGAGAGAGGAGGAGGAGGGCTAAGGGGAAGGATCGGTAGGCGTGGGCACGGGGCGGGATGAGGCAAACGGGGATGGACGCGCGTGAACAGCGCAATGGAAGGCGCGGGCGGGCGTGCTGGCGACCGAAGCCTGGCCCGCGCAATGGTGTTTTCTGATGGGTCGTTCTGCTAACGGTGGGAGTGTGCATAGAATACCGTCCGATGGCATCCTATCCCATCGAACGTCCGGACGCCAGCAATTCTCTACAAAAAATAACATATTTGTTTAACCTACGACAAATTATTTCATCATTCCAAGCTATGTTTATGTTACTTAAGGCATTACTAGCAAATATGCTTGTATGTTGCAATGGAAGACAAAAAAAGTTATCAAACATTGATGACACATAACAATGGGAATGACACTACTTATGTTTTATCATTTCTATAAATTTAAAAGCTATAATTTATTTATGATGATCATGACATACATAATCTAAGTTAATATTGACAATAGTACCACAATGTCCTATCGAATTAAAATATGACATATGACATTGATAGATTCTATTCTCTTATTGTAAAGTACATAAATATTTACTCGTAAATATATCATAACTTTAATTTTAATACTATTCAACTGTTTGATTAGTTGGACCATCGATTGGTACAAGTTTAATTAAAAATATGTTTTGTTTCTAACCGTAACTACATCAACAATTTATTGGTGGATGTTTTTTTTTGTTAGGGAAGGGTCAGCGGTTCAATCAAAGATGAAAAAAGCAGAAGAAATCCCAACGGAAAGAAGCAAAAGAAAAAAAACAAATTCCCATATGAACTATCTCGCTGACGGAGGAGCAGAAGAAAAAAAGAACCAAACGAACCATAGTCGTAGCCCAGAGGCCGAGATTGAAGGACCAAACCTGATCACGGACGGATCGAAACTTACTCCCAAACGAAAGGCAAAGCAGACAAACCATGACGAAGAAACCACTCGTGGTCTTCTATTAGGCTAAAACTAACTATAATTACACAATCATTTAGGAGTAATTAGTATTTTCTCACAAGTAAAGTACAAACTGACGAGTACATTAAAAAAATTTAAGTGCTTTTGAGAAATCACGACAACATTAAAAAATTGCCTAAAACAGACGCATCGTGATTCCTTATGACTGGACCGTAGTAAAGAAAATCTCACAATTATGTATAGATTGAGTTTCCATATTTTCCTGTCATTTTACTTCAAGAGAATGTGAGGGCACATTGGTTAGAAAAATTCAGTTTCATTTGATCGTTTTTGTTCCGAGCCCCCTCACCATCTTAGGATGAGATGGGAGAGGGAGGAGTTATTCTCCGAGTTTTTTTATTTTCAAAAGGTGCTGCTAAATCAAATTAATAATTCTTTGATTAGCATCAATGGGTAGGAAGTTACACATTGCTTTTGATGGTTTTACTAGATTGGATCAAATAAGTTATTCATGAAAACTCTCAAATAGACTCTTTTGGTCTATCCTTAGTGGTACATTCTGATAATCAGATGCGCCACTGCATAGCCTATACAACCAAACATTGATTTGGCCACTATGAATTTCTTTGCTTAAAGAGATTAGATAATGAAAGTGCCATCCTTATTCTCAAGCAAAGCAGTCCATTAAATTTTGTTATGTGTTGGAAAAGTCGTCCTAATTTGATTATCATCAGTAGTTTCAGTGGTGGTAGCAACGATATGTTTTCTATCAACTTTGGTGTTTGCGGTTGGTTTTGGTGGTGACCTCCTTGAGGAGTGGACGGCGGTGTTGCGGTGCTCTTTTCTGATGGTGATCCGTAATGGGCCGATGACTACTAGTTTGGCTACAGTTCATGAGGACTGAAACGACGATGGGTGGCCACGCATGCCTACGACCATCCCGCTATTGTAGCGCTAGGCCAGTAGAAGGCTGTTCTTTTTGGACGATAGCTCAGGTGAAGGATCCATGTGGCCACTGCTAGAAAGCTCATCCGTTGGCTCGGTGCAGCGACAACGTCACCTACTTTGTTTCGTTTACAACAAGAGGTTGTGGAGGTCACATTGGCTGGTGTACAATGGGTTGGTGGCGATTCTTGTGGGGCGGCGCAGTGGTGACAAGTCACGCCTACACGTGGCTTGGTCTCTATTGCAGTGTCTCCCATTAGTGGCAGTTTGTTGCGGTGTGGAGTTGTGCCCCTCTGTTTGGTAAGGTTGTGTGGGTAAGGTGGATGGACTGCTGAACAAAGGCCCTCCTAAGCTCTCTGCTAAGGCTGGCAATGGTGACGTGTTTGGCGTCATGTTCCTTGTTGGAGATATTGCTGTAAAGTCCCCTCTCCTTTTAGGTCGTAGGTTGAAAAACCTTGTCCCATATTTTCTATTAGCATTGGTGGCATTTGCAGATGTCGTTTTTCTCCCTGGAGGCATCCCTTAGAGGAAACCCTATCTCCTTCTTTCTTGTTTGTGGCATGCAAGCCCTTTATGTGGGAGTTTTGTTGTTATGGAGGTCTTGTCGTTGGTTGTTGTATACGTTATCTCTTCTCTATTAATATTATTAATATATATCTACTAAGTTCTTGTTGGTTGTTTTTAAAAATATTAATATTTTAGAATAGTTACTTTGTAAAGAGTGGAATATTTGATTCGATAGTATATTATCCTTGTTTCTTATTCCCATTTGATTTTGATACAAACATGCAACATGTACATAGAAGAGCACAATTAATAGCAGTAGCCGGCCCGATCTAGCTCGTGTTATGCAGATGCATGGATGCCAGAGCCTGGCTGCCCGCATGCAAGACGTCTTGCTGAGCTAGCCTCCAGGAACGCAGATGGATTTCGTTTATCTCGGACCTCTGGCTCGAGGCAACCAAACAACTATTGTGGTAATCGTGTATATACTCGTTTAGTCAACCAAATATTAAGGGCTTGCATGTACCAGGCCTAACTCAGATCAGCTAGACCAGTAGGAATGAGCCAGGCTCTCCTCGACCTCTTCAACGAACCAATCACGCCTGAAATTGATATTGAGATCATAATAGCATCACTGCAATCTTTTGATCCTGAAAGGCATTGTCTTCCTTAAAAACGTGAGTCTCTTTAGAAGAAATTTTCACAACTATTTCTTAAAACTATTTTGGCTCGAATTACAAAAGACACACACAACACAAACCATCAGCCTTGCAAAACCACGGGAAAAAGCAGCTACTTTTCGACTACCGATCACGCACGCAAGACAGACAGGGGCGCGGTACCTCACGCCGCACTCGTCTCGTCTCGTCTCTACTCCATCACCACGACGAAAAGGCAAAACCACAAGTCCATAATCACATGATATCAAAGAGTACGCCCAAATCCGCTATAACGTCTCAACCCTTCTTAACCGACCCTATTCCCGCGCTCAAATCCAAGCGCAAACCACCACATCGGCGCCACACCTCCCTGATCAGTCCAAATCGCCACCACCGGGGCCAGCAACACGCCCGCGTCCGCGTCTGGGAGTGGGAGTGGGAGTGGGAGTGACGGGAACAAGACAAAGGGGGACGGCGTGCTGTACGGCCGATAGGCCGCTGGCCCGCGCGTCGGCGTCCGCGCACGGGATCCGCGGGAAGCGCCACGCTCGCGCGCGCGTGTGCTGCGCAGAGGCAGAGCCCGGGTTCCAGGGTCACAGCTTCCTGTGTTGGCAGGGGTAGCTACCCGCAGGAGTCTTCGCCTGCCCAATTTCGCGGGACATTTTGCTTGCCGATCGAATTGTCTGCGCCTACAGCTAGACTTGGACTTCTGCATGGCGCATGCAATGTAAAAATCCTGAAGATTTGAACCAGGAACATCTGCAAAAGGCGACTGCAAGTGCGTTAGATGCGCCAGCACCACTCCCATCTCTCGCGGTGACGACGCAGTTCGACTAATCCGCTAATACCCAGTCACGTAGTAGAATATAGAAATTTACGCATCGAAGAATTGTGTACTGCACACCTGGAACTCTTCGAGAGCCTCGTCATGACAAGGACGGACCGGTTTTGTCCGAGCTCGAATAACAGTACGAGTCAAATGAACCCACAGCAAATCTGTCCCTGTTGGGAGAACAACGTTCCTAGCTGATGCCTCCATCAGCGAAAGTAACATCTCACCTCTCACGAGTCGTCACGAGAGGTTGCTTGGTTTAAACTTAAACACAGCCAGCCCACGGTGAGGTGTTCCAGATGGTGACCGGCCGGGAGAAACCAGTGGAGGTGGCCTCCGAGTCACCTTCAAGTTTTCACCTTTCCTCCAAGGAAGGCAGCTGGTAATTGGAATTTTGGTGGTTTGGAACGTCCGGTTCTAGAGCAATGGCATACTCACACACAGCAGTGGGGTTGGTTTGGCAATTTCATTGGCAATTTGGCACTTTACCGGTTAGATGGGCCATCCCCCTGAAAGAGTGAAATGGATCCGTTTGGCCAGATCCCGCCTTTGTGTGCATTCCACTCTATTTTAGCCCGTCAGCTGTTGATCTGGATTGAAGTTTGTTTGCATTCTCTGGGAAAGAATAAATGGATGGGATGGGAAGTTGCAATCTTAAGGATAGTTGATTGATCAGGCAGTGTTGTTATAGGGCTCGCTTTCTCTGCTTTCTTTAGGACAGTTGATTGATCTTCTCTTCAAATTAACATTTGCAAGAACAGTAAAACCTTGTTGTCATAGGGAGAAAAAAAGAGGATTCCTACTTATCTTGTGTCAAGCGCCTGGAGATCGTGGGTAGGCGGCCCGCGGCTACGCAGATCGTAGCCGTCAGCCGTGTCTTCCGATCTGGAGGTTATACCCCTCACGATGATCGGGCTTGAGAGTCTTTGGGGAAGAGAGGTAGGTTTAGGGTAATTGATCTTGCTTGCATTATCAAATGACCCTCGGTCCATACATATAGCCTCTCGGGCTGTTGGAAAAGGAAACTAACAAATCTTGTTGAAAAGGAAACTAACTAATCCTTGATTCTAGGGAAAGATAGCAAAATCAAATCTTCCTTCTTCCTATCATAGCCACTGGATGATGCACCGGCCGAGCCGGCCTGGGCGTCGCGCTCAGCGCGCTCCGCGGCCCGCCTCACGTCGCGGTTACGCCTGCGACGGTGGTAGCTATGGCCCCACATGACATCTCTCGCCCCCTCGAGACCCAGCTCGTCCTCGAGCTGGAAATCTGGATACGAAGCGCGGAACGCGTCGAGGTCTTCCCAGGAGGCCGAAGAAGCAGGCTCGCCGCGCCAGAAGACCAGGACCTGGGTGACGCCACGTGCTAAGCGAGCCTGAGTGACTCGTTCAGGAGCTGGAAGCACCGCGCCATGCTGAATGTCCGGCAGAGGAGGTGGGGTGGCCGGTGGAGTGCCACTGAACTTCTTGAGAGTCCCGACGTGGAAGACGTCGTGGATACGTGCTTGCGGAGGTAGCTCAAGCCGCACCGCGACCTCATTGATCTTCTCAATGACCCGGTATGGCCCCAGGTAGCGGGCCTTCAGCTTGCCCGACGTGGTGCGGGGGAGGGACGACGCCTGGCGCTGATGAAGACGCAGCAAGGCCCAATCGCCTACCGCGTAAGTGACCTGGCGATGATGGCGGTCGTAGTGCAGCTTCTGCACCGCCTGAGCTTGCTCCAGGCGTTGGCGGACCTCGGCGAGGAACTCCTCGCGCTCCTCCATGTCGCGGGCCACGGCAGCGACACGAGTTTCGCCCGGCTCATACGAGCGTATGGTCGGAGGGTCGCGGCCGTAGACCACCCGGAACGGCGTCTCCCGAAGCGATGACTGGAAGGCCGTGTTGTAGACGTATTCAGCCCATGGCAGCCATCGAAGCCACTGGCGAGGGCGATCTCCTGTGAAACAACGGAGATACATGACGATGACGCGGTTCGCCGCCTCGGTTTGGCCATCCGACTGGGGATGGAAGGCGGAGGTCATGTGCAGCTTGGTGCCCATGAGACGCATGAGCTCACGCCAAAAGACGGACGTGAACACCGGGTCCCGGTCGGAGACGATGGACTGAGGCATCCCGTGGAGGCGGACGATGTTGGTGAAGAATGCCTGGGCCACGGACTCGGCGGATGCCCGAGTGCGATGAAGTGGCAGTACTTGCTGAAGCGGTCGACGACGGAGAGGATGACCGACTTCCCGTCGACCTTAGGCAGCGCCTCGATGAAATCCAGCCCTATGTCGGCCCAAACCATAGATGGCACTGGAAGGGGCAGCAAGAGACCCGCCGGCCGGAGATGCTCGGACTTGTAGCGTTGGCACGTGGCGCAGTCCCGCACGAAGTCCTGGACGATGCGGCGCATGTTGGGGAAGTGGAAGTCGCGCTGCAGCCGGTGCCAGGTGCGCTGAACGCCTTCATGCCCATCGTCATGGATCACAGCCACGATCTCCTGGAGCAGGGGCGATGTCGGCGGGATGTAGAGGCGTCCGTCATAGAGCACCATGTCATCCCAGACCTCCCAGGGCGCGGATCTGGAGCCCGCGCGCACCTCGTCGTGGATCGCGACCAGGGCAGGGTCGACGGCCTGTGCCTGGCGGAGGCGGCTGATGTAGTCGAAACGCGGGGCGGAGATGACGCGGAGACCGCCCATGCTGTCCTCCTCAGCATCGCGACGCGAGAGGGCGTCCGCCACGACGTTAGTCGCCCCGGACTTGTACTCGACGGCGAAGTCGAAGCCGAGCAGCTTGCCAACCCAATGATGCTGGAGAATGGTGGCAAGGCGTTGATCCAGCAGAAACTTGAGGCTATGGTGGTCCGTCTTGACGAGGAAGTGGCGACCCCACAGATATGGCCGCCATTGCCGCACTGCGAGCACGAGGCCAATGAGCTCCCGCTCATATACCGCGAGGGAGCGGTGTCGGGGCGCCACCGGTCTGCTGAAGAAGGCGATGGGATGGCCCTCCTGCAAAAGAACGGCGCCAAAGCCGTATGTCGACGCGTCGCACTCCACCACGAACAGTTTGGTAAAGTCCGGCAAAGCCAAGACCGGCGCCGAAGTTACTGCGGCCTTGAGTGCGCCGAACGCCTCCTCGGCGGCAGCACCCCAGGTGAAGCCGTCCTTCTTCAAGAGCGTCGTGAGGGGCGCGGCGATGGAGCCGTAGTTGTGGACGAACTTCCGATAGTAGCCCGCCAACCCAAGGAAGCCACGGACCGTCCGCGCCGAACGGGGCCGAGGCCACTCGTGGATGGCTTGGACCTTGCTGGGGTCCATGGCGACGCCGGCTGCTGAAATGGTGTGGCCCAGGTAGGCAACGGCGTCCACACCAAAACAGCACTTGGAGCGCTTGACGAACAGGCGGTGCTAGCGCAGGAGCTCGAAGACGATGCGCAGGTGTCGGAGGTGATCTGCCCAGGAGGTACTATAGATCAAGATGTCATCGAAAAAGACGAGGACGAACCGCCGAAGGTACGCCCGGAGGACGTCGTTCATCAGTGCCTGGAACGTGGCCGGAGCGTTGCACAGCCCGAACGGCATCACCAGAAATTCATAGAGGCCGTCGTGGGTGCGGAACGCCGTCTTGTGGATGTCCTCAGTGCGCATCCGCACCTGGTGGTAGCCCGAGCGCAAATCGAGCTTGGTGAAGAAGCGCGCGCCGTGGAGTTCGTCGAGGAGCCCATCCACCACCGGGATAGGGAAGGCGTCCTTGACGGTCAGCGCGTTGAGGGCGCGGTAGTCGACGCAGAAGCGCCACGAGCCGTCGGCCTTGTGGACGAGGAGTGCCGGGGAGGAGAACGGCGAATCGCTGCGGCGAACGACGCCCTGCTCAATCATGGCGGCACACTGCCGTTCGAGTTCATCTTTGTGCGCCGCGGGATAGCGGTAGGGCCGCACGGCGACGGGGGCCGAGCCGGGTTTGAGGACGATGGCGTGGTCCCGCGTGCGCTGTGGCGGCAGGCCCGAAGGCGTGGCGAAGATGTCCCCATAGGCGGCCTGGAGCTCGTCCAGGAGCGTCCCACTGGCCACCGCGATGGTGCGTAGACTGGCAGCGGACGAAGATGGCACGCCCGCCCAGGTGATGGTGCGGCCGTCTTGGCGGAAAGACATCGCGCGATCCGCGAAGTTCCACACGATGGGACCAAGTGTGCCCATCCAGCAGGTGCCCAGCACGACCTCGTACCCTGCAAGAGGCATCACAAAAAGATCGGTGTGGAAAGCGGCGCCGTTGATGGAGAAGGGGGCGTTCCTGATGACGCCCGGGCAAGCCACGCGCTCGCCGTTGGCGACCGTTGCGGTCAGGCGTGGCCGATCCTGGATCGGCAGGCCGGTACGGCGCGCCGCGTCCTCGCCGATGAAACTATGTGTGGAGCCGCTGTCGAGTAAGGCGAGGAGGGAGGCCGCCCCTACGGACACCGTGATCTGGATGGTGTCCGCTACAGGAACGCCAGCGACGGCATGGAGGGAGTAGCAGGGTGCTTCGACTCCTGGTGCCTCCGTCGTGGCGTGGGCTGCCTCCGTGTCGTCCACGGCGTCATCGACCTCCACCCCGTCGACGAAGAAGAGGCGTTTGCAGAAACGGTTATGGCCGCGGGTGTACGGTTCGTTGCAGTTGAAGCAGAGGCCTTGGCGGCGCCGTTCCGCCATCTCAGCCGGGGAGAGTCGACGTTGAGGTCCCTCGCCGCGAGCCTGCTGACCGGGTACAGGTGGCGCTGGGAGCGCCAGGGGCTGTTGGGGAGCCGGTAGCGCCGGCCGTGTCGCCGGGGCGGGCAGAACGCCGCGGTGAGGGGCTCGGGGAGGCAGCGGCGGCGCGGACGAGAGGCCTCCATCATCTCCACCTCGCGTGCCAGGCTCATGGCTTCGGCGAGTGTGGCCGGGTGGTGCAGCCGGACGGCGTGGCTGAGCGGTGGAAGAAGGCCCCCGGTGTAGAGCTGGACGCGTTGCGACTCCTCAAGGCGACCCGCGCGTGGAAGGAGAGCCTGGAATTGGTTGGAGTAGTCCGCCACGGTGCCCGTGTGTCGGCATTCGGCGAGCTCGAACATGGGCGCGGAACGGAGGGGAGGGCCGAAGCGCATGTTGAGGAGATCCTTGAAGTGGCTCCAGTTCGGCGTGCCGTCATCCGTCTGCAGCTGGATGAACCAAAGTTGCGCGACGTCATCCAGATGGTATGACGCCATGAGCACACGCTCGTCGACCGTGGTGCGATGTTGGCGGAAATAGGCCTCGCACTTGTTGATGAAGAGCATCGGATCGGTGGTGCCGTCGAAGCGGGGAAAATCCCACTTCTTGTGCTTCGGGTGAAACTCCTGCTCGCGCGGCCCGAGCTGACGATGGCCATCGACGCCCCCCGAGCCAGACGACTCGGACTGGGCCTTCATGGAGGCCATGTCGGTCTTCAGTGCGGCAAGGTCGGCGGTCATGGCTTGCATCTGGGCAAGGAGATCAGCGAGCGTGGGTTCTGCCATGGCGACAGAATGAGCGGTGGAGGCGGATGGGGAGTGCGGTGGTGGCGGCTGGGCGGGTAGGGCTAATGGTGCGGCGGCAGTGGAAGGTGTAGCGGAAGATGATCGTCTGGTAGCCGATACCAGGTTGTCAAGCGCCTGGAGATCGTGGGTAGGCGGCCCGCGGCTACGCAGATCGTAGCCGTCAGCCGTGTCTTCCGATCTGGAGGTTATACCCCTCACGATGATCGGGCTTGAGAGTCTTTGGGGAAGAGAGGTAGGTTTAGGGTAATTGATCTTGCTTGCATTATCAAATGACCCTCGGTCCATACATATAGCCTCTCGGGCTGTTGGAAAAGGAAACTAACAAATCTTGTTGAAAAGGAAACTAACTAATCCTTGATTCTAGGGAAAGATAGCAAATCAAATCTTCCTTCTTTCTATCCTAGCCACTGGATGATGCACCGGCCGAGCCGGCCTGGGCGTCGCGCTCAGCGCGCTCCGCGGCCCGCCTCACGTCGCGGTTACGCCTGCGACGGTGGTAGCTATGGCCCCACATGACATCTTGGAGTAAAACCGACAAATTTTGCCGTCTGGGAAGGGACAGAGACTGCTGAAAGCGACCAGGAAATATTGATTACATATCCAGACGGGGGAAAACAGGTATGATTGATGGTGGGGATTTGGTAAAATGAAAAGAAAAAAAAACACTTTGTGGAAAGATAGCCCACACCACAAAAAAGGAGATACTGTTCTATTTAAAAAGAAAGAAAGACACCTCAATGAAGAGAATTTCATGTTAGTTTCAGACAGATGTGAATTTCCAGTTCTTTTCCAAGCAAAACCAGTACAAGTTCACGACGTTTCTCAAACAGTACAAACATCTGACCATTATACTGTCTTTTCCAGAAACACCAAACTGTTGGCATAGATAGTGCGTAAAATGCAGTTCAGCTAAAACATTGTGCAGAAATTACGCTGATGGCAAGTCAACACCATCAGCTACCACCACGTGCGCCCAAAAAGGCCAACCATTGAATTCAGAGCACAACTACAATTTCTGTTCTTCCGAAATCTTCACCATCAATCAATATAATCGGAGTGGCTCGACTGTTCGCATCATCAACAGTTAATGTACCTACTAATGACTCGTCTGCTAAAACATAGATAAGTACAGCCGGAACAGGAACATCCAGAGCCCTTAATCATTTCAATTCAGAGTACTCGTCCCATTCATGCTGCAACAATTTAATTATTCGGAGCTGTCCGGGTTCACGACGACGCCACCACCGGTCCCAGAAATATAATATAATTGTTCCGAGCCCACTTAGTCAGGCATTCAGGCTATGACGAATGCGATCTTGCTGTTTTCTCTTTTAATAAATGAGTATATAAAAAAAATGTTTAAGGATGGCGCACGGCTAGTCCAGCTCCGACCTGCCCCCAAAATCTTTTTGGCGCTATTTGTGTGATTGTGTCTCATGGCAATTCAGCGGAGCACATTGGCAGCGTCTGCTTGCCAGATGGCAGCCCCCACGCACCTAACGCCCAACGACGTTCAGCTGTAGGCTGTTGTAGTTCAGTGCAGGAGGCAGGCAAAACAAAAGAGGGAGGGAGCCTGGATTTCAGTGGCCCCTGCTTGCTTGCTGCTGGTGGCTCGGATAGCGCCGGGAATGGATGGTACGTAGCAGGGGGTGTAAGATACGATCGATCTAGCTTAGCTTGTGTCGCTTTCCAGCTACAGCCCACAGATGGCGCTGCGATGTGCACAGGTGAAAAAAGGTTCCTGCCTTTGGAGAGCAACGATGCTAAGCAAACGCTAGCGTGGAGGATGTGGGGGTAAAGCAACTCTACGCCGGAGCGTGAACGGTGCAGGCGGCGGGCATATACTCGCCTTTTTGGATTCCACGATGTGCATGCAGTTGAGCATCATTCAGAGGCTCATCAGAGCGTAGCGGTCGGGGGGAAGGCATGGACCTGCTGCATGCTGCTGCGGTTCGGTTCTGGTTCTGCCTGCCGTGTGGTGTGGTTCGGTTGGTCGCCTGAAATATTCTTCGTGGGACGGGACCGGAAGGACATCGGAGAGCGACGCCGGCCCACCTTCTCCTTTCTTAGGTGCTAATCAAGGTCAAGGAGGCGCTGTTATCTATTGATCTCAGCGTACGGCCGGGGCTCTGGATGGCGTAAGTAAGGTTCGGTGGCCAGAAAGCGAAGGGGAAGTGAGCTCGCGCCTCCGTTCCCCGCCGTCGGTCGGTCGTCCATGACGTGATCACGTGAACGTGAACCCCACGGGCAAGTTGAGCGCCCGAAAGCCGACGCCCGACGGAGACCGAATATTAGTCTAGTCCTCCTCATGCAGAGGCAGAGCTAGCCGAATATTGCAGCCTTGCGGGCGATAAGATTATACGCGCCAGCCAGCGACGACGAAAGGCGGAGCCGAAAGCAGAGTGGGCGGGCGTCGTCGGCCGAGACGGGGCGGCGCACGCCAAAAAGGACGGACGATCCGCGTTCGCGTCGGCTATTTTGCTCGGTGTGGCCGCGTGGGAATGGGAGGCGCCGAGACGGCCGTCGTCGTCGAGCTGGATAGAATGCGCACGCACTTACACACGAATGCTGCGTGTCGCGGTGCGGCCGTCGGCGGCGCGCGGGACATGACGGACGGGCGGGGAACGCATCGCCGGCTTTCACTCTGTTCGTTTCGCTGGTTTATTATGGCTGAAAGTACTATTTGCTGGTTTATTGTAAGAGAAAAACACTGTTAGATGGCTGCTGATTCTGCTGATAAGTCCAAACGAACATGGTGTTGGTTAGTCGTGGGTTCGTTACGATCTTGTCATGCTTTTCGTCCCGGTCCGACCTTGCTTGCTCTTCTGGATGAATCCTTGTCGTGTGGACCGCGTGATCGGAATGAAGCAAGACTAGCTAGTGTACAGCTGCTGTTTTTGGCTGTAAAAAGATGTTCATCTGGAGACTGGAGTTGAGGAAATGTCAGGGGAGGCATCGGTTACAGATTCTCTGATGCACAACCGAATAAGAGGTTTGTTGTTACGTTTATTCTTCCTTTTCGTTTGTGTACGCTACACTGTACTCTCTACTTTGCAAGGGTCGGTAGTGGGCCCGAAACCAACCACTTTGAACATGACGTATTTTCCTCCGGGAAAGGGAGGTGGCCGATTGCAGCAATGTCTTGGCTCTGGTAACATTTAGGCTCGTTACTCGTGAAGCCCATCACAGGCCCGCAGGTCCAGATATGAGAGATCCATTTAGGCTTCTGGCCAGGCCCATCAACGTGAAAGAAGTTGACTGTTTATGGATCAGGCCCATATATTTAGTCCATTAGGCCTCCTTCCTCGTTTGTGCTTCGAAGACAATTTTCCATGTGAGGTCTCTCACTTGTTCACGTGAATTACGATTTCCTCGAAATCTTCTGGAAGCTCAAAGTTTTTGTTTTATAATAAGGACTCCATTGTATTAAAAAAAAGTTAGAGACCAGTACAATGATTTGGATTCTGACTTATGTAGCTTCTAGCTACCACAAAAAAGTCAAAGCAATGATTCATACAAAGGTGCTTAGAGACAAGGATACAACTATGCATAACAAATATTCCCTCCGTTCTAAATTATAACTCATTCCAAAAATCTTGGATAGTCAAAGCTCTCAAGTATGAATCTATCCTTCTATAGAAAGAAGTATAGATGCCCATCGGGCCGGCCCGTTCCGGCCCGACACGGGCCCGTGCCAGGCATGGCCTGATGGGGGTCGGGCCGGCACGACACGCCATGCCTCCCGGGCCGTGCCGAACTGGGCTTCATGCCTGACCAATGGCCCAGGCACGCCCTGTGGGGCTGGTTTTCGGGCCGGGTCGGCCCGAGAAGGCACTGTCAATCCAGCGTGTCGTGCCCGCCTGAGGCCCGCGTGGCAGCATCGCCGACGGAGGAAGTGAGGTCGCGGCCATAGCGACAGAGTCGTAGAGGGAGCCTCCGCGTGGTGCCTCCAGGTGCGTCCTCCACGTGCTCATCGAGGCAGGAGCCAGGAGGGGAACCGCCGCCGCCGCGCTTTGCTCCAACAGGCTCGCCGTCGAATCCGCACGACCGGAGGCACTCGATGCCGGATCTACATGGCCGGTAGGCTGATGGAGTGGAGGAGGCGTGCTGGAGGCGAACTGGAGAGAAGCATCGGGAGGAAGAGAAGCAAGCGACCGGGAAGAGAAGGGCGCGTCCGCGTGTGCGGAGTTGCACTCGCGCATGTGCGGCGTCGGAACGGGAGGTGGCGGCGGCTGCTTCTTCTGTGATGGAAGGGAGTTAGGGTTATGGAGAATAAGAATCTGCATATATATTTGATTGGGGTAACAGGTCTTTAACGGGCCGGTAGTATTTTTCGGGGCCGCCCGTTGTGCCTAGGGAGCAGCCCAGGCACGACCATATGCATAGGGCCGTGCCGTGCTTGTACCAGGCCAAAATGTCGTGCTTCGGACCGGACTGTCGTTCCTCGGGCTCGATGGACATCTTTAGAAAGAAGTAGCCACGAAGAGGACATCTTCTTTGGCTGTTTAATCAACTTGTGTCTTCCAATATTTAAGACCTTGAGCTACAGATTTTGGATGGGATTCACCGATCTCGAGATATTGAATTTACCTTTTTTCAACGTTAGCTCTGAGAACCTGCATCGACGAGAGTCGGAGATCAACCCGAGAGGCCACATCTGTATCTCCTTACAACCGGATTATATATATATAAAAAGAAGTGAGATGTATCAAAGATTAAAAAAATTCCTCAGTGCCCTGCAACTGTGTTTCGTATCCAAACATGAAGTATGAATACTAGGATATGATAGCTCTAGAAGCTCAAGTTCGGAAGTTCATCTAAAAACCCTAAAAGATGGGTGCCAGAAAAAAAAAGCCTAAAAGACATGTGGATCCTCAACTGACACGAAAAGCGATAAATGCCTCTCGTGGTATCTTGTTTTTCAGGACACAAAAAACGTGTAATCGTGCACGTTGCCGGATATGAGATCGTTCAAAGATCGTGCTTACAAGTTTACTTCATTTTATACCAGCATATATACTTAGAAAGTCGTGCTCCGGTAGTTCTCTAAAAAACTTTACACGGATCTTATAAGCACCATATTAATTAAGACTTTTGCTATTTATCTGTTAACAGATTTTGTTTTGTTACTAAATTTATTAGATTTCTATACGTTTGAATGTCTTTAGGATTTATACTACAACTATCCACTGGTCGTATTTATAAAAAACTAATAGATTTGACCATATAAAATGTATCGATAAATAATTAGACACTCGCATTAATTAATTTATTATTAGTTCTGGCGTGAATCTAGATTGAGAGCAGTCCTGCCCAGGTTTAAACCAAGCCTAGTGCCTATATACCTGAGTCTCCTCTTTTGCGTGCATATGGCTGACACGACAGTCGCACCAGACTATTATTGTACCTGCTTTTTATTGGTTTTACAGTGGCACTTGACCCCAGCCTGGCGGTCCAGGAGCCCTCGCGCAGGTGACGCGAGGTTGAGTTCGAGTTCAGCTGCAGCAACAAGCCGTTGCCTGCATCGGGCCTGTTCATTGGATGATTTCTATCTAGCTGATATTGATTTGTTATGAGAGAAAAATACTGATTCTAACTGACTGATTTTGGCTGACAAGATCAAGGGAACAGGCTCATCGAGCGGAGACCTCAGCCTCCTTGCACCGCCAAGCACTGACTTGTATTTTCTCTATTTGAATAGTGTTGGTTTGATATTTTCCTTTTTACCATTCGTATTAGGAACGATTTGATTTGATTTTATATCTGATTCTGATTTGGAGGAGTGAGGCAAAAAGATCTAGGCCTTGTTTAGATCCTAAATTTCCCCTAAATTCTACTATGCAAAAAGAAGATTCCCATCATATCAAAATACCGACACATACATGGAGTACTAAATGTAGATGAAATCAAAAACTAATTGCACAGTTTAGTTGTACTTTGTGAGACGAATTTTTTGAGCCTAATTAGTCAATGTTTGGATAAAAATTTACAAATACAAACGAAATACTATAGTGGAAAAGATTTCACTGTGCAGATTTTAGCGTCCCGAATCGGGCCAACTAAACACGGCCCTAGGGGCGAGCCGTGCGGGGCGGGGTGGTATGATGATACCCTGCGTATTTGACTTGTATTTTTTTTTCTGATTTTATTTGATTTGGTTTGATATTTTCTTTTTTTAATTCAGATTTAGAACGATTTGATTTGATTTGATATCCCATTCTGATTTGGTGGACCGAATAAAAAGGAATCCGGGGACGAGCTGAGTGATCTGTATGCTAAAACAAATGACCAAAATAAATTTAAAACGGAAGAAAAAAACATTCTAGTAGGACAATATTTGAGGTCTTGAGGGAGACGGATGCAAACAGTGTACACTGCTGAGGCCAGTTCATCGCTTCGGTCCAGACTCCAGTCAGAGTTCCCGAGTCCACGGCTGCACACGTCGCCGCTTCCTCTCCACTCCCACCCCCGCGCCTGCCTCCGCGTCCGCCTGCCGCCTACCCCGCCGCGCGGGGCCCCTCCCATCGCCATGCCTCCGTCCGCCGCCACCGCCGCCGCCGCCGCCTTCCTCTTCCCGGCCGTCGCGGTCCCCTACCGCGTGTTTCCTCAACGGCGGGCGAGGAGCCTCGCCGTCCGCGCCGTCGCCTCCCCTCCAGCCTCCACGGTCAAACCCGCTCCGCCGCCCTCCAAGGTGCGATCGTCTAGCGCTTACTCATTGCTAGTAATGTACTGCCCGCTGGTTCGGTTGCCTGCCTGGTTGAACTCAGCGCCTTACTGAGATCGCTGTATTGGGCGGTTGAACAGGTACCTGATTACCTGAATAAGCCCGGATTCGTTGCACGTTGGTTGGAATGCGAACTGCTTCGATGTGCTTTGAGATCCCATATTGCAGGGCACATGGGGTTGCGATTCCCAACTTTTTATGGTTAATTATTAGTAATATAATGGCTACTTCTGTTATCTTCCAGTCTACATACTATTTTTCATTCGCTGAAATAGGGGGGGATGCAGATCCTGAAGAAATTGCCATGTCCACAAAATGAAAATGCAATAACTCTTTATCTTGTAGGGAATATAGTATACGCTTTAATGTTAGTTTTAAGTTTGAAACACTACCGGCTGGCAATATGCATCACACATGGTTAACCTTAGTCGGGGTTTATGATTGTAATATATATTCTCTTCTTTACATTTTGGGAAATCATTGGAAAAAAGGTGAGTGTTGAAATAGAAAGTGAACTGCTCACCTTCCCCATCAGTTTATTGGGTTCGAACTAGTCACTGCATGTAACTTAATAGTGAGAACAAATGATTGTTAATCAGGTACCTCTTTGATTCCTTAGAAGAACTGAGCACTTAGGGCCAGGGGAGCTCAGCCAAATGATATTTTACAAAGAAGTTATTCTAGGGTATGATTCTCTGTAATGATCTGAGGGGTTGGGAGCTGTGAAAACTAGGGGCACGTTTGGATGCGCAGCAAGGTTTGCTTGCCTGGCTTCGCTGCCAGTCGAGACTAACCTTGCCCGTTGTGGCAAGCCAATTCAGCTCTCTTGCTCCAGCAAGAAAAACTAGCTTGTACAAGCATCAAGGCAACACGACGTGGTAACCAAACACGTTTCTATATCCTATTTCTGGCGGGGCAAGGCGAGGCGAGGCTCACATGCTGAACCAAACATGCTCTAGCTTGTCCTGATTCACTTCCTACAAAGAGTTTATCCTAGAGAACCATAGAGAATCATTTCTCCCTGAGAATCACTTCCTACATATAATCAGAAGTAGGAGAAGCCTTAGCAGCCATGTTCCCGGAAGGGAACAGGAACGTGGACCGCTACTTTATCAACGAGGAACGTGGCCATGTTCCACGTTTCCGGCTGCTAAGGCAGGAGCCCTAGTAAACTGGCCCCAAGTTAATGTTTTTTATACTATGGGAACATAAATGTTCCTAGAATGGCATTCCCAAAATGAGGAACGTGGCTATGTTCCACGTTTCTGGCTGCTAAGGAAGGAGCCATAGTAAACTGGCCCCATGTTTTACATCATTAAAGACTAAGAACTTAAAAACTTTCAAGTTTGTTGTCTCCATTTCTATTAGTCTACTAGTTGAGTGCCCGTGCATTGCTACGGGTAAAACATCTCATGACATACAACCACACAAGTAAATATATGTAGAATCCCATGTTATCACAAATAATTAACATTAAAACACATAATTTAAACTAATTCCTTTGTAATAAAGAAACCAGTACGATGTTCTTGACTTCACCTAGATAGAGGAAAAGTAAGTGACAATTCATTGTTTTTTGTTTGTGAGACTAATATAGCGTCAAAGATAATCTCGTACACCTTTAGGTATGTTGGCTTCGTTTTGGTTTGTGAGATAATATAGCGTCAATGTTGTACCTCCTTGTTGTTGGTGTCCGATTCGAACGAGCTGCAGCACGGTTTGATATCAGTTCTTGAGATAAAGTATACGATAGTGACAAAATGAAATATGGTTTGACTTCACACAGAAACACATGCAGCCACACAGGTTACTGATAGTCTTTCAGAAACACCCTGAGTAAGTCATTGGAGTGCATAGTGACATAAGTGTGTGCCTACAGAGAACATGTGCCTAGGCTTTCTTGAAAGATCAATAGAAAGCAAGGAATAAATTGGATTTTCACCCAATGATATATGATGGTTTGACAGGATCACTAAAATCATGAATGCCCAGTTTTAGCTTGTGGAACCAGCTAAATTCATGTATGCTGTATTGTCAAGAATTCGTGTGACATAGGAGCATTGTGTATGAATCAAGCAGTCACAAAACATGGTCACAAGAGGAAATCCGCGACCAATTTATCATGCCATAAGACAAACATGTTTCCTATCAGCATGCATGATTTTTCTTTGAAAATACAGGAATGGACAGAACGAATTAATATTACCAAATACATGTTGATCCATATGAGTTTTAGGGGTTAGCAAATCACTATCAAACATATGACAGCATGTGAATTTAGTTTCAGTCTTTTTGAAGGCAATTTAGTTTCAGTCTTGAGAATATAGGTTAACAAGCAATGATTCACCCAACTCATAGTTCGAAGTTCACCCAACTAACATGAGTTATATGACAGCATGTGAATTTAGTTTAAGTATGAATACCAAGGTACTAATAGAGTACTAATTACACCAGAAAAACTTGTGGTTTATGATGCCATGAAAATAGAAACAAATAGCATTGATGCATTTGCATTTTAGATTATTGTCAGAACAATTAAGTATGCAAAGGGTAACTAAATGTTGCATTTTTCATCTAAATTTGAACTGGTGTGCAAAGGAAAACAGAGTGCATATTGCATTGACTATCCCTTTTTGCTCTTTCAAACTGAGAACTTGTTCAATGACTATTACCATGTGCATAATTCTGAACACGGATCATCAACAAAAACCAAATTAAATTGCACAAATCTCTACAACCGAAATCCCTATTGTTAGCTATGATGGTAAGAACACAGCACTGCAGTCCAATATATTTTTTTCTCCAAGTAATTGTATGTGAGTTCATTAGAGTACATCTCTCTAGCCTTTAAAGTTCTGCTAAAAGTCCTGTTGACTTCATATTTGCACTTGCACATCTCAGTGTACCAACCACGACAGCAGCACACTAATCGGATTGAACCAATAGACCTAGCAAACAATCGTAGCATACAGCACAGAAAATTTTGCACCCATTTGGCGACTCGGAGACTAACGCGCAGATCGATTTGGAACGAAGCCAGCCACATCGAACCAGCGGGAACCAAAAGGTACAAAAAAAAAACGAATCAAAGCTGAAATCAAAGATTGTGAGCATGTGTCTTGGTGATGCAGATGAACATGTCTCGTGCAGGATGCATGAAGGATGCACATTGTATCATGCATGCTAATGCTTTTGCTATTGCAGATCAATACGAAACATTTGTGTGATGAGATGTAGAACACAAGCAGTCTTTGAAGGGTTACCTGACCGACAGACAGCGATGGGTAGCCGTCCGTAAGCAGTGCAAGGCTGAAATGATGCAAGCCTTTTGTCATAGTCTAAAACTATGAAACATACTATCTGCAGCCCGCTCAAACTGATGATAATTGCGTGCTTCATCTAACTGAATGGCAAAGTGAAAATATGACGGCTCTGCATATAACTGAATGGCAAACTGAAAATATGACGGCAAACTCAAAATCGAACAAAGAACCGGATCTGCATCCGCCATTGCTCACCGTGTAGACAGCCAGATGCAGGACTGAGGAGGGTAGGAGGCTAGGAGCAGTCGAGCAGGGGCGCTGGGGCTGGAGGCTGCCGCGGCCCACGGCCGGGCGGGCGACCTGGCAGGCTGTTCGGCTGGACTTGGCGCCTGGGCGTCCGCCATTCGGCCAGTCCGGGCCAAGGAGGCGTCAGGGATGCTGCTGCTGCGTGTAGTCGGCAGACCGGGGAGGCGGGGAGGGTCGGAGGGCAGGTGGTGGCCGACGGCGACGGCGCAGGGACGCTGATTCGCCTCGCGGAGATGCCGTGTGCCGAGGCAGGGCGAGGAGCAGCCGGCGACGGCGAGGGCGAGGGCGCAGGGGCGGCGGTTCCTTGGAGCGAGATGAGCTGCGGAGCTGGGCGTTGTGTGCGGGCGGCGTCGTCATGCACGCGCGGCGGTTCTCCCGAGCGAGACGAGCGGGGTGGGGGCTGCGGTTCCTTTTGAGGAGACGAGCATGGTGGGTTATTTAGTAGCGCGGTTAATTACGGAGAGGGGGGGGGGGCGATTAGGAGTGCGGAGACGATAACACGCGGGTCTTTTTAGTAGTAGATAGAGACATTGTGTTACTATCAGTTATCATGAAACCTTCCATAACTGAAAAATAATCAGTTTAACTTGGTTAAGATATTTGGCAGAAAGCCTAGTGTGAGTTAAAGTATGATTTGACTGCTTAGCTGAATGTAGTGGAGTCTGGACCTCTTAGGCTAACATTAGAGCTGTGGTATAACATGCACTTGAATGGCATCATTAGCTTCTAGCAAAACCACACAAAGCATTTTTCCCCTTTGAATTGTGGCATTGTTTCAACTGACTCTGTTGTGTATTTGTTTGTTAAACTGTTAATGTTAATGTGAATACAATTACTCTAGTGGCAGATATCGTACATTAGACTTAAGAATGATATGTCTTGACAAAAGGTTATATTACCAATTTTGTCCTGCCTCTGTCTGCTGTTACCTGTGCTATAACATTGTGAATGTGTTTCCAGACTGGGAAGTGGGAGTGGAAATTCGAGAATAAGCCGGTAAACATATACTATGAGGAACATGAGCAGGAGGTTGCTGATAATGTGAAGAACATTCTCATGATCCCTACGATCTCTGATGTTAGCACAGTGGAGGAGTGGAGGGTGGTTGCCAAAGATATTGTTGGGCGAAAAGGAGAACTTGGCTACCGTGCTACTATTGTCGATTGGCCTGGTCTTGGTTATTCAGATAGGCCATCACTGAACTACAATGCTGATGTGATGGAGAGGTTTCTGGTTGAACTAATAAATTCACCAAACAGTCCAGTGGCAAATGCAGGTAAACCTGATTATAGTTTTTTCATTGGACTTTTTTTTACCTGACCAACACACTTCATTTTTGTGAGGATACTTGGTTAACACTGTTATTGCGCCCCACCCTCTCGCCCCCCCCCCCCCCCCCAAAAAAAAAAAAAAGATGTGTGGTTCCAAGTTCAGGCAGTTCAATGGTTCAACCAGAAATACTATGTTTGTGAACAAGGTTACATCTGGTCAAGGATCCATAATTCCATATGTAGTCAACTAAAAATAATACACAAGGCATATTTTTGAGAAAAGTCTTCTTTTATGTTAAAACTTATTGGCAATTGAAAACTGACATCTGATGGGGATCCTGAATACCAATAAACTTGTGTAAATAAGTACAGCAACACTGCAGCTTAAATTAGAGGATAAATGTTCAGCAGAACAATATTTCAAACTAGAAAGTGATCTTTTATGATATATTTATAGTGGATCATATGCCAAAAGTCATGCAACAATTTGACTTGGTTGTCGATCGCTACACAGTTTGTTCTTGTCAATACAGTTTTATTGATTTTTCAATACCTCCAAGTAAATTTGAATCAGGTTCCCGTTGAGTTAATAATTTTATACTTATCCTTTCCCTTTAACTTCATCATTCGATTAGTGATGGACTGTACCATCTATCCCATGAACAGATGATGAACTGGTCATTGTTGGAGGTGGTCATGCAGCAACAATAGCAATTCGTGCTGCTGGTAAGGGCCTTATAAGACTATCTGCTGTTGCTGCTGTTGCACCTACTTGGGCTGGACCCCTTCCCATCGTATTTGGCCGAGGTTCTGATATGGAAACAAGGTAGCAACTAGCAAACTGATTATATGACCTGATATTTCATGTCATAAAATGCCTACAAAGATCATCTTGACTCTTTTAACTTGTGACTCTGGTCCATGCTCTGTTGTCAATACTTCGTACCTCTAGAACATATTCTCGAATCCTTTCCTTACCACATTTGGCATCTGCTTTGGTTCATTATTTGCCAGACTCTCATGACTGCACATAAGTATGCTGCTACACACAATGACACAAGTGTACCAGATTTGCTGTGGTAGTCATGCAGTAGGAACAGATGAGTGATGCTCCCATTTCAGTTTCAAAATCTTTATAATGACCCTGACTTTCTATCTTCCATTTGAATTATTGGCATGTCCTGTGATGTTACTGTTATGTGGGGGCTGCAAGCATAATTATTTGGACCGGACTGGACCGGTGGTCCGACCACGAAAAACTGGAACCAGGACCCTGGCCAGTTCGGTCCACTTAAAAGACCAGGTGTGCAGTTGAACTGGGAAAAAGCGGTTAAACCCCTGGTTTTTAGGGAGGGAGGGAGGGAAATTGAGAAAAAATAGGGCTAGTATGGGGTTTGAACATGATACTTATAGGTTGGGGAGCTCATTCCCTAGCACCGCACCATGAAATGCACTTGTGTCTAGTATGAAATCTTTGTTTAGTTAAACCGTTTCAGACTGTCAGTCCAACTGGTTAGACCAACAATCAATCCGTGAACCGAGGGCTTCACCGGTCTAATCCCTGGTCGAGTCCAAATACCTATGGCAGCAAGTATCAGCGCTGGCACAAGATTCAGAAGTAGTTCAGCAGGTTAGTTGGATAAACATTCAGAGTTAGTTCAAGAAGATTTGGTTTGTTAGGAGATAAGTTCATTTAGCAATTGAGTTCATTTAGAGATTAAGTTTGTTTAGATTGAGTTGGTTAGAACTTTGTTGTTATCTTGCACATGGGGTAAAGACGTCTATATAAAGGTCTTGATGTAATCTGAAACAGGCAAGCAGTTTAATCTATTTCCTCCACCTCTATTCTACCAAGCGCAGAGCATTTTGGGCTTAACCCTGGCCCTCTGTCGCCCCTCTGTGCCGGCCAACCCCTTCCTATTCCACTTACCATAAGTTGTGCTGCTTGTTTCCATTGTTTTGTAATGCAGTGCTTTTATGTGTACAATGTATTCAAAGAACGGTGCATTTGTTTCCCTTGTTTAGTAGTGCATTGCTGTTGTGTACAGATATATTTGACATTTACCACCTGTCACACCATTAAGGAGTCCTGATGGCTGGGGGCCGATTGAGAATGTTTGTTCGTATTAATGAGTGCGCATTGGTGCAGTCGCTATTAGGAAGATGAAGATTTGACCTTTGTTTTCATATATGAAATTATCTATGTTGTTGTATAGACAGTGGCATTAGCATGTTCCAGGCAGACCATTTTCCAAATTGATCCCATCCCATGGCTTAATTGATCAAGATCAGTTTGACTTTCCAGTGCTATTTTTCATTCATTTCATGGGCACTATTACCATTCATTTATTATATACATGTATAACTAGCTAACAAAACTTGTGATAGTGGTTTGCTAGGGTTGAAGCAATATTCTGGATCATGTGTTACTATGTGTGTATGAACTACCTTTATCACATAATATTTGTCAGGGGATTCCATTAAGATACACCTGTGGTCTGTGACATTTCTTATATTCTTAACATTTGGGTGGAAGCACTTGTCCTGTTAAGAGAACTGAAATAATGTTGATTGCTGCTAGTTTTTTCAACAACATTTTGGATTTTTTGCACCTACTTTACTATAAAGTGCATGCTTCAGTTACATGAGTCATGCATGCCTGTAGCATATGTTCTCGACTCCTTCCCTTCAGAACATTCTTTTTGCTTGATGCATGACTGTCACCAGTGCATACCTTCTTATGGACGACAATGGCATGCAATAGTGTGCCACAGATACATCTGGTGTAGCATCCTGATAGGCATGAAGGGCATACAGAATCTTGTAGGTTGCGAAGTCATCAAGATAGTAATATGACCCCTGGAAGGCAGGCTGGAAGTCATCCTGATAGGCACACAATGCATTTGTGAACTTTGCTTTGCATACCTCATATTGCCATTTGTTGTGCAATGTTCATGTTTTTGATAATTGTTTAATTGTATGTATTGCATATTCTGATTAGGATATCACATTCGATGAACAATGCATTTGTTTCCTGTGTTTAGTAGTGCAGTGCTGCTCTGCATACAAATGGTTCTCATCCATATACAGATTGCGATGCAACAAAGTGCAGTTCTCATTGCAATAAATTTATCTGTATTCTTTTGTAAAGTGGCAATAGCATGGTTTTGCAGGCACTTGCATTAATGGATCAGGCCCCTTTGGAATGCAGGAATTTTAGAGAATCAGTTCGTTTTCACAGTAAAACACAGGACAGAAAAAAAAAACTGTTCATTCTAAAGGGGGCCTTGATCTGATTAGGGAGATCACATTTACCAGTTCTGCTGTCCAGCAGTAATATTTCTTTCATTTTCATGTGCATAGTGTCAAGCTATATCAGTCATTTACTACTGGGGTTTAAGCAATATCCTGAATCATGTGTTAAATCACACAAACAATAATGATTCAAAAAATCTCATGCCCACCAAGCTACTATTGGCCTATCAATGCTTAAGATTCCAATTGATTCTACTGAAACTAATTTTTCTCTACTCTTATTGATAGATATGGGCTTCTACGGGGAACCCTCAGGGCTCCAGCCCTGGGCTGGATGATGTACAATGTTCTGGTGAGCAATGAAAAGTCGATCCAATCTCAGTACAAGTCCCACGTCTATGCCAACCTTGACAACGTGACGCCAGATATCATCGAGAGCCGATACGAGTTAACCAAAAGAAAAGGTGCACGGTTCGTCCCTGCAGCCTTCCTGACAGGCCTCCTCGACCCTGTCCAATCAAGGGAGGAATTTCTGCAGTTGTTTGCCAAGTTAGACGGAGATGTACCAGTTCTGGTCGTGTCAACGCTCAATGCTCCCAAGAGATCCAAGGCTGAGATGGAGGCTCTCAAGGGCTCTAAAGGCGTGACAAAGTTCGTGGAGGTTGCAGGCGCTCTTCTACCGCAAGAAGAGTACCCCTTGGCAGTCGCGGAGGAACTCTACAGCTTCCTGCAGGAATCACTCGCAACAAGAAGATGAATGTGCGTGTGCACAATTATGCCAGAAGCCAGATTCAAGTCCCACACATTGTGAGTAAATTCGTTAACCTGCTACCGTGTACTGGAGGTTTTAGCAACAATAAAGCAGCATCACTTGTTCACTTCCCTCTTCCCTGGTACCACGATTCCAAGCCTGCTTTTGACAAAGCAGACATCCCATAACATCGCCGGTGTGCGCAAAGCATGCCGCCATGATATCAGTGATTGCAGATTTCGATCAGGCACGTCGTGGTTCGTGCCTGATCTGCATCAGAGCCTAATCCTTTGGTCCGGTGGTGTCCATTCATTGCACATGGTCGCAGCGGTTCGTCCTACACTTCTCTGCCTCTGGTCCTGGTTCTTTGCAATTGAATGGCCGAAGTACAAGGCCTGGACGACGCTGGTCAGTGGTCTCCTGAGGTAAACGTTTCTCCTCTCCCTCCAATACATTTCAGCTGGGTGAGGCGTTGTTGTTGCTGCTGCTGTGAGTAGTGACTTGTGAGCGCTCACCTTTCACTGGGGCATCAATGCCTTGAGACTGAGAAAGTGCTCCCCTCCTGTGCCGCTAGAAGCAGGCACAGGATACAGTACACTGCGGAGCAACATACAGTTTCTGATCAATAATTGGCGCATGATTCCAGTGGCTGGCCGTGCGGCCGTGCCGCGGCTATCAATGTCCCAGGCCAGGCCAGGGCGCCAGGCCAGCGACGGCCCCGGGTACGCAACCTCGGCGTGCATCCTCGTCGGGCTCATTCGGCTGCTGACGGTGGTGGCAATCGCCGTCGCCCGTCGGCATCCCAGGCCGCGCCCTGCCACGTGCCCCGGCGTTGAGCTTGGCACGGGCGAGAGGGAAGCGCATTTAAGGGAGGGAGAGCGAAGTCCAAGTGGCAAGTGAAGTGAGGTGGACTTTCTTCCCCTCGCCGTTGCCGAGGTGTAATGCAATACAGCCAGCAGGAGCCGGGGGTTGTTCTAGAGGATCCACGGCGATGGTGCGGGCGGGACACCGCGGCGTCGTCGCCGGTCGATTAAATGCGGCGAGATAGGGCCCTTGATTTGCCTGAACGCATTGGTACTAGGATACAGATACATACAGGCAGGCCCCGTATATGTGTGGTGAATGATGGTACTTCATTGCTTAAGATTGCGTGGTCCAGATGGCACGCAGCGCCGCAGCGGTGCAGTGTTTGTGAGCTTTGGAGAGAATCAAGCTGGTGGAGGATCAGCATTCAGCTATCATCGTTGCAGTGTTTCTCGGCAGGGCCGCAGGTGCTGAAATGCGGAAAAGAACATTGCGAAAGCCGTTATGAAACGCATCCTGAGAAGGTCTGAAACCAAAACTATAAAACTCCGTCGGTGACAGCGATCGCTTTTATTTGAACACATTACACATGGTTGGTAGGATAAGATCCGTTTGAGATATGTAAGTATGAGATGGCATGGCAACAACGTCAAATACAGCTGTGGGTTAGGCTTCTGTGTTAGGGCCATGCTAGGATGTTGTGTTCTTCTTAGCCGACGGTCTGAGTCTTTAGTAGTTGTTTTGCTGTTTATAGCTCTGCTAGTTGCTTTCTTGGTCAGAGAGTGGGTCTAGAAGTCGTTGTCGGCTTGTAAATTTTTTGTAAAACTCTTTTTTTTCCCCTTTCTATCGTCTAATAAAAACTGCGGCAAATCTTTTGCCGTCCTTTTAATAAAAAACTCCTTTGCTGCTATCAGGGGTGGTGACTCGTTTCAGTAGGGCTGTAGGCCTTCAATGTTGTCATCTTCCATCCCGTTCCTTTTGCGATCAGTTGATTCATTTTTTTATCTCCCCAAACCGAACGGGGAAAAGGCAGTCGTCATGGCGATGGCTCTGATCAAATTCTTTTTCCTTCTTCACCTTGACACGTATAGCCATGACCAAAAAACGGGGGGGGGGGTTAGTTTGGTAGCAGCGTGTCAAGTCCATTCTGAACCAAGGACAAGATGAGTACTATATGCAATCTGCTCCACATTGCAAATAGCAAAAGGGTTTCTGATAAATCTTTTGCTCTTGCGGTCTTGCCTTTTTCCTTCGCGTCCAGACAAACAAAACAAGAGCTGTTTGGATCCATATGATAACTGGCATGCTGCTACAGTGCTACGGCGCTGCGTCAGCGACCTGGGCTCGCTGCCAAGTCCCACCAACTCTTCTAACAAATCCAAGTTGCTTCGCTATCTCCATAAACCCCTTTCGATGGTGCTCCCATCATCAGCTTGCCACAAAATGATGGCCGATTCATCATGATGATCATACATACACGGGTTCCTAGCTCACCCTTGTCATCCAGAGACTTCCTTGTCATGTCCAAACAAAGTTTTCTTTCCTCATCCCTCTTGTATTGTACTACCCAGCTTTGGCTGTAAATTTGGCAACAAGACAAATTGGGATCGCGTAGCCTTTTAAAACCTTTCAAAATGCCTGTGGACTAAACACTAGCCAAATCCAGACATGTTCCTGCTAGTTGCACGAGTGTTGAGAGAATCATGTTTGTTTCCAGTGATTTCCTTGTGGAGTTGTAGCTCTCCGAACGTGCAGGAACAGAGAAATGCTACCACTCATGTTCTGAGCCCTATTTATGGAGACGCCTGATAGAGAGAAGCACAAAATTCTTTTTTGAGAAGGATAAGCATAAAATTCGATGGATGACAGACAGAAAGAGCTGCGAGCCGTAACGGTATAGTGAAGACAGTAAGACAGTTAACCGAATGCTCCTAGGTCGTGGACCGCAGTAAAAGCGGCGTTGCACTCACCATTGATTCGGTGACGCACATCAGTCAGCCCGCGCTGTGCCCATTACAGCAAGTGGCGCCGGCGCAGCGTCACATCCGCGCCGCAGCCTTGACAATCCGACACGTCCGTGGAGGCCCCCGGTTCACACATGTCCTGGACTCCTGGGTCCTTTTCGTTACACATCGTCGGCATGTCCATCCGAAATAAAGCCTCTATTGGAACTCTTGACAAAAAAGTCATATCTGTCCTGCTCCGTTGATAGTCTGATATGTATGTATGTACGCTGTGTGTGTATATATACTTCTCTAAAACTCGATCGTCCATGCAAATCGAACAGTTTCGTGTGAAATTCGTGCCTTGTGGATATGATGCTGCTGCGGCCCTTTCAAGTGCTAGAGGTAATATATATGCAGATGCTGCCAATCCTCATGTTTGGTAGCGTGAGAAGCTTCCTGCTGAATTTCCCGCTGACGAAGCTGGTGCAACCGTGCGAGCGAGGATCGTGCAGGTGCTTTCAATTTGCGACGGCAGGCAGCGCGACCGGCTGACAGGCGTATGAATTGTGTGCAACGGGTTCATTTCTGCTGACAGTGCATCTGCCGTCGTCTCGTCTGTCCTCTTTTGTACCAACGAGCAAAAGTCCACTTTCAAATAACGATGCCCATGCTGTGCTGTGCCTCCTGCGGCTCGTCCAAGTCTCCGTTTGTTTGTTCGCTGTGCTACGTCCGATCGTGCTTCACATTGATCTTTACTTTGTTCGTCATGCTGGTGGTTGGTATAGCTGCAGTCGTTGCTCGGACGGACACTTTGCCGTCGGTGTCGCTTAGGCCCCCTCTCCGTAGATCTAGCGGACGCTTTGCCGCCATGGTTCCGGCGGTTGCTTGGCCACCGTGGTCGTCGCTTTCGCGGTTACACTACTCTGTTGCCTGCCATAGTGTTGGCTCATCTTTATTAGGTTCAATTGGTTGGAGTTGTTAGGTAGAGGTCCCTCCTCCTATTTTTTTACTGTTCGTTTATGTTTGTGGGATTCGCTAGTAATCCATGTATTACTTGTGAATCCATTGTAACATTTGACCAATGTTTTCCTAAACGCTAAACGGTAAACAGTCGGTCACCCCTCGTTTAGTGTTTAGACCGTTTAAACGGTGTTTAAACAGAGTTAAACGGCCTAAACGGTTTTGTACAATAACAATAAAATATGCATATTTATGTAGGTAAAAATAAAATTTGCTAGAACCCATACATATTTACTCATATAAAAATCAAATATTCTACCAAATAATCTTGTTGGAAGAAATCTAAATCCCACAACACTTCATATAATTACAATGTTAATTAGTTTCATGTTGATTGTGTAGACGTAGTCCTTTAATTCACTTAATTATGGATTAAATGGTTGCTTAGCTCATTTAATCACGTTTAATCTGATTTTGTTTAGACCGTTTAGACGGGATTGAACGGTTTAAACGGGTTTAAACGGCCAACCGTTTAATTCACCGTTTAGGGTCTAAATAACACGGCTGACTTCTGTTTACCGTTTAAACGGTGTTTAAACGGATTAAACGGCCGTTTAGGCGAACAGTGCATTTGACACTCCGCTTCTGCTTAATGAAACACGTGTCACAACGACACGCTCTCAAAAAAAACGACGCCTATGACACGATGCATTGCTAGTAACATTTACTATTTTCTTAGAGGATTGTTGTGGGTCGTTTCAATGAACGGTTTGGGACACATGACGATATATGTATTGAGTATTGAGGCTTTAATAATATGTACAGTCTGCCCTATTGATGCAAACGTGAGGGAGATCCATGAACCTCAAAGCAAATCCGACAGATACACATTTGATAGATGAGAGGAAAACAACAACGAATTGATAAAAGAGATAAATTGAAACAGTGTTTACTTTCAAATTATCAAATCTTGCATGACTTCACAATCTTCTATCTATCATTGATTTTTAAAGAGAGTTCGCCGCACGTACTAAAAATCTAGATCGATGCGGACAAAAGGGTAACATATCTCAGAGAGATTTCACTCTTCTAGATACTCCAGGCAGAGTTCACGCGAAAATTTGTAATATGAGCAGAGCAAAGTACTCCGTATATATACAATATACATACGTCACGGTCGAGTAGGGTTGTCAAGTCAGGCTACAAATGGTCAAATTGATTGTACATGACGTGCACAATTTAAATTAAAGACAAGAAATAAAAAATGAAAACCAAATAACTTATGGTAGCCACGTCTGTCTCTATACTATATACATGCCGCTTACGTGTACATCAACCACGTGTCATGTCCGTGGGCCAATGGGCCTTTACTAGGCCCATTATTTTTAATTAGTTAGTTATCAGATTTTCTATTTACAAGATAGAGATCATCGTTCTCATGCAAAAGTCTGTCCTTTTTTTTCTTCTAAAAATTTCATCAAAACTTTGTTGATGTAAAATAGAAACAGAATAATGTATGCTAACATGTTGGGTTACTTTATTTTTATCTTTTTAAATTTATATGAATTGTAAGTTGGTGCTCTTATGCTGTCTTTAAAAAATATAATAATGTATGAGGAATGGGTTCGAATCACAATTAATGGTCCCACTCTCACCAAGTCGAGCTCTTAAGTTTAACAACCTCGTCATCACATCACACAGGAAGAAAGAGGACGATACTTGCACTTGGACTATATTTATTTATTGATCGATTGTGTTTGTCGTACTGGGTAGTTGTTCGGTAATTTGCTGCTAGGTTAATGAAACGGTGAATAGTCTGGCAGCATGTCTGAAACAATTGGTTGATTAGGGTTTGTGTCGGCACCGTTTTCTTGCCTTGCAACAGTTAATGAAAACAGAGCTCCGTCAATTATTGCTCGAGAGTTATTAATGAAAACACTATGAGAACATCTACTGAGCTACTTCAACGGATTAGACAAGTCATCAAGTCCTCCACGTAACAAGCCGTCAAGTTTCCAAAAAAAACTCAAGCAAGGGCCTTGTTTAGATTGATGCAAGAAGTTGAAAATTTTTCACTCTCTCTCTATCACATCAATCTTTGTACGCATACATGAAGCATCAAATATAGATAAAAAATAACTAATTGCATAGTTTAGTTATAAATCACGAGACAAATGTTTTGAGTCTAGTTAGTTCATGATTGGACAATAATTGTCAAATACAAACGAAAGTGCTACAGTTCGAAAAATTCTAACTTTTCACAATCTAAACAAGGCCTAGATCATGATATAGCACTCAAGGCTAAATGCAGGCGGCCCAGTTCACTCCAATAAAAGTGCTGGCAAACACCAAAGGTAAACAAGCCGTCAAGTTTCCAACAAACTCAAGCAGGATCATGATAGCACTCGAGGCTAAATGCAGGCGGCCCAGTTCACTCCAATAAAAGCTGACGTTAGCTAACCCCTTTCGGACTAAATGCAACCTGCCATTTTGTAGTTCTTTCTTTTCTGATCTGTTACTGTTACACACAGCAAACAATAAAAGTAGAGACAGAAGCTATGTAATCTCTCTGTTTACAAATATAAATGACATTATATTTACTCCAAATACAACTGTGGCCATTAGTTTTTTTATTTTACTAGGAGTATGGTTATAACATGTAGCAAAAAAGGTATACTATCATTAAATTACCTTTTGATACAAATCTACTTCTATCATTTTCAAATATCCAAATTCAATATATAAAAATAATTTGTAAACTGAGATTGAAATAGTTTACTTTAAAAACATTAAAACATCACTTCGTAGGTATATGTGACTACAGGGAGTACACCATAGTACTAGAATATCACTAGTCAGTAATTTGTGAAGATATTGTGATAAAAAATGCTAAAAAAAACGCATGTACTCAATTTGAGTTCAAGAATGAACCACGGTTTTCATATGAATTAAATCATTGTTACATGTTTTTAAGATAATGGCATACAACAACTATTCCAGCCTCTTGACATGAGATATATGGCTGAAATCATTTGTACTACCTGTCGCTATAGAGCATAAAATGGTGTCACTGTTTTATAGAAGACAATTTATATATCGTATTGATATAGGTTCGTCGTCGTCACATCAAAAAGTTATTCCATCCAGTCATCCACTCACAAATAAGTGGACATTTTGGTTTTGCATCTCTAGTCAACTAATCCAACTGCCGTCATTTTTTGCGTCTGACCATGTGGGTCGGAGTAGATTAGAAGGGTACCATATTATGTCCAGTGTATTATGTGTTTGTATTGCTTGTGCGTTGTGCACTAGGTGCCGTTGTGAGTAGCAGAACACAACTATGCATATGTGAGTTGGGCATCTATTCAGACGCCAATTAGGGGCTCCCTACCCTACTTATATAGTTTTAGCGGAAGGATTACATATAGAATAATAGAATCATAATCGGGTTATAGATTAATTAGTTTTCTACTTGTTTATAATAGATGGAGTTGACTTTTATGTATATCTTGCATATTCCTTGTTCATCACCAAGTACTCCACCCGTTTTTATTTACATGTCGTATTAGCTTTGTCCTAAGTCAAACATTTATATTTTTGACCATCAATTTCAAAATATATATAAATTCATGGCACAAGGTTTATGTTTTTAGATTCACTATGAGAAATACTTTCATAATCCATAATTCGTATGTTGTGGAACTATAAGGATTTTTTAAAATAGATGGTTAAAGATAGTAATGTTTAACTTAGGACAAAGATAATGTGATATGTAAAAAAGAATGGAGGGACTAGATGTACTCTTGGTTTGTACTTCCTCTGAGTAGTCGACTCAACCCACCCTGCTCGGTTGTCACTTTTGGCTGTAGTGATGGCACCCAGGCCCATATGTCTTTATGTGCTGAGCTTCGATATTTGAAAATGATGTCCAATAGATTTCACCATTTCAAATTAAAGTTTAGTTTGTAAAGCATATTCTATTTTTTGCTAAATATATTACAAAATCAAAATAGTGTTATGAAAAACATGCCAATGCCCAAAGTAGCACTGATTTGTGACCGCCCCCTTTAAAAATATGATAAACATATGGTTTGGGTAGTCAACGTCATTCTAATTAAGAAAGTAAACTTGGTTGTTATGGGTTGATTTTATTAATTATTGGAGTTAATGCAGCACTCAAACATCTAACTACCAGGGTACTTTGAAGCCGTATTTGTACACACAACAAAATGGTTGGAGCACTATGAAAGAAACTAATTGACAAATTAGATTTAATGCCAAGGTGTTCTAGAGAAAACCCAATAAAGCTCTAAATAATAGTATATTTGTCCAAGGCAAGCTTTAATAAACAATGTTTGATTAGGAAATCTACTATGGTCATTAGAAATCCATGCAATTGTGCATTAGGCCATCCTCAATGGAGAGTTTCACGATGTTGTCTTCAAGAATGCCATATCATGTACAGTGAAATGAAACATGGATGAAACATCCGTTCTCAATGCATAGTTTCATTCTATAGTTTCATATATATTTAATTTCAAGACTCATATAGAGCTGGTAATTGTGCAAAAAGAGTTTCATTCATTTCTTCTCTCTCTTCTTAAAGACGTTATGTCATAAAAAATATCTATGTAGCAGTCTATTAAATGCAGATGAAGCTCTACATGAAACTCCCACTAAGACTAGTCTTAGGTCAGTCTCAATGAGAAGTTTTATAACACAATTACTAAGACTATCACATTAGCTTTTGTGTTGATAACTGTGACAACAGGTGTCATCCAGATGAAACTCTCTCCATCTCTCTCTTCATAATTAACCTGTCAAGTCATCAAATCTACTGATGTGTCATAGTATTCAATGCAAATGAAATCCAAATGAAACTTCCACTGAGACTAACTTTATTATGTGAAGGTTGACAATGAATTAATCCATCGTCTTTTAGATTAGATATTTCAATGCATTGTCTTTTTTTATTCATAACTGAATAAGTATTTCTCAAGTATGGGATTGTCATAGATTACCCCCTCTGTTGTGTTTTCACTTTTTTGTCATTAGTTTTGGAACATAAATATGAACCATTGTAGCAGCTAAACTTAGGGTGTGTATGTGGAAATAAATCTTAGTCATAACATAACCTTAAACTGAGCCTAAACATAATCACCAACTCATCTTAGTATGTAAATTAATCTTAGTGACTAACCAAAGCCCGTAGTAGATGTAGCGGGGTTGATGTAGATGAAGTAGATGTACTAATCTTCACAATTAAGAGCCGGGGCTCTCTCTTGATGAAGAACTTGAAGTAGATTTGTTCTGTAGCGGGGTTGATGTATATGAAGTAGGTCATGATGATCTTGACGCTAGTTACTTTTCTGCAAATCCTATCTACACCGATGAGATGTTCCACGAGAGATTTAGGATGAATAAGTCGTTGTTCCTATGTATCATGTATGCACTTAGTGATTGGTCTCCTTATTTCACCCAAAGACCCGATGCTACTGGTAGGAGTCGACTTTCACCGCTTGAAAAGTGTACTACGACTATCAGGATGCTAGCTTATGGAACCTCGACTAATCAACTTGATGAGGTGTTAAAGATTGCTACAAGCACTTGTTTGGAGATTTTGGGAAAATTTGCTGAAGATTTGATTGAAAAATTTGGTGAAGAATATCTATGCCCTCCAAGAAGTGATGAACTAAAAAAAACTTATAAGAAATAAGGCTCGTGGGTTTCCAGGAATATTGGGAAGCATCGATTGTATGCATTGGGCATGGAAGAATTGTCTGAAAGGTTGGGCATGCATATTCAAACGTGGTGACAAAGGCGTTCCTACTATGATCCTTGAAGTAGTGGCAACTCGGGATCTTCGTATATGGCATGCTTTCTTTGGTACCACCGGGTCTCAGAACGACATAAACGTTCTAAACACGTCACCACTATTCATTCAAGCAATAAAAGGGGAAGCTCCTGCGGTACGCTATGACGTAAACGGAACACAATATGACATGGGTTACTATCTTACTAATAAAATATATCTAGAATGGGCAGTATTCGTGAAGACAATGACGGCCCCTCAGTCGAGAGAAGACAAATTATTTGCATTGATGCAAGAAGGGGCGAGGAAAGATGTCGAGTGCGCATTTGGTGTGCTGCAATCACACTTTGATATTGTTCGTCGACCAGCAAGGTTATGGAAGCAGGGGGACGTCATCAACATAATGCAAGCTTGTGTTATCCTTAACAACATGATAGTGGAATATGAGAAGGAATCAATTAGAGAAGTCTTGGATTTAAATGAATCCAAGTGCGACGATAGCGCTCCCACCTGAAGTGCGTACAAGCGACAACCCTGATCCATGCTTCGTAGAGGTACTTCATAGAAATTCCGCTATCAAGACTTGGACACATAGGAAACTCTAGAAGGATCTAATTGAACACATAACGCTATGGAAACAAAGGAAATTAGACAAAAGGCGTTGCATTTATATATAATATAATTATTATATTGATGGTTTTAAAAAATATTATAATCATGTTGCTCTTATTTATCCTTGATACATTTTCTATCAAATAGCCACACAATGGCATACAAAAATTTATTTATAGTTGATCATATCTAAATGCAAAGCATTAAACAACTTAGAGATGAATCCATATCTGTGAGTTGTATGACCTGTCTTTATATCTGATAGATTTGAGACGCTCAGAGACGGACCCCGTCGGTGGGCTGTGCCTGCCCTTGTCTCTTGTTTCTCCATTGCCCTTATTACAATGTAGAATTTCTATCTCGTTTGCTCGAGCATGTACCACGTGTCCACATCTTTATTATACTATGGCACAAATAGATTTACTGACAAGGTATACACAACTATTATTGCAAAAAAAAATCATTTGTATTCACTAGCATCTTACCAAGATATATACACCCACCCATTTATTTCAAATTCATTACGCTGTGCAGTCAGCCATTCCAGTCAAGAGAAAAAGATGCACAGAACGCATTTAATTGTAGTGCACCCTAAGATTAAAAAACATATCCATATGGAAAAGCAAATAAAAACAATCCCGTTTTTTTATTAGCAAAATAAAACAATCCAGGTTATTATGCTACCAAACCCGTCGATCGGGTTCAGACTTGAGACAGGCCCCCATTGCGGGTTGGCCTCGACCGGCCTGTTTCTCTATCCCGGCCCTTTTCGCTTGCCGCGCTGTGCACATCTGCCCATCTGTGCCCATGAGGGCATGTGGATGTAACACATGTCACGTCGCCGTTGATTTATTAGTTTCGTCCTCCTCTTCCTTTCGCTAGCTCGTGCTGTGCGTGTATATATATGCATCCTGCCCCCACCCCTTTTACCTCCCCCGCTCGTCTCGTCTGCACGGAATCGGTCGATCGGTGCTTTTATCTCTCAGTCTGAGCAAGCGATCGAGCTCACCAACCACCGCCCTCGACAGAAGCTGCCGGCCGGCCGGAGCGGAAAAGGCCGGAGGCGCTGGCATGGGGAGGCCGCCGTGCTGCGACAAGGTGGGAGTGAAGAAAGGGCCGTGGACCCCCGAGGAGGACCTCATGCTCGTCTCCTATGTCCAGGAGCACGGCCCCGGGAACTGGCGCGCCGTGCCGACCAACACCGGTCTGTGATGAATCTCTGATGACGACGCGGTGGACAGAATTGCCTGCCTTCCAAGATCCATGCTCCAAGCTTATCTGATTTTTCTTTTTTTTTTGGCCGCCCCGTGTGCGCGTGCAGGGCTGATGCGGTGCAGCAAGAGCTGCAGGTTGCGGTGGACAAACTACCTCCGGCCGGGAATCAAGCGCGGCAACTTTACCGAACAGGAAGAGAAGCTCATCATCCACCTCCAGGCTCTCCTTGGCAACAGGTGCTGCTGATTCCTCGCTTTTCGTTGTGACCCTTTTTTTTCCCCTATAACAACAATGGACAAATCATCCACGACACGGGTGTTCTTGTGCTGATGAGCTTGTTGATCTGCCGTGCAGGTGGGCGGCGATAGCGTCCTACTTGCCGGAGAGGACCGACAACGATATCAAGAACTACTGGAACACGCATCTCAAGAAGAAGCTGAAGAAGATGCAGGCCGGCGAAGGGGAAGACGGGGGAGAGGACGGCGCAGCGGGTGCCACGGGGGGCGGCGGCGCCGGCGGCACCGCAGGCGGGGGAGGGAAGCGTCCGGCCGTACCCAAGGGGCAGTGGGAGCGGCGGCTCCAGACCGACATCCACACGGCGCGGCAGGCCCTGCGCGACGCGCTCTCGCTGGAGCCTTCGGCGCCGCTGGCGCCGGCGAAGGTGGAGCCTCTGCCGACGACTCCTCCGGGTCCGGGGTGCACGACGTACGCGTCTAGCGCCGAGAACATCGCGCGGCTGCTGGAGGGGTGGCTGCGCCCCGGCGGCGGCGGCGGGGGCAAGGGGCCGGAGGCGTCGGGTTCGACGTCGACAACGGCCACGACGCAGCAGCGGCCGCAGTGCTCCGGTGAGGGCGCGGCGTCCGCGTCGGCGAGCCACAGTGGCGGGGCGGCCGCGAACACGGCGGCGCAGACCCCCGAGTGCTCAACGGAGACCAGCAAGATGGTCGGCAGCTCGGCCGGCGCGGCCGGCTCCGCGCCGCCGGCGTTCTCGATGCTGGAGAGCTGGCTGCTCGACGACGGCATGGGGCACGGCGAGGTGGGGCTCATGGCCGACGTGGTGCCATTAGGGGACCCCAGTGAGTTCTTTTAATTAAGACCGCTGTACAAGTACAACCAAAAGCAAGCAAATTAATCAAGTAGAGATGCAAGAACAAAAAGGAAGAAATTAATCGCCGAGTTAGGTAACTAGTTAAGCAGAAATCGAACAAACTAAATGTCTTTGAATTCTCGGTGGTTTGGATCGAGTTGGGTGTCGATCTAGTTTGTTTTAATCCCTTATTTTATTTTTTTTTCGCTGTTGTTTCTCTGATGTTAGGGTTTGGAACTGATCATGTAAGCTTATACTAATGACAGGTTCCTAAATGGACCATGCATGAGAGTTGCCGATAGAAAGAAGTGTACATCTTATATAAATTAAAAGATCTATATGTATATTTATAGATTTATAATAGATGCTCGTTTATATTACTCCCCTTCATCTAGCTCTGTATATTCTTCGTGTTATTATTATTCCATTACACGAATGGGGAATAAAACGTATTATTACTCCCTCATAGTTCAGATCAACCAATTATTTTTTAAACAGTAAAATTATATTTTGGAATTTAATTTGATGAAATTCTTGCATATTGCAAATCCAAATGTAAATAACTCAATGGTTCTTTTCCAAAATTACTTGAATTACTCTAGCATGTGTTAGATATAAATAAAAGCAATAGGCCTTTTGATCAAGATATTGCAAGAGATTCTTAATTAGCTCAGGTAAGTAATTGAATTTCCAAGATGTGATGCATCTCATTCATGAATCATTTCTTTTTTAACATGTGGGGGTACCAAGAGGAAATAAAATTAGTGTGCTTGTGTACGTCCATTAAATTTCGATATTTATGTGTACTTGAAAATTTGAGAGCTTTGGGGCTGTTTAGTTCCCATGCAAACCCAAAATATTTCCTCTTTCATCCATCACATCAAATATTTGGACACATACATGGAGTATTAAATGTAGGTAAAAATAGTAACTAATTGCACAGTTTATCTATAAATGTCGAGATGAATCTTTTGAGCCTAGTTACTTTATGGTTGGATAATATTTGTTAAATAACAATGAAAAGTGCTACAGGAACTTTTCACCCACTTTTCACCAACTAAACACACCCTTGGTTCGATTGGACCTAGAGCTGTCTTGCATTTATTTGGCCCAATTCAATGCATGAAAATCACATGGCACAGCTAATCTCTTCTGGAGTACACAGTACAGTGTCCTGCTATATATCTGGATTTTAGTTAAACTTTCTGAAAATACTGATTCCTCTTGTGAATCTATATAGATACTGCCGCTAACAACAGGCATACCTAAAACGTTTCTAGAAACTTCTCGCTTTTACAAACCCTAGTCAAAATTTCTTAACTGTTTCTGTTAGATTTATCTAGTCCCTTTCTCTTAGATATACTGATGATTCGCTTTTTACTAACTTAAGTTTGATCAAGTTTATAAAAAATAGCATTAGCATTTATGTCTTTAAATAAATTTGTTATGAAAATATATTCTATAACTAATCTAATGGTATTTATTTTTTTATCATGAATATTAGTACTTTTTTTATATAACTTCAATTAAAATTTAAACTATTTAACTACTTGAAAACGAGAATTACATTTTTTTTAAACGGAGAGAGAGTAAAAGACAACTACAATTAATGCAGACTGAACTGTGTAGAGCTAGATAGGCACCCACACACTGAAAGGGATTTGAAATAAACTTGGAATTGCGGGGTACCCCATCCTATCACACCCATATAATCATAGGAGACCAAGTGTGACTACTTATTAATCCGATAGCATCATTTAGATAGCTCTCCGGGTTTATAACTCATAGGAGACACTTGACCTAATTTTCCTTCCCACCACCATTCTGTGATGGATGGTGACCCATGCTGGAACCGGTCATTGAGACCGGCATTGCATTAATAAGATTTAAGCACCAATGCTTCCTCCCTTTCCATCCGATGGGCATAGCTCGTCAAAAGGCATCGCTGAGTTTATCCTTGTCGACTGTATCACACACAAAATATAACGATTTTGTTAGTGTCAGTAAAAGCCTCTATGGTGACTAACCACCAGTCAGTATATATCTATGCCGACTCTACCTCAGTTGTTGTAATAAGTATAGTGTTGGTACAAAAGTTATACCAGCCGACGTACGGTCAGGCACCTAAAGGATTTTTACTCACTGATAGTAGTTCAACGGGATCATTTAAATAGATAAAAAAAGAAAGCTAATTTACATTAAATTACTACACACTAGACCTAAAAATCTGGTATCCATGTTAATGCATCCATCATAGCTTTATTCATTCATAAGCTCAAGTCTGGAGACTACCAAAGTGATCAATAGATACTAACATGCTGTTTGGTTGGTGCCCTCCCAGGCAATCTCAGCCCCAGGCATGCATCTCAGCCCAAGGCGCTGGAAATCCAACGCCTGGGCGTTCTGCCTGGTCCAGGCAGGTTTGCCTGCGTGCAAACCAAACAGGCCCTAAATTACATATTCTTATTGGTTGTTGCACATAGCTCATATTGTCCATGGAAGCCACGCCAAACAAAGAAAAGCTCATAGTTGACAACCACCAAGCTATATATATATATATATATATATATATATATATATATATATATATATATATATATATATATATATATATATATATATATATATGTTTGGCTGCACACTCATTAGCATTTTTATTCCCTTGTTGCTGACAAGATGATGCCCTACTACTAGAAGTTCCTGAAAATCAAAATTGGCATACTATCAGCAAGAGGGTCTTGCAATCCTCTGCTCCTAATGCATAGAAACTAAGTAGATGAGTCGTATGCATCATGTAGAATATTATTGATATGGTCTATAAGATAGAACTAACTTTAATTGATGATTGTTATAAAATATGGGAGATAAAAATGAAAATACGTACCCTGTACTTCTATATTATTTTAATGGTATATCTACTGACATTACTTTCGTTTTTCCAATATACCTAGTTTTTAATATATTGATGTATAAAATCTGAGTGAGTCTGAGATTATTTCCAATCAGAGAGAGTAGAGGCATAATAAGTTCATAAAACTAGATAAGAACACCACTACTGCTCGACACGGTTTGTAGTAAATGAAATCACATTTTTATAAGAGATGTCTCCGTGATGACATGAGCCCCTTGCGTAGGGTTTGTTGGACTTGTGATTTATCAAAGGAACCATGTGAAAGAGAAGTCAAGTTTTTGTAAAAGGAAGCATGTGAAAGAGTATTATCATGATTTTGTCAATCTCGAGATCTACGACTTAGTATCGGTTTTTCGGAGGTGCTCATGACTGTAGGATGTGTGCATGTGTTCTTAGAGGCAATTGTGTTTGTACTGCCATTCGAAAAAAGGGGCGACTGAATTGGCTAGCTCAAAAAAAAAATCAAAGTGCCAAAATAAATACGGATGTCATAACTTCTTATTTGACCTAAACTGAATAATAACAAATTCGGCTAATTTTTTTTTGACCTTTTTGGCCCTTGTGCACACTCTGAAATCAAACAATGCCCTAAACGAAAGAGGCTGGATTCGCATATATGGTATATATGCTTTGCTATCTGTGAATGAAATTACTTTTGGCGTTCTTGTGAATGCGCGCACCAGTTACTTAATTATATAAGAGGAACTTTTACAGCTATTATAAGTCGGACACATGGAGCAAATATTTTTATTATTATACTACTGAATGTTTTAATCAAAAGTGGAGCAATTATGTCTATCTACCATAAAATTTGCATTGTAATTTTATTAAGTTGCAGTCGACTGTCCTTGGAATTTATCCAGTGTTCATCTCGTCCACAACGAACTTTCATTTTTCAGTCACACCAAGAATTTATATGGATAGCGCCCTAAGTAGTTTTTTTAATAAAAAAAAAATACCGTCCTAAGTAAATGGACTTCTCTAATTCTCTTACCTCTCATGGATTTGGTGTCTGTTTTTGCTTCATGTGAAGTACCCCTTGCTATGACATGTATAGTGAGGCTTTTCAGCATTCAAGTCCGCTCTGAAAGACAGGCCTTGTTTAGTTCCCAAAATTCACCCCAAATTTTACTATGCAAAAAGAAGATTCCCCATCACATCAAAATGTCGACACATGCATGGAGTACTAAATATAGATGAAATCAAAAACTAATTGCACAGTTTTGTTGTACTTTGCGAGATGAACATTTTGATCCTAATTAATCAATGTTTGGACAATTATTACCAAATAAAAACAAAAAAATGAACAGTGATTCGGCACAGTGTTCATCTCACTGAATCGGTGAACTAAGCAAGGCCACACACAGAAAACATATCCAAGCATCGCTTGGATTCTGCAGGTGTGGCGGCATGCAGAACTGGTGCGAGACAGCGGGACGACTGCCATGACGACGCTCTGCATTGCATGTACAGTACTAACCTGCCATGGGGAAAAAGAAAGCCATCAGAGTAAAGGGCAAGGCAACGAGAGACCCGGACGGAGTGCAATGCCATGCGGATGCGGCCGGCCTTGGAAACGTACTCTAGGGACGGACGGGAGCAGTAAATGCCGTCCGGCTCTCGCGCGCGCTTGCAGATTTTGTAGGGCGCCATTGACATCTTCCTTCCCTGCTTTCTCGGCACTGCCCTGCTGCTTCATGCGTGCATGAGCCCACACCTAACTGAAGCTGTAGTAAAAAAGAAACAGCCAAGGCGCTCGATCTCATGCAAGCCATGACCTCAAGATGGTTGATGGAAAGGTTCACCTCTTTCGCCCGTTGCATGCATGAGTGCTCCAGTTGAGGCATGTGAATGATAAAATATATACTGCTGGATCAGTAAGCCGTATATTTACACGCACACACATACTCCCTCCGTCCCAGAAAAAGTGTCGTTTTAGGTTTTTCAGATATCGTGTTTGACCGTTCGTCTTATTCAAAATTTTTGTGCAAATTATAAAATAAATAAATCATTATTGAAGTATCTCTAATGATAAAATAAGTCATAACAAAATAAATAATATTTATTAAAATTTTTTGAATAAGACGAACGGTCAAACACGATGTCTGAAAAATCTAAAACGATACTTTTTCTGAGACGGAGGGAGTATATATTATTGTAGAGACTTTGGAGGACTACTACTTAATAAACCGTTCAAAAATTTCAGTGCATGCAGGTGCATGGAGAAGGAACACATATGCATGAATGGTTGAATTGAACAACGCTGGTAGGAGTACTTGCTTGTTGTTTACTGAAGAAAGCTTCAATGAGACATGGCCAATGCAAAGGAGAGAGAGTCAGAGAGGGAAAGAGATTAGAGACAGAAAAAACAATGGGTAGTAGGAGCATACTCATCAGAGTGATGGAATTGAATGCTGCAGAGCAAAAGAGAAAACGAAAGAGACATAAATGCATGCCCTACACCACAGCACATGTGAGGTGACTTATTGGCATTGGCCCGGTTTAGTTTTAAAGTTGGGAGGTGCCAAAAATACTATAATATTTTGTTTGTATTCGTCAATTATTGTCCAAACATTAACTAATTAGGTTCAAAAGATTCGTCTCGCAAAGTATATGCAAACTGTGTAATTAGTAATTTTTTTACCTATATTTAATACTTCATGTATGTGTTAAAGATTTGATGTGATTATGATGTGATAGGGAATCTTTGTACTTTTTGTATTTTGGAGGGGAACTAAACAAGTGCAGGCCAGCACTCATCAGGAGTAGCAGCTGATCATCATCAGCTGAATGCATGCTGCAGCACCATACTGCACCTCTCTCTTTTCCGGTCTTAGGCCTAGTTTAGATAGGCCTCGTTTAGATCCCCGACTCGGGGTGGCCAAATCTGCATAGTACCACCCCCGAGCAACGTAGCATTTTTGTTTTTTTATAGTAATAATTGTCTAAATCTTAATTAATTAGGCTCAAAATGTTCGTCTCGCAAAGTACAATAAAACTGTGCAATTAGTTTTTGATTTCATCTACATTTAGTACTCCATGCATATGCCGACATTTTGATGTGATGGGGAATCTTCTTTTTGCATAGTGAAATTTGGGGGTGAATTTTGGTATCTAAACAAGGCCATACTCAAATTCACCCCAAATTCCACTATGCAAAAAGAAGATTATCCATCACATCAAAATGTCGGCACATATATGGAGTCCTAAATGTAGATGAAATCAAAAACTAATTGCACAGTTTTATTGTACTTTGCGAGACGAATATTTTAAGCCTAATTAATCAATATTTGGACAATTATTAGCAAATAAAAACAAAAAGCTACAGTAAATCTGCACAGTGAACAAGGCGCCGAATCAGGCGATCTAAATACGGCCTTGCTCCTCTCTTTACTACTGTACTCTTCACCGGTTGTAAAGATCATAAAGCTGAAGAACAACACGAGATCGAAGACGACGGCATCGGCAGATGCGTGCGAGGTGTGACGTGTGTCCTGCGCCTAGCTTTGATCTCTCTCCCAGTCTGTAAAATTAAAGCACTGAAGCTATACAGATCGGTAGTAGCTCCGCTGTCCTCACGAAAAATCTACGGCAAGAACAAGAACAGCAGTTGTGCCCATCCAAGGTAGTAGTATCATCAATCGATCCGGAGCTGGATCATCGGTCATTCATCACGCTGGCCGGCTTGCTCGCCATGAATTAGGGCTTGTTTAGATGCCATCCAAATTCCAAATTTTTTCACTCTCTCTCCATCACATTAATTTTTAACCGCTTGCATGGAGTATTAAATGTAGGTAAAAAAAATAATTAATTACACAGTTTAGTTGGAAATCACGAGATGAATCTTTTGAGTCTAGTTGGTCCACGATTGGATAATATTTGTCAAATAAGACGAAAGTGGTACTATTTATCGGATTCACTTTTTTTGCAATCTAAACAAGCCCTTAATGTTGGTCCGTTAGTTGCTGCATAAATAAACTGCAACAAGTCAACTGACTTACACTGACACGTGGCTGCTGCATTCACTGCACCAACGCTAGGGAGACAAATGATGTACTGTATGAGTGTTGCTAATCCTGACAAGTAACAGGTTTGATTTTATGCTGCTACTGCTGCTGATGTGATGATAGGCAGGTGTTGTGGTTTTTTTGCAGGCTCGCTGCGGGCGGGCTTCAGAGTCGCCGAGACTGGCCCGGGCCATGGAGAAATGTGGCGGATTTGATAGTAGTGTGTCATCCTGCCTTTCTCGACTCTGGACCGGTGATGTGAAAATACTCCGTACTTCCTCTGTTTCCTCAAAGCACTAGTACAGAATATACAATTACTATTGGCCATCACCGCCGGTTGTTTTGAAACAGATAATGATAATATATAACCGCTGGTTCGTGATTTAATCGACAGTGATAATATGTCACACCCGATTTAAATACAAAACCGAATGCACATCAATCACATGTATGTCAGGATTAGTTTCATACATGCGACGACAATAATAGTCATAGCCGTGTTCATTACATAAATGTTAACTTACGAAATGACCAAAGGGTCTAAAGAAATTACATTATCAGAGTTTGAGCAGATAGGATCTTCCTCCCCGCAGGTAGCCGACCGAGGGTACACCTTCCTATAGCATGCATGAACACCGTCTTTAGAAAACTCTATATATCTTCAAATCCGAACAGCTGGGTAGAGTATAGCGAGGGGGACAAAGAGAAGGGTGAGTGAAGGATTTTAATTTCGTTATCGCAAAAATTTCGGTCATCACCGAAATTATCGAATTTCGCGAAATTCGGCCGAAATTTCGCCGAAACTTTTTTAGAGATTAGGACATGAAGTACGTTGTTTTTAAAAAAGTTTAGATCTAAATAAATATTAGTATGATTTATGACTACACATCTATTGACTAGAAGAATATACAATATAATCAATAGAAAAATACAAGTCTAGAGTTATACATCACATGTATTAGAGCATTACAACATTTCAGAGTTTTCTTTCGGCCACCACCAAAATTACCGAATTTCGCGAAATTCGGCCGAAATTTCGCCGAAATTTTGAACCCTGGGGTGAGTACATTGAAATATACTCCACAAATGTAGAAAAGTATGACAATGAGGCACGAAACAAAGAAAGGTTTTATGAGGTTTGGCACCGGCTAATTTGACTCATTTGTCATCAATATTATCTCCCAATCTGCTTCTTCTTGGTCAAACTATCAATGCACATATCTTCATATTTCTAGACATGGCATTCTTTCTACCTCTTCTTTTCATGTTCCAACTGTTTTGCATGTTCCTAAGTTGAGGTGCAAATGGTACATATATTTTCCAATCATGTCCGAGTCCGAATCTGTTTAGAGGAGTTTAGATCCATCTGTATCTGAGACCGGATATTCAACAATCGTACCATATCCGTATCTGAATACTCAAATCGCATATTTGTGATGTCGATATCCATTCATATCCTACCCAACATAGCTGATACTATCCGTATTCGAATCCGAATCTAAGAAACACTATAGCTATATGTATTTGTATCCGTAATTATCCGACCATTTGCTCCTGTATTCCTAAGCTTCACTACACAGCTAATGTTTGCTAGTCAAATCACTTAGCACGACTATTGTATCATTCTTGAGGCTGACTCTTGGTGTGCTTAGGATCTCCGTATGGAGATTTTGGTGGGCATTGGGCCTATGCACCATGACTCTCAGTGCCTTTCGGAGCTTCGCTGGTTGCGTCTTCATTCGCCCATTTTGGCTAACTAGAAATCAAGTTCTCCTGCATCCATGTCTGCTACTTTGTCTACCAATACTTTTGCGCAATGGCATCATTGTCTAGGTCATCCCTTATCCACTTTAGTTGGTTGTAGTATCTTAGGTCCTTCTTATGGTGGTAGTGCTCTCTATTATATAAGTTGCAAGCTTGGCAAACAACTTCAACTCCTTTAATTTCCAGTGAGTCTACTTTTGAACATCCTTTTGATCTTATCCACTCTGATGTGTGGGGACATGCACCCTTCATTTCAAAAGGGGTCACTCCTATTATATGGTCTTTGTTGATAATATTCGAGATTCATTTGGATTTATTTGATGTCTTCTCATGGTCAAATTCTTTCCAAATAACAAAAGTCTGCTACTATGGTCCACACTTAGCTCGATTTTCCCTTTCATGCTGACTCTGCTGGTGAGTACATTTCCAATGCACACCAATGTTACCTTGCAAACTAGGGTACTCTTCCATAGTTCTCCTGCCTCAATGCTCAAGCTTAGAATGGTGTCTATAAGCATAAGCATCATCACATTCTTGAGACAACGTGTGCTCTTCTCCTCTTAGTTGTTGATCTCGATCCTCACTTCTGGATAGAGGTTGTCTCCATGGTTATTTTCCTCATTAATTGACGACCATTGTTTGCTCTTCAGGGTTCTACTCCCTACCAGCGTCTTTTCGGCTCTCGCCCTTCCTGTAGCCATCTCCATTATTTTGGCTATGTCTGCTATATATGCTTCTTCCACCTCGCCCGTGGACCAAACTGACTACCTAGTCAATTCAATGTGTGTTTCTTGTCTATAGCATGGAATGTAAGGGCTATGGCTGCTATGACCCTTTTGCTCATAGCATGAGGATTTTCGGGAAGGTCACCTTCGATTAATCCTAGTTCTACTATCATCATTCTTCCACCAATTCATCTAGCATAGTTGAGTGATGAGGACATAACACCTTCGGATACAACCATTGATTATAAGATGAGCTCGTTCCTCAAATTGCATAATGATAAAACTAAGAATTGGTTGCTACATAATATGTATATTTCAAATATGCTTAGGAACAATGGTGATGATGATAGATAATGGACATGCCATGAACAAGATCAATCTCAAAGTGCAAGTTCATGAATTTTTAGTTCGTTGGTGGCCCGACAGTACTTCTTTGGAAAGGCCATAACTACTTCGTCCAGAGTGAGTTTGAGGTCCATGAGCACTTTATGGAAAGCTTATTTGATAAGATTTCAAATGGATCTGGTTTGACCTCAAGATCACATCGTCAAGGCCTCCAAACCATTATAATAAGTTGACATTGTTTCTACCAAGAGCTGTGTCATCATTTTGAGCTTCATATTCACCCTTGGGACCCTTGCCTAAGTTGGAGCACGCCCTAAGGAGACAAAGAGCACACCAAGGAAACCCAGGATGTCCTCCTCCTTGGCCACCTCCTTAGGAGGTCAGCAAGGGCATCCAAGCCAAGTTGGAGGCCCAATCCATGTGAAGTTCGAGTCAATCTCGGGCAGCAGGAGCAGTCTGTCGTAAAACAAACGCTTAGGTCGCATACGAACTCTTTTTTTATGATCCATATATGGATGGAAAGATAATTTGATAATTTAACCAATGGAAGTGGTCCCATGTCAAAATTCCTTCAGAATCAACAGCAGTCATCGAAATAAGTTGACATACAGAATTTGTCAGGGTGCTGCGTCACCGTCTTTTGGGCCGTTTGGGTCTTGTAATGTGTTGGGACTCCTTAGGGATCAAATAGGGGTCCTTGGATGCCCCTTAGGCTATATAATCAATAGTCGCCGCCTACGTTAGGGTTTGGGTTTTGCTTAGAACAATTTGTCTTTGATAGTTGCCGTTTTTCAGTTTGTGAAACCCCACATTTGTGATCTTAATCATACATCTATAGTTTTTCCCATATTTTTTGAGTAGCATACTTTTGAGTTCTTACTTGTGTTCTTCATTTCGCAGGCAGCGATTAGCCTTCTTGGCGAGGTCAACCAGATTGGTGACAAGGTTGATAACCAAAGGAGTCATGGTGCTAAGGTTACAGGGTTTGGGTTTTCATGATCTTAAGCCGGGTCGGTGTGTCACTCTCCACCAAATCGATAATTAACTTGAACCTGACAGAAGATCAGGAACCCCGTCCCCATCATTGAGTCCCTCTTGTTACTTATTACTCTACATGATTTTCTTTCCCGCTGCCATCCCACCCACCTCCAGTTGCTCCCCTACCACCGCTTGCTCCTCCACCTTAAGTTGCTCCATCTTAGGAGTCACTCACTAGTACACCATCGTATGCATCCTGTTTCACCACCAAACTCTTCTTTGTGCATTCTTAGGCCTACTCTTGAGTCTTCTTCTTGGTATAATATTCACTATCGTCACACCATTCACCATAACGATCCCTATGGATTCATTGTTGCTTCTCTAGTTGAGCCCATGTCCTGTGTCATGTGGCTATTGTCTACTAGGAGTGGCAATGTGCTCTGCCTGAAGAGATTGTTGTGATGGAGCACACTATCACTTTGGATCTTGTTCTCCTACCACCTCATGGCACTCCTATCACCTACAAGTGGACCTACAAGTTCAAGACTCACTCTGATGGTTCTCTTGAGCACTACAACATTCATCATGTCATGCATAGTTTCTAGCAGGACCATGGAAGTGAATATGAGGAGACCTTATTAGCTCGGTAGCTCATATGACCACTATTCATACTTTGCTTGCTATTTTTTCCCTTCATGAAAAGTCCATCTCCTAGTTTGATATCAAGGAATTCTTTCTTAATGGTAAGCTTCTCAAGGAGATTTATATGTAGATGTCACACCCAATTTTAAGGATGAAATGGGATGCATAATCTTATGTGCGCCCAGAGATCATTCGCACACATAAGCCAACAAATCGCATAATGTATCATCACGAGTGTTTATTACATCATCATCAATAACAACAACATAGCCTTTTGTCCCAAGCAAGTTGGGGTAGGCTAGAGATGAAACCCAAAAGAGACGAGAAACAGGGAGACACATAAAGGGACATAAAGGGCACAAGACAAAAGGAGGTCATGGTTCAGGCACGTTGATTGCCAATCTCCAAGCGCTCCTATCCATAGCTAAATCCTTGAAGATATTCCACTCCTTAAGATCTCTCTTAACGGACTCGTCCCAAGTTAGTTTAGGTCGACCTCTACCGCTCTTTACATTATCGGCCCGCTTTAAAACTCCACTACGCACCGACGCCTCAGGAGGCCTCCGTTGGACATGTCCAAACCATCTCAACCGATGTTGAATCAATTTCTCCTCAATTGGTGCCACCCCAACTCTATCCCGAATATCGTCGTTTCGGACTCTATCCCTCCTTGTGTGCCCACAACACCAACGCAACATACACATCTCTGCTACACTCAATTGCTAGACATGTCGCCTTTTTGTAGGCCAACACTCAACACCGTATAACATCGCCGGACGAATCACCATCCTATAGAACTTACCTTTCAGCTTCTGAGGCACCATTTTGTCACAGAGGACGCCAGAAGCTTGACGCCATTTCAACCAGCCGGCTGAAATTCTATGCCTAACATCTTCATCAATGTCTCCATCCTTTTGTAGCATCGACCCTAAATACCGAAAAGTATCCTTCTTGGTCACCACTTGCCCATCGAGGCTAACGTCTCCCTCCTCATACCTAGTCGCGCTGAAATCGCACCTCATGTACTCGGTCTTAGTCCTACTAAGTCTGAACCCTTTCGACTCTAGCGTGTGCCTCCATAGTTCTAACTTCCTATTAACCCCTGCCCTACTGTCATCAACTAGCACCACATCATCAGCAAAGAGCATACACCAAGGGATATCACCTTGTATGTCCCTTGTGACCTCATCCATCACCAAAGCAAATAAATAAGGGCTCAAAGCTGACCCCTGATGTAGTCCTATTTTAATTAGAAAGTCACTGGTGTCGCCATCACATGTTCGGACAAACGTCACCACATCCCTGTACATATCCTTGATGAGGGTAACATACTTAGTTGGGACTTTGTGCTTTTCCAAGGCCCACCACATGACATTTCTTGGTACTTTGTCATATGCCTTCTCGAGGTCAATAAAGACCATGTGCAAGTCCTTCTTCTGCTCCCTATATCTCTCCATCAATTGTCGTAATAAGAAAATCGCCTCCATGGTTGACCTACCAGGCATGAACCCAAACTGATTTTGGGTCACATGTGTCACTCTCCTTAGGCGATGCTCGATAACCCTCTCCCAGAGCTTCATCGTATGGCTCATCAACTTAATCCCACGGTACTTAGTATAACTTTGAACATCTCCCTTGTTCTTGAAGATAGGTACTAATATACTTCTCCTCCATTCTTTAGGCATCTTGTTAGACTGAAAAATAAGGTTAAAAAGCTTAGTTAACCATACTATCACTCTGGCGCCTAGGTATCTCCACACCTCAATGGGGATACCATCAGGGCCCATCGCTTTACCTCCCTTCATCCTCTTCAAAGCCTCTCCGATCTCTGCCTCCTGAATTCTCCTCACAAAGCATTTGTTGGTATTGTCAAATGAGTCGTCCAACTCAAGGGTAGGACCCTCATTCTCCCCATTAAACAGCTTGTCGAAGTACTCTCTCCATCTGTCCTTGATCTCCTCATCCTTCACCAGAAGTCGATCTGTCCCATCCTTGATGCATTTTATTTGGTTGATGTCCCTTGTCTTTCTCTCGAGGATTCTAGCCATCCTATAAATGTCCTTCTCCCCTTCCTTTGTGCCTAGCCGCTGATAAAGGCCATCATACGCCTGACCTTTTGCTACACTCACAGCTCGCTTTGCAACCCTCTTCGCTATTTTATAGCCCTTGATGTTGGCTGCACTCTTGTCATGGTGGAGACGCTTGAAACACTCCTTCTTCTCCCTAATAGCCCTTTGCACCTCGTCATTCCACTACCATGTGTCTTTCACGACCCGTTTGCCTCCCCTACTCACGCCAAACACTTCCGAAGCCACCTTCCAGACACATGTTGCCATCTTTAGCCACATGTTGTCAGCATCTTCTCCTTCTTCCCAAGGCCCCTCGTCTAGCATCCTCTCCTTAAACGTTTGCGCTGCTTCCCCTCTAAGCTTCCACCACTTCGTTCTCGCAATCTTGGTCCGTTTGTCCCGGTGGACACGTACCCGAAAGCGAAAGTCCGCCACCACAAGCTTATGTTGAGGGACAACACACTCCCCAGGTAACACCTTACAATCAAAGCAAGCACGTCTATCCTCCCTCCTTGTAAGGATAAAGTCGATCTGGCTCGAGTGTTGTCCACTACGAAAGGTTACTAGATGAGATTCCCTCTTCCTAAAGAAGGTGTTCGCTATCAACAAGTCATAGGCCAGCGCGAAGTTCAAAACATCCTCCCCCTCTTGATTCCTATTACCATACCCGAACCCCCCGTGCACCCGCTCGAAACCTACATTAGTCGCACCAACATGGCCGTTGAGGTCTCCTCCTATAAAGAGTTTCTCACTGATAGGCACGGTACTAACCATGCTATCAAGATCTTCCCAAAACTGCCTCTTGGTGCCCTCGCTAAGACCTACCTGAGGGGCATAGGTACTGATCACATTCAGAGCCGAATCTCCAACTACCAGCTTGACCAAGATAATCCGGTCGCCTTGCCTTCTAACATCAACGACTCCATCCTTAAGGCTCCTATCGATCAAGATGCCTACACCATTTCTACCTGATGTTGTCCCCGTGTACCAAAGTTTGAAGCCAGTATCCTCCACCTCCTTCGCCTTCTGGCCCTTCCATTTAGTCTCCTGAACGCATAGAATATTTACACGCCTTCTAATTGCTGCATCGACTAGCTCTCTTAGCTTACCCGTTAGGGACCCTACGTTCCAGCTACCTAGACGAATCCTAGTTGGCTCGGCTAGCTTCCTTAACCTTCGCACCCGTCGAGGGAAGTGCGAAGACCCTTGCTCATTTTTCACTACACCCGGGCGTAGATGTAGCGCGCCACTAAGGTTGCGACGGCCCGACCCTTGCTCATTTTTCATCGTACCCGGGTCACGATACGATGCGCCACTAAGGGGATGACGACCCGGCCCTTGCCCATTTAACACCACACCCGGGTTCCGATGTAGCGTGTCGCTAAGAGGGTTACGCCCCAACGAATCTCTTGTGGGTTTTAAATCCATGAGAGTGGCTGTTTTTTTACTGTTGGTTCGCCAGACCTTAACACACCCTCCTCCTTTACCCGGGCTTGGGACCGGCTATGTTGAGACGACTTACGAAAGTCTTCCAGTCAACATAGGTGGAGTTACGAGTGTTTATTACATCACGAATATTATCACATAGCCTTTACACAAATATAGCGGAAAATAAAAGATAACTCTCTCGTGGTGGCTCCAAAGCATAGGGACATCAACTGGTTGACCACAAAAGTAGTAGTCCTCAGGAAAGTCGTCATTACCAAAGCAATCTATTACCCATCCGGGATTTTTATCCTAGTAACAAAAATAAACAAGTGTAAGTACATGTCATACTCAACAAGTGTAACATGGGGTTCATGAGGCTCAAATAGCATGACACGGGTTTGACTGCATGTAGCTTTTAGTTGGCACATTTTTAAAGCATATGAGTAGCAACAAGTTGTTATAATTCCCATAATAAACACATGATCAGGTAATATGAATAATGAATAGCATAAACAAAATAGTCTTCGGTGATCATCTATTCTATAGATATTCCAAGGCCGTTCATGACTGTGAGCACAGCTGTTATAACAGTTTTACACTCTGCAGAGGTTGTACACTTTCACTATGAGTTGTGATTTCCATAAGCCTAGGGTCATGACTCCCTAAAACACTACCAAGGTGAGCAGGCGGGGTTCACTATGAAGCCTTTCCAAGGTTCACTAACAAGTTAGGGCCGCTAGGATTCCAATTGGCAATCAGATGTAGGAACCCTCCTTTTCGAATGGCACAATTTCATCACGGCTATACTCATAGGACTAGAGGCTGTCCTACACCCATCGTGGCAAGCCCCTTTTGTGCCATAAAGGTAATCACTAACAAGCTAGAAAAGGTCCTTTTATATGACTAAAGTCAGAGCCATGTAGCCCTCACAGTTGTACTGTAAGTCCCGGATGACCACTTATAGATAGGTCCTTAAGGAGAGAAACTAGAGCACCATAAAGATGGCCCAATGCTCTAGCCCTCTTTATCAATGTTGCTAAAAAGTCATCTTTTAATGTTTATTGCATTGCATATTCCATTAACCAAATTACAAGATCCCAGTTTATGTTGAGCACTAGCAATAGCTACCCAATGCATATCCCATAGGTGACAAGGTATAAGTATAATTCTAGGAAATCCTTATCAAGGTGACACATGCATGTATGAATTAAATGTATTAATGTTGTTAGGAAACAAGGATAGTCCCATGCTAGACTTGCCTTGATCAAACTGCTCCTGCTGGTTCTGCTCGAAGTAGTACCCTTGATCACCCACGAATTGCTCACCGTCTATACTCGATCAACACGACAACAACAATCATCCAGAGGCAATCATGCAAAGCAAACAAATCTATAATTAGAATAGTACACCAACAATAGAGAAACAAGATGAAATATTTGTAAAACGAATCTACGTCTTGCTTGATCACACAGACGCGAAGATCACAAAATTCGGAGCTATAACAAAGAAGTTATGAATTAAACAAGATTTTCTTTAGTAAAATTATAGATTAAATTTAAACTTGTATTTCAAAAGTTGAAAACATGATTAACAGTAGCACTAATATGTAAATTACATGATTACAAATCTAACACAATTTAAACTAGTCAAATCAGAGTTAAAACGAAGATTTTATGGCTAAAACAAAATCAGTGGCAAACTTGTAAATAGAGAAAATGTATTTTGAATCTAATCAGCAGCAACTACGCTTTCAGAAAAAGAAAACGTATTCTAAGAATACGCTATGGACCGCTGGTTTGAATCTGAAAAAGGGTAGGGGCTCTTTAGAAAGTTTGCCAGCCGAAGGGGTATCAGCCGTTTTGGTCCATTTGATCTAATCTGGATGGCTCAGATTAGAAGAGGGGAGGGAGAGAGAAAAACCAGCCAACCAGAACAGTAGCGCGCGCGGCGGCTGCCATTGTCGGTGGCGATAAAACCTCACCGGCGTTCGTTGACTCGGTGAAACAAGCCACTGTTTGACTCAGGAAAAGTACGGGAAGCAAGAGGAGGTGATGGCGAACTCACCAAGACGAATCACAGTGGCGAGAAGCAGATGGAGATGGTGCGCGGCTCGGATTGGCGGGCGGTAGTGATCTGCACATGACGACGATGGCGTGTAAGCAAAAGAGAGCGAGGAAATGAGGGAAAACAAGCTCAGCGACTTCGCAAAGCCAACGTGAAGTTCAGGGACCAACTTACAGAGACAATGAAGTGGCGAAATCGACGAAACCAACTTGGCAGCAGAGGCGTTAGGGTTTACGGCGGCTGCGAGCTCGATTGGAGGTAGCGGCTTCATGATTAGGGTTAGATAGGGAGGCGGTGCACGTAGGTAGCTATTTGTGAGGGCTTTGGTGTGGCACACAAGCCAAGACGCGTGGAAATCGGGGCACGCCGGTGTCCCAATCGGAACAGAGCCCGAATCGGGCATGATCTGGAGGTTAGGAATGACGCTGACGAATGGGCCTAACCCGGTAGCGACACAGAGCGCCGGCCGCGACGTTAGCCAGACAGAGAGATAGAAGGGCGTGCTCACGGCTTGGGCTGCTAGGCTACTTGCTTGGCTGGGCGGGGGGATGGAGGGAGTGGAGGTCAGGCTAGGCCAGTTGCTTGAGCCCAAGCGGGGAAGGAGAGGCCGAATGGGCCAAAAGGGTGAGGGGGGAAAGAGAATTCCTTTTCTTTTTCTTTTATAATTTGCAAAGCAAATTTTCAAATGAGTTTTGAATTTCCTTTTGAGTTTTCAAACAAATCACACAATATGAAATATTATGCAGCAGCATGTATGCACAAACATGTAGCTAGACCTTATAGTTGTTTTTAATTAAACAAAAGTTATTATTTCTCTAAGTTATAATGCTCACAAAATACATAAATAAATCAAATTCACCTATTTTGAAATGATGCAAATTTTAGGGTGTTATAGTAGCCATCTCTAGTATACTTTGTTCCTACTAGCATGGTGTGCCACTTGCATCACTCCTTTTGTGGCTTTAAGCAGGCCCTTTGGACCTGGTTTTAGCATTCCTCCTCTATTGTCACTGATGCTCGTTTCAAGCCTAGTGATCGACCATGATCCTTCTCTCTCTTTGTTCACACCTCTTCTCGTGGTCACACCCTTCTTCTTCTCTATGCATGCTCATCACAGGGAATGGCCCTTGGTTCATTGCCTTTGTGAAATAACACCTAAATGATAAATTCTTGATGCCTGATTTGGGTCCCCTTCTTCACATCCTTGGTATTGAGACATCTTCCATGTCTGATGGCATCTACCTATCCTAGGAGAAGTACATTCACAATATCCTTTCTTGTGTTGCTCTCACTGATCACTGCATTGTTTGATACACAGATCTTAGTGTTCACTTGCGACCTACTAGTGAGCCACTTCATGATCTCACTCGCTATAATGGTATTGTTTGGAGTCTTCTTGGTATTACGAGCTTTGATATTTCTCACTATGTCCGTAACATATGAGTCAATTCATTTGTGCTCCTACTCAAGTCTAGTATGTTCATCTCCATTATGTTCTGTGATATCTTCGTTGACAATTTCTCGTCATCTTTTCTTTCCTCGCTCTACCTCCCTCCAACTTCAAACATACCTTGATGCACCCTAGGCTAGTGATTATTGTGATTGTCACTTTCTCTTGACTTAATGTGTTTTTGGTGGCTCTTGCTTGACTGTCTATAAGACCAAGAAGCAGACTGCAAAGGTGACACTACTGCGATGGTGTTGACGGTAGTTAACAACCATATTAAACCGTCAACATAACTTGAATAAATGCTTGAAATGGATCACCAATAGAAACTTAGGAGTTTAAACTTACAATTTTTACAAGTTTTAGTGAATCTGTAATCTCTGCAGGATTATTCTAGAAAACCATCAAGGGGGACTTATTCATCAAATGAAATCAAGGAATTATTCTGTGGCATATACATGGAAAGGTTCTAGAGGACACCGTGCTGAGGCTGGGCCCGAGGGGCCACCAGGTGGGATCGGTCGGTCCCACCCCATGCGGTCGGCACCCCCTGGTGCCCCTCGCCTCTGGCTTCTAGAATGTTCCTCCATCACCTCCTAGGATTACATCCACACCGTTCCTTAAGTTGGTTTGATCCAAGGGCTCATGTTCAACTCGCAGGGCTATATAAGCAGAGCCCAGCCCCCCAGAGGCATCAAGTCATTTGGAGAAGACAGAAACCCTAATCATCCTCAGAGCTCCTCTAGTTTCTAGGGCATAGCTAGTTAGGCTAGGTCTAGAGGGAGGCAATCAGGCTTCGCTTGAATTCCCGATGTTGTCAAGAGCTTGGATTAGTATAATTCTTATACCCCTCTCGCCTTTGTATCTCAATTACTTTTATATGCTTTGATACAATTGTATGACATTCATATTCATCTTATTCATGTTCTTGGTTGCAATGTTCATTGTCTACTTTGATTATATAATTAGTATAATTAGTTTATCATTATGTTTATGCATAAGTTCGTATAGCGTTCACCCTAATAAGGTACCATGGGTGGGTGGTAGAGATCATATAAGCGTGGTGCTTATATGCTATTTACCTACGAATACACTCTATATTCTGGGTCATGTGGTAGATCGCAGATGTGACACTCCCGTTGAGTCCTTTGTAGTCCACTCTCTGAATATAGGCCATAGAAGTAGGGCAAGATTACGAAGGAAGGGAGAGGTTTCTATACTCAAACTTCCCTAAGTAATGCCCCTTATGTGTGGATATAATGATGATCTTAGCTATGATTACTAGGTGTAATTGCACTAATCAACATATGCTTTGACTTGTAGTTAAGGATGATTTAGGAATTATTCCTCTAATATTCTAACTTGACCATGCTAATGCCATAGATTGGAGTGCTCTAAGTGATTTATCATTAATAAATACTTATCATACACATAACTTATCCTATGACCTACCCCTATTATGAGTAGAGTGATTGGTTATGGTTTATTTCTCCATCAATGTTATAAGTTATCAATACACGTCCAAAGCTTCACCTTCCTTGTGGTAAAATATAAATACAATACCTGGTATACTCTCTGGTGAAATGCTACAATGGTATAATTATCTGTCCGCTTGCAGAATTATTTTCATTCATATCTTTATATTCTTTCTAGTCACATAAAATGATAAATATCTACTTAGTATTATTCTTGTAGTAATGCTAGATAGTACCAACAAACATTTCTGGCATCATCACTGGGGATGATGTTGATGGTGGATAACGTCAACATTTTATATGTGAATAAACAAGAGAAATGGTTCAAGTATAAGAATATACATAGGTCTAGGGTTTAAACTGACAAATTCCACGAGTTTTGGTGAATCTCTGTTTTGTAGGAAGGGGGACCTAATTGAGAAAAAAGGATGAAACTTGATCATGACGAAGGATACACTATAAGACTATAGAAGACACCAAAAGGCACGGGAACGAACGGGAGGACGAGACGCCGCCAGGTAGGGCAGACCAGCCCCACCCTTGTGCCGCCTGGCCCCCTGTGAAGGGATTCCTCCATGAGCTTCTGGAGTATTCCTCCACCGCCTCCTAGGATGCATCTCCACCCTACGTCGAAGTCGGTTTGATCCAAGGGCTTGCGTTCAACCCCCAGAGCTATATAAGGACCCCTGCACCCTCCCCCTGAAGCATCAAGCTAGTTAAAGATCAATTCATCCAAAGCCAACCCTAATTCCTCAGAGTTCCTCTAGATTAGAGCTTAGGCTTGTTAGATTAGGTCTAGAGGGAGATCAAGCAACACTTGGATTCCCGACGTTGGCAAGAGCATGGTTCGGTATATCTCTTGTACTTTACTCTATTTCTTTATTTCATTGAGATTGTATCGTTGCTACTATATTTATGTCAATATTAAGCTTTATATCATCTATGTCATTGAAAGCAATGTTCATTATTTGCTCTAGCTTTATATTCGGTGCAACTAGATTATGGAAACCATGCATAAGTTCATATAGCGCTCACCCTATAGGACCATGGGTGAGTGATAGACATTATGTGAGCGTGGTGCTTAGATATTTATTTATCTACAGATGCTCTTACATGTCGGGACATGTGGTAGATCTCATAGGTGACAGCTGCATTGAGTCCTTTACAGTCCATCCCCCGTATATATTGATGTTGATAGAACCCAGTCTCGAAGGAGAGGAGGACTATGTTTTCAACTTTCCTAAGTTGATGTTCCTTATGTGGCATAATTTGGCTATGATTACTAGATATAATTAATTAGACTAAGCATTTGACTTGTTAGTAAGACTACCTAGGAATTATCTTTCTAATATTCCAATTGGACTTAACCTATTGCTTAACTAGAGTGCTCTGAGTTACTATTTATTTATCATGATGATTGATCAAGTACTTATCATTTATATATATCTTTATTTATTATCTTGTGACTTATCCCTGTTTTGAGTAGAGTATATGATATCAATACTATTATATTCATAGTCATACCTTCCTAGTGGTAGAATTATAAATCGACAACCTGGTAATACTCTAAGTAAATGCTACAATGGTATAATTATCTGTTCGCTTACAGAATTCTTTTCATTCTTATCTTTATATTCTTTTTAGTCACATGAAATAATAGATTCCTGTTTAGTGTTATTCTTGTAGTAATGCTAGATAGAACCAACAAACATTTCTAAGTTCCTCACTAGGGATGACAACCTCGTTTAATATTAGAGAGGAAGGTTAATTGATAGGTGGCTACTGTAACAGTAGCAAGTTAATAATTACCATATCATTTCTGGCGCCATTGCTATTAGTAGGAGTAATTCTATTTTTAATAGTGGTGCTAAGACATGCCAACAGATATTTTTGGCGCCGTTGCCAGGGAAGGTATTTAACTTAGGAAGTATTGATAACTTTATGTAACTGTTGAGAATAAAAAATGACCATTGATCTCTGCTCATAATAGGCTTACCCTTGTTTTGTCTACTTGTGTATCTTATGCAGAATAATGTATGCGTAATCTTGCAGAGAACTTTGTTGATGATCCATAAGCATTACTCAAGAAGACTAGAGCTAAACTTAAGAAGGTTCTTGCTCTTGAGTTGGAAGATCACAGAATCAGAAGAAGTTTGACACCAGAGTTTGAGGCTATGGCACAGAAGAGTCTCCATGAATTCTCTGCTCTGACAACAGTAAATATTCGTACTGGACCAGAAGTCAATGTTGGAGACAATGGATTTGAGCTCAAGCCTACACTCATCACTATGGTGCAAGCTAATAAGTTTTGTAGAAAGGCTCATGAAGATGTAAGTGCATATTTACAACACTTTCTAGAGATCTGCAGCACCTTCACTATCAAGGGAGTACCTAGAGATGCAATTTTACTCCACCTTTTCCCATTTTTACTATTAGGGAAAGCTAAGCAGTGGTTCTATGTAAATAGAGAGAAACACACTACATGGAATATCTGCTCAACTGCTTTCCTGGCCAAGTTCTTTCCCACATGTAAGACCAATGCTTTGCGCGGGAAAATTTCAAGCTTTCAATAACAACATGATGAATCAATCCCCGATGCTTGGGAACGCTTTCAAGATTACATTGCAGAATGTCCTCGTCATGGGATGAAGAATTGGCTATTACTGTAGACTTTCTATCACGGGCTAAACACTAGCACCCGTGAGACCATTGATGCTGCTCCTGGAGGTGCATTCTTGTCACTCAACCTTGCAGATGCAACATCACTTGTTGAGAAGATGGCTTTCAATCAGAGCTAGAATGAAGAACGTGCTCAACCTCGTAAGAGAGGAGGAGGTATGCATCAACTCAAAGAGGTAGACATACTGACTGCCAAGGTAGATCTATCGATCAAGAGGCTTGAAGATCAAATGGGTGAGAAGAAAGAAGTCATGCACATCCATGATTCTTGCATGACTTGTGAAGAGTATGGAGACACTAGGCATTCAGGGAGCAACTACCCTGAACTTCAAGAGGATGTGAACTACATCATCAACAACAACTATCGTCCTCAGCAAAATCAAGGATGGAATCAGCAACAGAGGCCAAACTATCAAGGTAATAATTATAATGCTTCAAATCAACCACCTTTGAGAGATATTATTACCGATCAATCTAGATTGTTAGATTAAATAACTAGAAAGGTAGCTTTTACTGATAAAACTTTAGAAACTATAAGCACTAGAATGGATGCCTTTGCTTCTGCCATTAAGAATCAACACAACTTTAATAAAATGATAGAATCACAATTAGCTCAGCTAGCAGCTGCTATTCCTCCATTAGAAAAAGGTAAGATTCCAGGCCACCCGGAAGATTTAGAAACTGCAAATTTTGTCGATATTTACAATGCAGCCAATTATTACATCGAACCACCGGAAGTGAACTGGATTGATTACACACTTCTCGACAAGAAAGGTGATCTAGGGAGACCAGTCATTCCCATCTCCATAGGATGTCACATTTTCCAGGAAGCTATTTGCGATTTTGGAGCAAGTGTCAACATCATGCCCAAGATAATTTATGATAAGATTTTAGGAGATCCTTTGTTGTACACACATATACGTTTGTAGCTTGCAGATCAGACACTGTGCTACCCTGAGGGAGTTCTTGAAGATGCTATCATCAGAGTGGGACAATCATATGTTCCTGTAGACTTTGTGGTTGTGGACACAAAAGGAGATGAGAAATCACTGATCATTTTAGGCCAACCATTCCTATGCACCACGAAGGCCTTTATTTATGTGGAGCATGCCAAGATTATTTTTACTATTTAAGACAAGAAAGAGAAGTTCTCATTCAGGAGCCAGATGCTGCACACACTTGCACGACCTCATGTGCCATACAAGAGAGATGAACCAGCGACGATCAAAGAGAAGAAGAATCATAGAAGCTAGAGGAAGAACAAGGCTGGCCAGGTACAAGAAGAGACTGTCAAGATGATCAACACAATCCAATCAGAGTACGAAGGTTTGCTCGCTCCACCATTCCTAGTCAAGAAGGATGATCCTGGAGTATCGACAATTGAATGTTTAATCAGTCAGAAAGTTTTTCATAAGACCTTCTGCTATATTGGATCGTGTGTCAACATAATGTCAAAGATAACATATGAATATTTATTTGGTAATGAACCCTTGTATCCTACATATATGCAGTTACAGATGACAGACCAATCAGTTTGGTTCCCGGAGGGAATAGTGAAGGATGTCATTGTACAAATCCAAAATTGTTATGTTCTTGCTAATTTCATGGTCCTGGACATGAGAGTAGAAGACGAAGAGACCCCCATTATCTTGGAAAGACCGTTTCTTAACACCACCAAAGCTGTCATCTACATTGGATCTAGACAAGTCTACTTTCAATTCCCAGATGGAAAGGTACGCTATCACTTTAATAGTTATACTAATTATGAACAACCAAGAAGAACCACAATAGGAGGAGACGTTGATCCCGTCGTCAAGCAACCCAACCCTTGAAGGATGGATGGGTAGATTACCCAGGAGAAGTATCAAGGTATGAAGACTGCTGGAATGAATGGGACACTCAAGACAAGAAGATTGAGGAGCCTATTAATGAAGAAGCTACACAACCAGATTATGGTACACCGACCACTCATGTATGGAGAAAGAAGACAACATCAACATCAACGTCACAAGAAGAACAAGCATCTGATTCTTCTTCAGGATCAGATGATGTACCTAAATAGTAAGTACTTACTCCTACCTAGTCCTGTTTGGAGGACAATTAAATTATGTACCCTTGCCATGAGGTAATAATGGTAATTATCCATATTTACATTGCATGCATTATTTTTTCTGTTAGCATATTTACTTTTCTGCTCTAGCATTACATTTAGATTATTTCCACTTTAGCATTTTATGTCATAAAAGAAAATAAAAATATTTCATAATATTTTCATCTGTCTTTGCATATAAAAAGAAAATAAAAATATTTATTTCATCATTGCACCATAAAAGTCTGAAGCTCCATGTGAGTAACTTATGGTGATCCTGTAGGGTTATTCACCGTGGTGGCATAAAAATAATAATATATTGCATACGTATTTCTTTTTGCATTATAAACAGAAAATCACAAAAAGATGAAAGTCAACATCCTGTCAAAGTTCTGTCAATTTATGAATCTATCTTAAGAAATAAGATCAATCAATTGCTCAACAGCTGACCGCTAACCCCATGTCATAACAAAGCTTCGGGTTTTTGGTGTTCTTGTTGAAGTATATTTTGCAGGATGTCACTTTGAGTAAGTTTATTCAATGGTAGATGCTACACTTTGCCTGAATAAGAAGGACAACCACTGACGAACTCGCTCTAAAGATTTCTCAATTTCCAACCACGACAACATTCAGCTTGGGGGAGGAGCTGTATATCTAGCTAAGTATTTCTTTCCTATTTAGTTATTATGTTTAAGTTTGTTTTCTGTTTAGTTAAAAAAATAAAAAGATGAATAACAATTCAAAACCAAATAAAAATTGTTCTAGCTAGTTATACATATTAAGGTGTAATCTTAAACTTTAAAAACAAAACAAAGAGTGTGTTTAGATTTTTTCCTGTTTTAAGAGTCATAAAATGTTGACAACAGAAATAATGAATAGAGCTCAACTATAATTCCTTTTTAGTACCTAGCATTCAGATTTGAATTCTTCTGAGTTTTGATTTGATAAAAGAATTTGCTCTGAACCTAAAATTTGTGGGAGTATATGCTTGAGCTAAGTCTAGGAAATTGAGGGATATGATATAAGAAAGTCTGAGCTACTATTTATCTTGTTCCTAATGATACTAAAGTTCTGGAGATTTATCTTTTGAATACTTTAAAACTTATACGATGAGCTCTTATATGACAAAGCTTGAATTCCTACCAAAACCAAATATGATTAAAATTGAAAACCTTCCACTTATATGTTGCTTGCTTTGTATTAAGTTTGACCAAGCTTTGTTGATGCCTTATGAGAGGTTTGTCATGCTCTTAAAATCAAGATCACGTACACACCATCCACATATGCACTATTCCTACACTGAGAGTAGGCACACTTATTTTTTCATCTACATCCACCTGAAAATGTTTTGCTCTTACACTGAGAGTAAACACCCAAAAATATACCCTATAGGACAGCCCCCAAGTAAATGCTCAAAGTTCTTGTTATTATCTCTCCAAAGTTTTGTTACAGAAAGATGCATGTGGCTATGCAAAAGTATTGAAAAGAAGAAGAGAAGAAAAAAGTATGAAAAAATGGACAAGTGTCTAAGAGAATAAAACAATGGGTACTCTGATGCTCGCCTGAAAAGAAGAAAAAAGAAATAGATGAATAAGATAGCCCATGTTTTCTTTGCAAAGTGTTTTTCAATTTTTTTCTTTGCCCATGTTTTCAAGGAGCAGTAGTTGAATTAGGATTAGCCACCATATACACCTATCATATATCCACCATATTCCATACACATGCACATCTTGATTTGATTGTATGACTTAACTCCCTCTTGGATTTATTGTTTGACTTTACAATATATGAATTACAAGTATGCTCTGTTTATGTTTTCTCCACTCCTATGAGCTCCACATAAGCTTTAGTGGTAGAAGAGAAAGGAATAATATCATTAATGCCTTGGTGAGGATCCACAAATACCACTTATATTGAGAGATTTGAGAGTGTCATACAATTAAAGCTCTGAGTTTTATTTTGAAAACCTGCAAAACTCTAGAATAATGGTTGAGTGAAGAGCTAGAGACATAGTGCTTGACTTGATTGTTCTGTCTTTCAATTACTCAAGACCCAAGTAAAGGCTAAGAAGCTCCATGGTTAAAGGTAATATGAGTAAGTTTGAAAGTTAAATCAGAATTCAGAGTAGATTTTTTGTTTGAATGCATGTGTACTTTCTAGGAGTTATCTCAATGTTTTTCTAAAAATCTTAACATGTTGAAGTTCTTTTCTAAGTTTGCTAAGTTTGGCTTTTCTTAGGGACTAGCAAGGGGTAAGTTTGAAAGTTAAATCAGAACTATGTTTATGTCAACATTAAGCTTTATATAATTTATGTCATTAAAAGCAATGTTCATTGTTTGCTCTAGTTTTATATTCGATGTAGCTAGATTATAGAAACCGTGCATAAGTTTGTATAGGGCTCACCCTACAGGACCACGAGTGAGTGATAGACACTATGCGAGCGTTGTGCTTAGATATTTGTTTATCTGTGGATACCCTTATATGCCGGGACGTGTGGTAGATCGTGTAGGTGACAGCTGCATTGAGTCCTTTGCAATCCATCCCCCATATACATTGATGTTGGTAGAACCCGGTCTCGAAGGAGAGGAGGACTCTGTTTCTAACTTTCCTAAGTTGATGTTCCTTATGTGGCAACCTAGTTTAATATTAGAGACGAAGGTTAATTGATAGGTGTTGTAACAGTGACAAGTTAATAATTACCATATCATTTATGGCGCCATTGCTATTAGTAGGAGTAATTCTATTTTTAGTAGTGGTGCTAAGAAATGCCAACAGATGACAACCTAGTTTAGTAATGTTAGAGGTGTAGGGTAATTAATAGGTGACTACTAAAACAAGTGAGGAGTTAATAAATACCAACAAGTATTTCTGGCGCCGTTGCCGAGGAAGGTAGCTAGCATAGGAAGTATTGATAAACTTATATTAATTGATGTGATTGAAATAACCATTGACCACTGCTCAAACAGGTGCTACTCAAGATAACTAAGGCTAAACTCAAGAGAGTATCAACTTTAGAGTCGGAGGACAACCGTATAAGGGGAAGCTTAACACCAGAATTTGAAGCCATGGCTAACAAGAGTCTTCGTGAATTCTCTGCTCCAGCTACAGTCAACATCTGTACTGGACCTGAGGTCAATGTTGGAGATAATGGATTCGAGCTCAAGCCTTCTCCCATCAACATGGTGCAAGTCAGCCAATTTTCTGGGAAGACACATGAAGATGCAAGTGCACATCTCCAACACTTTTTGGAGATCTGTAGCACTTTCACTATCACGGGAGTAACTAAGGATGTTATTCTACTCCGTCTTTTCCTATTTTCACTCTTGGAGAAGGAAAAACAGTGGTTCTATGCCAACAAAGAAAGAAACACCATACTCCCTCCGTCCCATTTTTAGTGTCGTTCTAGCCTCGAGTCGGTGTACCAAAAAATGTGTCGTCCTAGGTCGACAAGGGCCCCACGTCTAGTAAAGCAGCCGAGAGCTAATTAGAAAAAGTAAAGTAGTCAGACCCAGGCTTATCTTCTCGGTCTCGTCCCCGCTCATGACCGTCGCTCCTCCTCTCAATTTAGGAGAGATAGAAGACAGGTAAAAAGTTGGTGTTGGTTTGTTTAAGTGATGAATAGTGGTGACGTGGCTGATTCTGTACAATTGATAAGATGTGTGCATTAATGAAGCATGCTACAGCGCTCCACCGATTCCATGATTGGCATATAGGGATATGTAGGCCACTGTGCTCCTCCATGGTACCGATGCCAAACTCTAAAACGACACTAAAAATGGGACGGAGGGAGTATGAGATAACTGCTCCACTGCCTTCCTAGCAAAGTTCTTTCCCACAGGCAAGACTAATGCTCTGCGTGGGAGAATCTCAAGTTTTCAACAACATCATGATGAATCTGTCAATGAGGCATGGGAACACTTTCAAGACTATATAGCATAATGTCCTCATCATGGAATGGAGAATTGGCTACTAATGCAGACCTTTTACCACGGGTTGACCACTAGTACCCGTGAGACAATGGATGCTACTACTGGAGGTGCTTTTCTGTCACATAACCTCAGAGATGCAGCAACTCTTGTTGAGAAGATAGCCTCGAATCAAAGCTAGAATGAAGAACGTACTCAGCCTCGCAAGAGAGGAGGAATGCATTAACACAAGGAGGTAGACATGCATCTGCCAAGATGGACCTGCTGATGAAGAAGCTCGAGAACCGAGCTAGTGAGAAGAAAGAAGTCATGCACATTCATGATTCCCACAAATAGCTCAGCTGGCAGCTGCTGTTCCTCCATATGGCAAAGGTAAGATTCTGGGGTAGCTGAAAGATTTAGAAACTGCAAATCTTGTCGATATTCACAATGCAGCTTTCTACTACACTCAACCATCAGAGGGAAGGTGGATGTTGACGGTAGTTAACGTTCATCAAGAACCATCAACTAAATGCATAAAAATGGTCACCAGTAGAAACTTAGGGGTTTTAACTGACAATTTCCATGAGTTTTGGTGATTTCATATTTTCTGCAGGGTTATTCTAGAAAAGAGAAAAAGGAGGATTGAATTGCATAAAAAGAATGAAACTTGTCCGCGATGAAACATACATCATCGGACTCTAGAAGACACCAGAAAGCACTAGAGTGAAGCGGAGCTCCAGAAGGTTCTGTAGGGGGCAACCGGCCTCCCCCTGTGCCGACCGGTCTGGCACAGTGGGCCCACGCTCCCTCCTTCCAGAAGCTTCCTCCACCGACCTCCAAGATCAATCTCAGCCCTACGTTAAGTCGGTTTAATCCAAGGGACGACATTTCTTCCACCGAACTATAAATATAGAGGCAGACCCCTAGGCATCACCTGTATTAGTCAAGAGCAGTCTAGAAATTAGGGTTTCCAGAGATTAGAAAGAGAGAGCTCTAGTTCTTCAAGTTCTTAGTTTAGGCTTTTCTAGCAAGGTTCAAGTTGAGTTGGGCGATTTGCTCAGGATTCCAGATCTGTTTACCGGGAGATCGGTAATTTGCCTTGTATCTCATTATGACTTTGTTCTATTTCAATAATATATTGCTACTTAGTATGTTCTTAGTTTGCTCTAGTTGCATGCTTGATATAGTTATGATTTATGATGATTATATTCATATGTTCGTAAAGCGCCTAATTCGATACTCAAGCGAGTTAGGTGGTGCGTATTATGTAAGCGTGGTGCTTAGATATTATATGTACCTACGAATGCTCCATGATGTGCCGAGATGTGTGGTAGATCACGGGCGTGACAGGTCCATTGAGTCCTCTGTAGTCCATCCTCTGTGCATAGGATATGTAGAGCACGGTCGCGTTGGAGATGACGGTTGCGTCTTAATAGCCTCTCTAGTTGATGCTCCTTATGATATTTTCTGACTTAATTGTTACTATGAGAGTGTGTATATTGGTGTGATCTGTAGACTTATTATTTAGGAGTTACTTAGGAGTCCTTCACTTTAGCCGAATCTCGAGTTTAGCCTGACTACATTAGTTGAGTCTCTATTATCTATCTCTGGAATACCATTTATCATCATATTTATCATTTATCTTGACTTACCCCTGCTAAAGCATTAGAGTGGTTGGTTTACTATAGGTCTGCACATTTATAGCTCTAGTCCATGACATATTTGTTCCTACAATTATGATAGCTTTTACCTTTTGGCTAAAAATAAATAAACGATACTCGGGATATCACCGGGTGAAATGCTACAATGGGTGAATTATCTGTTCGCTTGTGGATACATTCGTATTTATGAATTATTTTAAGATTGTCAAGTGAAGATTATTTTACTAGTGTTTTTAATATCATGCTAGGGATGACAACTTAGTGCATAGTGATGTTAAAAATACCAACAGTGGATAGATTATTCACTCCCCGATAAGAATATCAATAGATAATGCTTAATATATAATGTACTTAATACAAGGAATACAACCTTTGATAGCAAATAGCGGAAGGGCACTCTGTTCTTTAGGGGTGAACTCCAACTCCACAGGGACAACTGATTGGTTGATCACAAGCCTAACTCCTTCAGACTCTAGCAATCTGGTACCCATCCGGGATTTTTCCAAAGTATTGAAAAGTAAAACAAGCATAAGTATATATCATACTTAGCAATAGAACATGGGGTTCATGAATGTCAAAAGGTTGACACTGGTTTACTGTGGTTAACTTTTAGTGAGTCATAATTCTAGCAATTGAGTAGCAACAAGTTTAGCATCAACCCCAAATAACCACATGATCATGTAAACAAGAATAACATATAGCAAGAAACAATAATCATTAGTGTCATCAGTGTTCATCATCTATTCCATAAGGGGTCCAGGCCGCTCGTGACCGTGAGCACGGCTGATATACCAGTTTTAAGACACTGTGCAGAGGTTGTACAGCTTTACCCATGAGTCGTGATTTGCCCTTTTGCCCGAGATCGCGAGCCTCTTGACCCACTTCCAAGGAAGGTCGGCATGGTTCACTATGAAGCCTTTCGAATGTCCCTCTAACAAGTTAGTAGCTGCTAGGTTACAACAGCTAGGCGAATGGAGCCCCTCTAATAGTGTGGCACATTCCACACAGGCTATACACACTCTAAGACACAAGAAGCCATTCTACAACCTAGGCCTCTCCTGTGCCTTTTGGTAACCACTAACGAGCTAGAAAAGCTCAATTTACTTAGCTAAAGCCAAAGCCAAAACCATAGCTCTCATGGTTGTACTATAAGTCTCAACTGATCACTTACAGATAAGTCCTTAGGGAGAGGAATCTAGAGCACCATAAAACCCCAATGCTCCAGCCCTCTTAAGCTAAGTTGCTAAAAAGCATATTTTAACGTTTATTGCATATACTATTAGTCAAGTTACAGATCATGGTTATTTAATTCAAGCACTAGCATAATACTACCCAATGCAAATAACCCAGGGTGTCAAGGTACAAGATACAAAAGCTAGGATCATCCTTAATCACAACAAGGAAGACACATGCAATATGATTATTACGACATTAAAGTGAATAGGTAACAAGGAAGATCACATGCTATACTTGCCTTAAACTCTGATCTTCTTCATGTCCAAAGCTTCAAAAGAACTCCTTGATCAACACGTAAAGCTCACCGACATGACAAGATCATAAAGCACCACACAAGCATTTGAATAGACATGCATAGCATACAAATATGTCTAGATTAGAACGGTACATCAATCAATAAAAAGGTTTAAAAACAATCTACGCATTGCTACGAACACACAGACGTGAAAAGCACTCTAATCGGAGCTACGGTGAAAGAGAAACAATTACTAAAAGATTTACTTCTTAAGAGAAAGAGAAAGTTTTGAGCCTCATTTATTTTAACTATATAAAAGCATGTATCAGATATTTTAGAGAAATATCTAATTGAATTAAGCCAAATTATATTTGACTTGGAAAACCAAGATAGATCTAATCTTATTTTACTTAGAAAAGATCGAAGTAAAAAATCTAAGTTGCTTTTAACTGGAAAACCAATTGCATATAGATTGATCAATTTATCATTTTATTTGAAAGCACAAAACATGTTAAACATTGATACTAACATGTAGCTTAAGTTATTACGAATCTAACGCAAGTTGAATGGGTCAAAACGGAGTTAACGTGAAGATTTTATGGGTAAAATAAGATAAGTGGCAAAATTGTAAGTACTGAGATGGATTTTTGAATTAAAATAAATAAGAAATCAGATTTTGAATCTGGAGGACTTCGGTTTGATTTGCGAAAAGCAGAGGGTCTCTCTAGCAAAATTGCCAGCGAAGGGGTATCTTCTAATCTGGGCCGTTGATCTGGATTTGGACGGCTGGGAACAGAAGGGGGAGATGGGGGTCGCCGGCGATGTTGTGAGCAGCAGCGCACGGCCTGAGAAGCAAGGGACCTCACTGGCGTTTGGCTATTTGCTGATTTTGGGCATCACTAACCAAGGAAAGAGCACGAGGAGAGAGAGGGGTGCACAGCGAACTTGATGAGGGCATCGAGGTGGCCCAACGCGGTACTGTAGCGACGCGGGGCTGGGCTGAGTGGCTCAGGTAGGTTCGGCGGCGGCGCACCGATGACTGGGAGCGAGAGGGAGAGATAGCGCGGTACCGTCCGCTTGCTTACTAGATAGCGAAGCTCTGCGAGCATTCCCGAACGACGGCAGAGCGGCGGAATAGCGAGGCGAGTGCGGCGACAGTGGCTAGGGTTTTGCAGTGGCTGCGAGCTCAGATGGAGGCAATAGCTTGCGCTAGGGCTCGATAGGGGAGCATCGGAAAGTAGGGCTTGCTTTTATAGGGGCTAGTGCGTGGCACACACACACCAAGATCTCGAGAAATTGGGAGAGCGGTGATGGGTTTCCTTCCAGCTGAATCCAGCTCGGGCATGTCCCAAGGTTGGGGATGACACCGACATGTGGGGCCGGTGTGTCAACAACTCAAGACGCGGGGCTGGCTCGTTAGTCAGACAGATAGAGGGGTAGAGCTACGCATGTGGGCTTGGCTGCCGGGCCAGTTTGCTGAAGTGGGCCGTGGGATTTGGTGGAGGTTGGAAGAGGCCGAGCTAGACTCGTTGGGCCGACGGGATGGGAAAACAGGCCAGGGCCTTCAGGCCAGAATGAAGAGGAGAGAAAACTTTCTTCCTATTTTCCTTTTCTTTGATTTCAAAGCCATTTCAAAAAGTTTTCAACCATGGTTTGAATCATTTTGAATTTGAGGTCAAAACCAATCATTACAATAAACCATATGCACCAGCATGAATGCAAGAAAATGTTTCTAAGCCTTATGATGTATTTTAATTTAATGAAAATGTTTATTTTCCTATGTTTTTATGAGCACAAAAATACAAAATTTAACCATTTTAACTCTATTTCAAAAGAAGCAAATTTTAGGGTGTTACACAGCTACAGATGGCGGACCAATCAATCTGATTCCTGGAGGGTATACCAAAGGACATAATGGTCAAGATACAAGATCACTACGCTCCCGCTAACTTTGTGGTCCTGGACATGTTGGAAGAAGATGATTCACCTATTATTCTGGGAAGACCGTTCCTCAATACTACCAATACAGTCATCTACATCAGATTTGGACAACTCTACTTCCAGTTTCCAGGAGAAAAAGTACGCTGTTGTTTTAATAGTTATACTACTTATGAGCAGCCAAAGAAGACCCGCTCCCAGAGGAGGAGACGTCGATCATCCCACCGATAAGAGGATCAACTCCCTAGGAATTGATGGTAGGATTATGAAGGAGAAGTTGAGAAGGACCTGTGTCAACCTCGATTGAACGAATAGGACGATGAAGAGTCTGAAGCACCCACCAAAGAAAAAGCCACTCCGCCAACATTAAGCCCACTGACTAAACAGGTATGGAAAGAGAAGATACCATCATCACCATCACAAGAGGAGCAATCATCTGAGTCTCCATCACTGAGACCAAATGATGCACCTAAAAAGTATGTATTATCTCCTACCTAGTCCTGTCCGCAGGACTTTAAAAATCTGAATCCTTGCCCTAAGGTAATATCGGTAGTTATCCATATTTACTTTCTAGCATTGCATTAATTATTTTCTTTTAGCATATTTACTTTTCTGCATTTGGATTGCATTGGAGAAAAGAGAAAAATAAAAAGATTACTTTATTGCATATCATCATTGCTGCATATTAAAAAAAAAGAGAGTTCCTATACTACATTTCGTCATTGGATCATTATAAAATCCTAAGCCCCATGTGAGTAGGTCTATAGTGTAAAAGCCTATGCGAATATTCACTGTGGTGGCATAAAAATAAAAATTATCATACATACATATTTTCTTTCTATATTATAAAAAATAGGAAATCTAATAAAAAATACTAAATAGACCTCCTGCTAAAATTCTGACACTAGAAAATTTGTCTAAACTCATAAGAAGAACAAATCTTTGAATGGCTGACCGCTAATCCTTTATCTTAATCCAAGTCTCAAGTTTTTGGTATTGTTGAAGTATTTTGCAGGATGGTACAAATGATCAAGAGTAAGTTCACTCAGCTATAGATATCTCATTCTACTCATAGGTGAGAAGGACATCCGTCGACAAACCATGCTCTAAGAAGGATCACTCAACATTCAACAACCGACCACGACAACATCTAGCTTGGGGGAGGAGTATCTCCCATGTATCTAGCTAAGTATTTCTTTCTTTTTAGTATTGCTATTTTTGAGTTTGCTATATGGTTGCTAAAGAAATAAAAAGATGCATAACAAACCAAAACAAAATAAAAATTTATCCTAGCAAGTTACATCGATATAGTAAGGTGTGATTTCAAAACTTTGAAAGCAAAATGAAAAGTGTGTTTAGTTTTCTATTCTTTAGAGCTAAATAAATAATGGAGTCTAGGTAAGCTCTTGCAATGAAAATAATGAATAGTTGCTCTGTCATAATTCCTTTTAAGTACCTAGTTTTCAGCCTTCAATTCTCCTGAGTTTTGGATATGACTAATTTGATATAAGTATTTACTCTGAACTTTAAACTCGTGGGTAGCATATGCTTGATCTAAGTCTAGGTAATTGATGCATATGATATGAGAAGGTCTAAGCTGTTGTTTATCTTGTTCCTAGTAATACTAGAGTTCTGGAGATTTATCTTTTAAAAATATAAAATTCATGATGAGCCCCTGTATGACAAAGCTTGAATTCCTACAAGAGCCATATATGATGTTTAGATTAGAAAAACATCCACTCATACATGCTGCTTGCTTTTGCATTGAGTTTAGTCAAACTTTGTTGATGCCTTATGAGAGGTTTGTCATGCTCTTAAAATCAAAATCACGTACACAACATCCATATATGCACTACTCCTACACTGGGAGTAGGCACAAAAACACATCATTCCATCTAGATCCATCCAAAAATGTTTTGCTCCTACACTGGGAGTGAAAACCAAAAAAATATACCCTATAGGATATACCCCAAATAAATGCTCCGAAACCTTGTTGCTATCTCTCAAAAGTTTTGTTGTAGAGAAGAGGCACGTGGCTATGCAAAAGTTATTCATAAAAAAAAGAAAGAGTGTTGGAAAAAATGGACAAGTGTCTAAAATATTAAAACAATGGGTACTCAGATGTCCGCCTGAAAGAAATGAGAAAAAAAAGAGATGAATAACATAGCTCATGTTTTCTTGCAAAGTTATTTCCAAGTTTTGAAAAAGAGACATGTTTTCAAGGAGTAAAGTAGAATTAGGTTAGCCACCATAAATATCCCCCATATACACCTATACACATGCACATATTGATTTGATTGTATGACTTAACTCTCTTTGGATCCGAGGTTTGACTTTACAACATATGTGTTGCAAGTATGCTCTTTCATGTTTCTCCATTCCTATGAGCTCCACGATAAACCTTAGTTATAGGAAGAGAAAGGCATAATATCATCATTGCCTTGGTGAGGATCCACAAATACTACATATATTGAGAGACTTGAGAGTGTCATACAATGAAAGCGTTGAGTTTTATTTTAAAAACTTACAAAAAAAAACTCCGGAATAATAATTGACCAAAGAGCTTGAGACATAGTGCTTGACTTGATTGTTCTGTCTTTCAATTGCTCAAGACCCAAGTGAAGGCTAAGAAGCTCCATGATTAAAGGTAATATGGGTAAGTTTGAAAGTCAGATCAGTTTATTATAATCTGGAGGAGAATTTTTGTTTGAACGCATGTGTACTTTTGAGGCGTGAAAGCATTGTAGCAACTCCTGATCCAAATTTGCTGAGCCTAGCTTTGCTAAGGGATTAGCAAAGGTTAAGCTTGGGGGAGCTTGTTGACGGTAGTTAACAACCATGTTAAACCGTCAACGTAACTTAAATAAATGCTTGAAATGGATCACCAATAGAAACTTAGGAGTTTAAACTGACAATTTCCACAAGTTTTGGTGAATCTGTAATGTCTGCAGGATTATTCTAGAAAACCATCAAGGGGGACTTCTTCGTCAAATGAAATCAAGGAATTATTCCGCGGCATATACATGGGAAGCTTCTAGAGGACACCAGAGGACACTACGCCGAGGCTAGGCCCGAGGGGCCACCAGGTGGGATCGGCCGGTCGCACCCCCATGCCGGACGGCACCCCCTGGTGCCCCCAAACCTCTAGCTTCTAGAAGGTTCCTCCACCGCCTCCGAGGATTGCATCCACACCGTTCCTTAAGTTGGTTTGATCCAAGGGCTCACGTTCAACCCCTAGGGCTATATAAGCAGACCCCAGCCCCCCAGAGGCATCAAGTCATTTGGAGAAGACAGAAACCCTAATCATCCTCAGAGCTCCTCTAGTTTCTAGGGCATAGCTAGTTAGGCTAGGTCTAGAGGGAGGCAATCAGGCTTCGCTTGGATTCCCAATGTTGTCAAGAACTTGGTTCGGTATAATTCTTGTACCCCTCCAGACTTTGTATCTCGATTACTTTTGTATGCTTTGGTACAATTGTATGACATTCATATTCATCTTATTTATGTTCTTGGTTGCAATGTTCATTGTCTACTTTGATTATATAATTAGTATATTTAGTTTATCATTGTGTTTATGTATAAGTTCGTATAGCGTTCACCCTAATAAGGTACCATGGGTGGGTGGTAAAGATCATATAAGCGTGGCTATTTACCTGCGAATACACTCTATATTCTGGGGCATGTGGTAGATCGCGGATGTAACACTCCCGTTGAGTCCTTTGTAGTCCACCCTCTGAATATAGGCCATAGAAGTAGGACCCGGTTATGAATGAAGTGAGAGGTTTCTATACTCAAACTTTCCTAAGTAATGCCCCTTATGTGTGGGTATAATGATGATCTTAGCTACGATTACTAGGTGTAATTGTACTAATCAATGTATGCTTTGACTTGTAGTTAAGGATGATTTAGGAATTATTCCTCTAATATTCTAACTTGGCCATGCTAATGTCATAGATTGGAGTGCTCTGAGTGATTTATCATTAATCAATACTTATCATACACATAACTTATCCTATGACTTACCCCTGTTATGAGTAGAGTGATTGGTTATGGTTTATTTCTCCATCAATATTATAAGTTATCAATACATGTCCAAAGCTACACCTTCCATGTGGTAAAATATAAATACAATACCTGGTATACTCTCAGGTGAAATGCTACAATGGTATAATTATCTGTTCGCTTGCAGAATCCTTTTCATTCATATCTTTATATTCTTTCTAGTCACATAAAATGATAAACATCTGCTTAGTATTATTCTTGTAGTAATGCTAGATAGTACCAACAAACATTTCAAGCACCATCATTAGAGATGACAACCTAGTTTAGTAATGCTAGAAGTGTAGGTAGTTAATAGGTGACTACTAAAATAATTGAGGAGTTAATAAATACCAACAGATGGCTACTTGAGGATGTCGATGTGCCTACCATTGCTCTGACCCCTATCTCTTAGGTAGTGTTTGGTTGATGGGATTTAGTGGGATGGGGGTGGGATTGTCCCTCTTTCAAGTTGTTTGGTTGGGGGGCAACAAGGGACAAGTCCATCCCCAATGGGAATATTCGCCCAGATCCGGGTCGACTCCCATCCCACAAAATCGAGGGGACAGGGTCGTCCCCAATCGCCACCGTCTCTTCTCTGTCTCACCCCGTCTTCTTCCTCATCGATCCGGCCGTGCCCCTGTTCTTCTTCCCCATCTTCTTCCTTGTCAGTGTAACATCCCGAGTGTTACGCACCTATTAAGTAGCATGTCTAAGGCTAATAAAACTTTATTAATAAGTTTCATGTGCTATGTAATGACCTCTTGTTTGTAATACTAAAAAAGTGGAGTAAAAGTTCTTTTAAATTATAGCCAACTTAAATCTTTTTAGAAAGATAGATCTTTTGTTAGAAATAAAATATGCATGAATAGTGTTGCTTAAGTGCTTTGTATGAACCCAAGTGTATTTTGATCGTATGTGGTCTTTGCTTATTGTTTGAAATCAAAAGAGCACAAAATGACAAGGCTTTCTTTGTTTGAATCACCTTTTGTTAATATAGAGTCAACATATGTGATGTCAACCAACCTTGATTTTGTGCTTAAACATCTCTAAATGAGTTTGCGGACAAAAGTTATTTAGGGTTCATGTTGGAAAAATGTGGAGAAAATGATTAAAAATGCCAAAAAACCTTACCCTGTTTTAATTGCTCAAGAGCCTTTTGGAGGATAAATAAATAATTATTTCATATTGAAACTATAAAATATGTTGGTGTGAAAACTTAGTTTAAGTTTTGTACCTTGCGGTGGAGTGCTTGCTGGTGCCTAGTTTGGTTGTTTCATAGATTAATTAGTGCTTCAAAGTTTGAATAAAATGTTGTTTCCTGGGAGACTTAGGTGCTTAGTGTTTTCGTTGACACTACTAACTTTGGCCCTAATTACTTGCTAATCTACTGCCCTAATGACTGAAGTTCCTAAAGCAAAATTGGAGTCCTCTGCGCTAGGAAAATATCTTGTATAGGACGTCAGGCCCAATTCTTGACCAAATCTTTGGTACCCTTCGCCCAAGTCGCGCACATGGGCACTTCTCATGCCTTACCCTGCTCTGGCCGAGCCCACACCCTGCCCGGCCGTGGCAAGGTGCCCTTGCCACGTTGTCGGCCGCACGCCCTCATCCTCGCATATGTGGGTGCCAGGCCGCACCGCTACTTCCAAGGTTTTAAATAGCGGGTTATAGCGGCACTATAGCTGCTGGAGAGAGAGACCATGCTAAGCTATTGTCACTTTTGCCGCTATGTCAACTAAGACCGCTATATTGCGATATAGCGCTGCTAAATTACTTAGCTGTAGCTTTGAAATAGCGCCACTATTTAAATTTTAGCTATAATAGTGACAATCTAATTATTACCTACTTATATCTTGTTTTAAAGTTGGCATTTAGCAAAATTGAACGCTTGAGTTTTATGAATCATGCTCTAATATCATATTAAGTATTGTTTCCTGCATCCCTAGAACCCTACAAAGATATTTGTGTTCATCAAATATCATGATTGTTATGTTTATATGAATTAATTACTCATATTTTTTATGATTTTCTTATGAACTGCTATCCGGCATAGCTCCGCTATAGTTGTATAGCCTCTGAAAAAAGATGCCGCTATTTGCTATAACCATCTATTTAAAACTATGCTACTTCCCCTCCCTCACTCTCTCGGCTCTCTCCCTCGCTCCCTACCATAGGAACACGAGCGCACTCGCCATGGCCGCCCGAGTACCCCAGCTCGCCACCCTCTGCTCCTCCCCATGCCACCAGAGCCGTATGGCTCGCGCAGACCCCGCGCGCCCTCCGTCCGGTCCTCGACGGGACGCGCCACCCACAGTCATCGGTTGCCGCCAATGCTGCCGTGGGCCACCCCTGGCCGTGCTGCTACAAGCCGTAGGCGCGGTGGACCACTGGCCCGCCAACGCCGCGCACAGACTCCGCCGCCGCCGAGAGCCACCGTTGCCGCCACCCTGTCCGCCGTCGTCGCGTCGTGCCTCCCGTCCGACCGCGTCTGCGGCCAGCTGCTCAGAGCCCTCCTCCGACCGTGCCATAAGCACCGGAGGGTGCGACCAGCCACCGCGGGGCTCTCCAGAGTGTCCTCCTCCGTTGTCGGTGAGCCTAGGCCGGCCGGAATCAGGCCTTCCCATGGGCGTGCGCTGCTTTGTTCTGTGAAGAAGAAGAAGGTGGAGGACTCGCACTCTGAATAGAAGCTTTTCTAGGGTTCTAGATGTAAATCCATGACTCATTTGAATAGTGCTACATAGCGTGTGATGTATTGCGGCTTGATTTGTGTGAAAAGGTCAGGGGCCTTGGTGCAAAGTGTTTGTCTTTTATGGTTTTCTCTTCTCTTTTATGTTTAAATAGGCTGAAAGTTTAAAAATTTATAGTAAATCATAGAAAAATCATAAAAAGAAAAATAAAAATGTTTTCGAATCCTTATGACTAGATCTATGCATTAGATGTATAATCTTTTATGTTTTATTAGAAAAATTTTGCTCTAAATTTTTGCCTAGGCTTGTTAGGAATAAATTCATATCTGTTGTTATGTTGATCCTTTTGGTGTGAAATTCTATAGTAAGTTGCTTTTCATGTGTGTGTGCTGTAGTAAAAATTTCATGTCCAGTGCATGAATATTTAATGAGTTATTGATTTATCATGTGTCACATGCTTTTATTACCATTAAGTATTAATTAAATGCTAGTAAATAATCTGCTTTTCCAGAAATTATGAAATTCATACAGTAGTTATGTTTAGTCAAGATGTATCACCCATAAATTTTTATGTCCAAAAGAGATGTTTGGTGCACCACCTTTTTATTCGTTGGTTATAATTATTTAAGCTTTTATATATATTAGGTGTTTATATTAGGGTTAATATACGTTTGTCTATACTACTTGTTTTACATGATGACTAGGCAAAGTGTGTTTAGTAAGTAGAAGTGTGTTTGGCATGTTGTGATAAGCTTTCACTTGTATGTTTAAAATGCAAATGGTTGTTTAACTCGCTTGTGTGATAATAGTAACTCGCAAGTTAGTCGCTAGGAGAGGATGAGAGTCGAACCTCCAACATTTAGTTACCCTAGTCACCCTTCGACGTGTTGCTTGTCTTTTAAGTTTGTAATGCCTGTGTGTATGCTTGTTTGACTTAAGCATTGCATTGCATTTATGCATATCATTTAGGAACGATGATGAATCAATGGATCAACTGAAGGATAACATTGGCGTCAAGCAGAGAGATGGAGTAATGGTGACCAGTCCTAAAGATGATGGTGGATCATGTCCTGAAAAGATGGAGGAATACTAACTTTGTATGATACAAATTTACCCAGCCAAGCCCCAGTGCATAACCCCTATTTTTCAAGCACTTATTATTATGTGTGTGCATTAAGTTGTAGGAGTTGTCCAAAACCCACGTGCATAAAATATTCAATCCTATGAGTCCTACTAGTATGACAAGAATCGGGTAGTATGCTATGCTGTAGGACTTGGTAGAAGTCGGGTGATGGGCTGTCACTCGCGAGAGATAGGTCCATATTATTGTTACTGCTATCATATGGTTTGGATATGGATAATAATTGAAGACCGGGCGGGACTGCGGACCCTAGTTTGGATGTGGTTAGTTATAGCAATAGAGCAAGGCTCTACTTGAATTAGTCCCGCTGTTGATGCAAAAGTAAATCTGCAAACACAAAGGGCTAATACCCGAAGTCGATATCCAAAGCGTGCCAGTCGATTTGACCTATTAATCGACAAGGACGAAGATACGAGCACTTTGGTCCTGACAACAGCGATACGCCCGGAAGTCATGGCCAAGAGGTACTCACGCGGAACTCGAGGATCGTCGAAGATTGCACTTAGAGCAATGCAACTCGCCGAATCGATGAGAACTCGTAAAAAGGAAAAATATGCAAATTGACGAAGTCGCCGAAAGTAGATGTAAATAAGAGTAAAAAGCTGTTTTTTGATGTATTGATTGATCCCCTATTACATTGCCATTCACTCTATATTTATATCCGGATCTATAGAAACATAACCAAATACGACTAGGACACTAAATCCAAATCTAAGGAAACACATAACTTTGATACAACTCAGACTCTACTAAACGTATACAAGGAAATTAACTCCTATTTTACTCCATAGTCCGCCTCAATTACGATGGTATTCTCATCGACCTCCTTTTCATCGGCACAATCCCTGTTCCATCGGCAGCAGCCTTCAAGTTCCTTCCATCGGTACATTCCCTGTTTTATCGGCAGCAGTCTTCATACCCTCCTTCATTGGTACATCCCCTGTTTCATCGGTAGCAGTCTCCAAACCCTCTTTCATCGGTATCGGCAATAATACCCTTAACCTCATCGGCAACACTTCAAATTGAATCCATACGCTGCCACCACTCACAAACAAGCTTATTCTCCTCGGCTATCAATCTACACGGTAATCTTTCCTCTGTTGATTAGCCCTTCCTGATCATCTTGACACGTGCTAAAAACGATGTCAACACATGCCCCCCAATTTCGGAGTATAAGATACTGAAGCTCCGAAATTTACTCCAGATGATGCTTGCTATTACCTATTTTTCAACCCATTCTCCAAGCATAACATGATCTGTTACTAGATTTAATCAAATCTAGATCTAATCCATGTATCTCAATAAATATCGCATATTTTCCAACCTTCTTTGCCTTAATTACGGTTGAGATACCAAAATAACAATCCATCAGCAAGATCTTACCACAACACATCACTTTTTTAGAACCGAAAAATCCTGTATCGAGATATCCTTCAAGTCATGATTACTTGCCGTCAAATCTTCTATACCATCCCTTGATTGTCGTGCGAACAGTTACCATATCCAACTGAACCACCTCGATCCATCCGCGTACGGCATAGAGATAAGTCAAGAATACCCCTACCCCAAATGGCCTATAAATAGATTTCTCCGGGCTGCTCATCTTCTACCTTCAAACTCCATCCTTTGGCATTCTCACTCCGGCGGCAACCCTAACCAACAACCGCGCATCCTGACTCACCAGAGCCCTCTCCATCGTCATCTTTAAGTTCCCAGCTCGTGCCCTCATCCTTTTCGAAGCAATGGCTATCAACTTCGACGTCCCTGCGGTTCGTTCTTCTTCTATTACCTTTACTTTAATCTTTTTGGTTCCCTGCGAGTTCTTACAGTCGGCATTTTTCTATTTCTTCCATTTTCTTGATCCTCCAAACTCAGGAACTACGCAACACACTGGTGATTCCAACCAATCAACCTCCCCTCCATTGCCTAGGTCCAATGGGCGACCCAGATCCAACTGACCTGATTAATGCAGAGGCAAATCACATTCCCTTCAAAGCTCAAAATTTCTCTTTGAATCTGTGGAAAGACACGTTCTGTTCTTGGCCCAAACCCACCAAAGGGTGAAAAAACTGGTTCTTGAGGGTCAACAGATCAATGCAAGTGTTCTGGGCAGAACGGAAGATAGATCAATGTATCAGGCTATCCATTGCCGATATACAAAAGAATGAATCTATGATGATAGCTGCCGCTCACTTTTGGTCAGATACCACCAATACCTTCATGTTCGGTCATGGCCCATGTGCCCCTACTCTTGCTGATGTATATATGCTCACAGGCTTGGACATCTCAACTGTCGATGAAGGCCACATTTTTGGCAGAAAAGCTGAATACAGAGTGAGTACACGCAACATCGGCGGCTGGACGGGATACATCCAAGAGTACCAAAAGACTGGTACTGTCAATCAAAGGGAACACGCCACATTCCTGAACATGTGGCTGGAGAAGTTTATTTTCTGTGGTCGATCGGTAGGACCAACCAACGCTTTCCTCCCAGCAGCAGAACTCTTAGCCAATGGTGTCAGATTCCCACTTGGCTGATACCTCCTGAGCTCAACCTACCACCTTCTCCACCAAGTATCTCAGAAGCTTATACTTGGTGAACCCATCGGCAATCTGGGAGGCCCATGGTGGTTCATCAATATGTGGTTAAACGCTCACATGCATAAGCATTTACAGTGGGATTTCTTTGCTCAAGAATTCCCACGAGAGATTCCCGAAGATTACGTCCTCAGTGATGATGAATCGGCAACACGCCCCCCTCTCAACTTCGGCGAAGCCATAATTGTCCTTCCCAGAACAGAAGCCAACGAAGATCAAATCGGCAGATTTTTTCAGAATTTCTACCATGGTCTCCCTCGTGATCTCAGGGCTTGGGTACCTTACATTGATGAGGATAACAAGTTCCCTCTTCTCTTCAATTTCGTCGATAGTGATCTGAACCAAGAAAATGATCTTATGATGGCTATTATCACCCCCAGAGCAATCCCAGTCAACACATTTGGTAGCGGGAAAGCTTCCCATATTACTTATGAATTCTACAATCCATCGGCAGTATCTCGCCAGCTGGCCTTTGGGCAACTGCCAATCAAGCTATGCTATGCCGATGTGATCAAACCCAGAGAAATTATTACCGCTGGAACTGAATGGAGCAGGATAGTAAGACTTGCTCCCGATGCCGATATCTCAAATGTTGATCTCTCCGCCTAGTCACCAGCATCTTTTATCACAGAATCATAAAAGCAATGGTGGCAAGAGTGGAAAGAACAGCTGTTTTCAACATCTGTTCACACATATCGGCACATGATCGATCCTGACTATGCCGTTCCTGACAATGCAGTAAGTTCCTTTTAACCTTTATCTCTTTCCTTCCTTTTATATGTATATCGGTAGCTAACTTTTCTTGAAACAGGCCGATGATCCAGTTCCATCAATAAGCAAAAGTGGAAAACCCTTCAACCTCCACCCAGCCTCTCCAGTCTCAGTAATCGGCTACAACGCCCCTACCTTAGAGGCCTTGACCTTCTAGAGGACTCGCGCCAAAACTATCACCTCCAGACCAAGACTGGGAACATCCAGGGCTTCTCCAAAGGCTGCTGCTTCAAGCCTAATCAAGGCTTTTAAGGTAATAACCTTGCTTACTCTATTTTCTGCCGATACACTCTATATTAACATACAACTATCAGGGTGTGCAAGCTGCAGCTGGATCGTCATCGGCAACTTTACCAAGCACCATGACCTCTACCCCTCCTTCAGAGGTATTCTCTTATTTTTACATTTTTCCCTGTTAAATATCCAATCTTATACCCGTTTTTGCAGCAACAAACGGGCACATCGGCAAGCACGCCAAGCATGCAAGCTCCCCAATCAACACATGTCGATGCCCCCCAGCCAATTGTCGCTGAAGCCCAAACAAAGCGCAAAGCTTTGACCGATGCTGAAGCTCAACAAAAGCGACAGAAATCTACACCAGCCCCTGCGTCTGCTCCAACACCTGTCAGTCAACCCACTGATGTAACTGAACAAGCTGCTCCTTCTGCACAAGATACATCATCGGCCATTACACCCCAAGGGCCAACTACCGATGAGATCATAGAAGACATTCCATCGGCATCCTCTGCCGATCCTTCGTATGATCCTCTACAAGCCGCTCCCTCAAGCCAGGCTCAAGAAATTGCCCTGAAGCAGGTAAACCAATTAATTGTTTGGTTTATAATATCCCCAGATATCACAGATAGGATTTCTAATTCTCTTTATTTCACAGGAAAAAGACTCTCCCGATAGCTTATTCTCTTTTGCTATCGATGTCTCCGATGATGACGGAGAAGAGGCGAGTTCTTCTCTGGCATTGGGAACAATATCGTCAGACACCTATGGCAAGCTAGAAGCCCTCCTAAATCTGCTGCAGCAAGATACTGCCCAATTGGTGATCGATTCGGACCCTGCGAGAACCATCTTCAAAACGATCCGCGGCCAAGTCCCTGCCAATGTTGAAGAAACCATATTTCCAGCAGTCCATCTGGAGAGCAGACAACTTCAATATCAAAGGGCTGTCCATCGTATTGCTGACAGAGCAGCTCAGGCTCAACTTAAAGAAGAAATGCTGCAGCTGAAGCAAACTGCCGATGAGAAGCACAAGAACATCAACAACTTGTAAGCCTCCAGTGCCGATCTTAGGCAGAAAATCTTAGATCTATCGGCAAAGAAGGCAGCCCTGCTAGCTGAACTGGAAAAGGTTGAAACAGCTCTGACTCAAGCTAAACAAGAAGAAGACCAGCTTCCCGATGCTATCAAAGCCCTTCAACAGGAACGAGATGCTCAAGCTTGCAAAGCCTTGGTCCTCAAAAAGAAACTCAAGCCTGTGGAAGGAAGTGCCGATGAAGATGCCAAGGAATTGAAAGAAGCCGATGAAATTCGCCTGAGTGCGATATCAGCTATCCAGGCTTTGTTAAATTAGCGCATCGGCAACAATTGATACTTTGTTTTAACTCCAGCCGATAGGATTGTTATCGGCAATTATACTTTTATGCGTCTATCCAGATACTAGGGTAATATTTCTTTAAATATTTTCCATTTAATGCTCTGGGAAATACAACTCCTTCAAGAGTTTCAAGAATATATGCATTACCAGGAACAGATTGATTTATCCGATATGGACCTTCCCAATTAGGTGACCATTTGCCAAACCTAGAACTTTTAGCCCCAATCGGTAAAATCAACTTCTAGACCAATTCACCATCGACAAATTCCTTTACCTTCACTTTCTTGTCATACCATCTAGCTACCCTTTTCTTATTCTCCTCGATGCTAACTAAAGCTTTTAACCGATGACCTGCTACATCTTCCAATTCATCTTTCATAAGAATATCATAATCATCGGCTGTCAATTGATCTTGAAAGCGTATTCGCCTAGAACCAATTTTAATCTCCCAAGGTAATACTGCATCGTGTCCATACACCAATTGATAAGGTGCTACCTTGGTTGCACCATGACATGCCATCCGATATGACCACAAAGCTTCATTTAATATTGTATGCCACTTCTTAGGATACTCTTTAATCTTGCGCTTAATGAGTTTGATAATTCCTTTATTAGATGCTTCAGCCTGGCCATTAGCTTGGGCATAATACGGTGAAGAATTCAAAACTTTAATTCCCATACCTATAGCAAACTCATCAAATTCACCCGATGTAAACATAGTGCCCTGATCGGTAGTGATGGTTTGAGGGATGCCAAATCGGTAGACAATATGCTCCTTCACAAAATCAACCATATTAGTCGATGTCACCTTTTTTAAAGGAATTGCTTCAACCCACTTTGTGAAATAATCGGTAGCAACCAGAATAAACTTATGCCCTTTACTCGATGGTGGATAAATCTGACCGATGAGATCAATAGCCCAACCCCGGAACGGCCAAGGCTTAATTATGGGGTTCATAGCCGATGCGGGTGCCCTTTGAATATTACCAAATTTCTGACATTCCTGACATCCTTTAAAATATTTAAAACAATCCTCAAGAATAGTCGGCCAATAATATCCATTTCTTCTGATCATCCATTTCATCTTGAAAGCTGACTGATGAGCCCCACATACTCCTTCATGAATTTCACTCATCAGGCTCTTTGATTCCTCTATGCTAACACACCTGAGTAAAACTCCATCTATGGTACGGTAATACAATTCATCATCGAGGAGTACATACTTGGTAGCTTGGAACCTTATACGTCTTTCAACCTTTTTAGATGGATTCTTTAAATAATCAATGATTTCCTTTCTCCAGTCATCGGTATCAGCCACCGATATTAATACTTCTTGAACAGGTTGATATCCTGAAGCATGCTGAGCCAATCGGTTAGCCTCTTCATTATGCATCCGGGAAATATGTTCCAAATGAAAACTCCTAAACCCTTTTAACAATTCCAAACACTTTTCATGATATGAAATTAGGATTTCACTTCGGCATTCATAAATCCCAATCAACTGATTTATAACTAACATAGAATCACCAAAGACTTCAACAGCATCAGCCTGTACTTCTTTAAGCAATTCTAACCCTTTTATCAGGGCTTGGTACTCAGCTTGATTGTTTGTCGATGTAGCAACGATCGGTAATGAGAACTCATACTTCTTCCCCTGAGGGGAAATTAACACGATACCGATGCCTGCCCCTTCACCACAAGTAGACCCATCAAAGAAAAGTGTCCACGGAGCAACTTCCAGAGAATCCACCGTGTTGCAATGTTGAGTAACAAAATCGGCCATAACCTGTCCTTTAACTGCCTTAGCTGATTCATAACGTAGGTCAAATTCTGATAATGCTAAAATCCATTTACCAATCCTACCATTTAGTATCGGCATTGATAGCATATATTTGACCACATCATCTTTGCATATGACAGTACATTCAGCCGATAGTAAATAATGCCTCAGCTTAATACAAGAGAAGTATAAACATAAGCATAATTTCTCAATGGCAGAATACCTGGTTTCAGCATCTATTAACCGTCTGCTCAAATAATAGATAACACGCTCCTTCCCTTCAAATTCTTGAATAAGAGCTGAACCGATAACAGTATCTTCAGTTGATAAATACAATCTGAAAGGTTTTCCATGTTGGGGTGGAACTAACACTGGAGGATTTGTTAAATAACTCTTAATCTGATCTAAGGCTAATTGCTGCTCATCCCCCCATTTAAATTCCTGATCGGCTTTCAATTTCAATAATGGACTGAAAGCCTTGATCTTTCCTGACAGATTAGATATGAATCTTCTGATGAAATTAATCTTACCGATCAAGGACTGTAATTCAGTTTTATCGGCAGGAGCAACAACCTTGTTGATTACCTCAATAGATTTTCTACTAATTTCAATGCCCCGCTGATGCACCATAAAACCCAAGAATTGTCTTGTCGATACACCAAATGCACATTTATTAGGATTCATCTTTAATCCATGTTTTCTTGTGCACTCCAGTATCTTCTGTAGATCGGTTAGATGCTTTGTGATGTCTCCAGACTTAATACTATGTCATCAATGTAAATTTCTACCAACGTGCCGATATATTCATGGAAAATAAAGTTCATAGCTCTTTGATAAGTAGCACCGGCATTTTTCAAACCAAATGTCATAACTATCCACTCAAATAATCCAACATGACCTGGACACCTAAAAGTAGTCTTGGAAATATCTTCTTCAGCCATGAATATTTGATTATAACCCGTATTACCATCCATGAAACTAATAATCTGATGCCCTGCTGCAGCATCAATCAACAAATCAGCAATCGGCATTGGGTAACCATCCATTGGTGTGGCCTTATTGAGATTCCTGAAATCAATACAAACACGAAGTTTCCCATTTTTCTTATATACAGGAACCACATTAGAAATCCACTCTGCATATCGACACTGCCGAATAAAATTTGCCTCAATTAATTTGGTTATTTCGGCCTTAATATCAGGAAGTATATTAGGATTGCATCGGCGAGCCGGCTGCTGATGTGACCGAAATCCAGATTTAATAGGCAACCGATGTTCAACTATAGATCGGTCTAATCCAGGCATTTCAGTATAATCCCAAGCAAAACAATCTTTATATTCCTTTAACAAATCAACTAGTTGCTGTTTACACTTGGAATTTAACTTAGAGCTAATAAAAGTGGGCCTTGGCCTATCGCCTTCACCAATATCTACTTCTATTAAATCATCTGCCGATGTAAATCCTTGACCTAATTTTCCATCATCGACAAATCTATCCATTAAAACTCTTCTTCAGAACCGACTGCTTGGATCGGTAGAATTTCGTAATCGACAACCTTGAGGAACTCTTTTTCCCAGGCTTTTCCTGATATGCACTTGGTTCGCTCATAAGTGTCTGATTCTGCCGATGCGATGATATAAGAAGAATCACCAGGAACAACTTTAATTTTATCTCCAATCCATTGTACCAGACATTGATGCATTGTAGAAGGAACACAGCAATTAGCATGAATCCAATCCCTTCCCAAGAGCAGATTATATGCACCCTTGCCATTAATAACAAAGAAAGTTGTCGGTAAGGTTTTACTGCCGATGGTCAACTCAACACATACTGCCCCTTTAGCTGGTGATACATTGCCTTCAAAATCCTTTAGCATCATATCAGTCTTAGTTAAGTCTTGATCTCCCATACCAAACTTCCGATACATCACATAAGGCATAATATTAATTGCAGCTCCTCCATCAATAAGTATCTTAGATACAGGCTGCCCATCAACTCTGCCTTTTACAAACAAAGCCTTGCGGTGTTGTCTCTCATCATCGGCAGGCTTCTCAAAAACAGCCATCATTGGATCTAGCGTTAATTGAGCTATTTGGTCAGAGAAAACAACCTCTTCTTCGCTATCAGACAAAGCCAAAAATTCCATCGGCAACATAAACACCATATTGACATCTGCCGATGGACCTTTATTTTTGTGCCTTATCTGCCACTGTTGATTACCAGATCTCTCATTGGAGGGACTTTCTTCTTGATATAAATCTTTTTGACGCTCTCGCTGCATTTTTCTCTTCTGTGTCTTTGTCAAACCCTCTGGACACCATTGAGGAAGCTTAGTTTTCCATACTGGCTGATAAGTCCTAGTTGTCTCCACACGACGTATATTAGGATCCCTGTAAAATATTTCTTCATCAGGAACTCTTGCATTTGCCATCTCTTCAAGTTCCTCTTGGTTTCTCGGAAAATATGCAACGCGTTTACCAAGCCTTTCATGTACACTGAGCCTGCCCCCAGCCGATCATGTACTGACGCTCTCCCTCTGATCGGCTCATTAATGAACAAACCTTGATCACCAGATTGAAACCTTCTTACAGGATGATTAACTCCATAATAACCATTGCACTCTGGGCAATTTTCAACAGTAGGTAACTTAATACCTTCCTCCCAACAATGAATAAAAAATGGACAATTCCAGTGATCCTTATGCCGATTCCACTCTTCTTGACGTCTTTCCTCTTGTTGTCGTTGATATCGGTCCCTTCGCTGACGCCAGCCTTCCTGTTGTCTTCGATGAGTAATCACGATGCCAGGTCGAGGAGGCCTTCCAGAACTGTCACTTTCCGTCAATAGCCCCTTGCCTTTTGCATCATCGGTAGTTATCCGATGTTGGGGATCTACTGATGCATTCTTTTCAGCAGCTTCCGATGTCAACACCTTAATTTTCCCTTCAGCATCCAACATATTTGCTGGAAAAGGATGTTGATCAATTTTCATCGGCTTTTGAATCTTGGAATTGCCAAATTTTATTCTGCCAGACTCAATAGCTAACTGCAATTGTTGTCTAAATACTTTGCACTCATTGGTACTGTGTGAAGTTGCATTATGCCACTTGCAATACAGCATATGCTTCAACTCTTCTGTCGATGGGATCACATGATTAGATGACAATTTAATCTGGCCCTCCTAAAGCAAAAGATCAAATATCTTATCAGCTTTGGTGACGTCAAAAGTAAACTTTTCTGGCTCTTTGTGACCAAAGGGACAAGATATCGGCTTCTTATTCTTAACCCACTCTGCCAAACCGATAACTGGTTCGTTATCTGAATCAGAATCTTCCACCTCTTCAACAAATGAAACTTTTTTGTTCCAATTTCTTTTAGGTTCAAAAACCCTAGTGTCTTGATCAGAAATCCTTTGCACTAAATGACTTAGGCTTTCGAACTCCTGAGAAGCATATCTGTCCTTAAGGTGTGGTAACAATCCCTGAAAGGTTAAATCGGCAAGCTGCCGATCATCCAATACCAGGCTATAACATTTGTTCTTTACATCTCATAGCCTTTGAACAAAGCCTTCTACCGATTCATCATTGCGTTGTTTCATCTTTACCAAATCGGTAAGCTTCTTTTCATGAACTCCAGCAAAGAAATACTTATGAAATTGCTTTTCCAGATCAGCCCAGGTGATAATAGAATTTGGTGGTAGTGAGATAAACCATGTAAATGCTGATCCAGATAGAGATGATGAGAACAGACGAACTCTCAATTCATCTCTACAAGCTGCCTCTCCACATTGAATAATAAAACGATTAACATGCTCCATGGTTGACGTATCGTCTTGCCCAGAAAACTTAGTGAAGTCTGGCACCTTGTAACGATTTGGGAGAGGAATTAAATCATATGCCGGAGGATACAGAGTCCGATAAGAATAGGTATTAACTTTGGGCTTGATCCCAAACTGATCCTTCATAATTTCTGCTATTTTATCGGCCCAAAAAGCATCGACATCTTGCTGACGATATGGTTGAATCTCTGCTGGAGGTATCTGCTGATACCCTTCTGCATACCTTTGTGGCCCACGATCTCCAGCAATTGGCACATTTGCTACTATCTGTGGTCCATTAACCTGCTGAAAAGGGTTCATCGGCTGAGCTGCCGATGCTTGATTCTGAAAACCAGCATGCATGTGACCTTGATAAACACCTGTGGCTTGCTGATTTGGCTGAACTGTATGTTGAGTGGGAAACTACCCTGACCAATTATTAGCATTCATCGGTACAAAATTTGCCGATGGCTAGTAGCTTGTTGGCATTGCTGGATAATTACATCCAACTTGAGGCATAACCTGGACTCCAGGTTGACTGGCGATAGGAGCCTTCTGCTGCATCGGTAACAAATTTGCCGATGGACTTGAACTAGATGTTTGACCCAAAGATGCCTGAAAACCTCCTAGATTCGGTTGTACAGTAGTTGTAGTATATTGAGGCGCTTGAGCTATCGGCAAACCAGCCGATGGCATAGGAGTTTTTCCCGCTGCGTCAAACACTTGAGATAATCCGTGATTGAAAGCAGATGGCTCTGGAGGCATACCATATCCCCACCAATTAGCAGGAGTTTGATTATTCTGTGGTACAGGACCTGATAAAGCCGATGCTAATGGATCTGTATTAAGCTGAACTCGTCCTGATAATGCTGAATCCGGACGCATCGGAGTAGACTGTACATTAGATAAACCTGCTGATACTGGAGGAGAAGAAATCTCTATACCCGCAACGGCTGGGGGAGCCGATGGAGCAACAACAGATGCTGCTTCTGGTTGATGATAAGCAGGCCCAACGTAACGAGGTGACGCTTGCCCTTCTTTGAAAGTTCGAATCACAGCATTATGAACAGTATTGGACAGCACATTGGAGTGATTAATTAAAGCATGATTCACCACAGAATTAACCATCTCTTGAAGTTTACCCGGATTAGAATCAAAGGTAACTTGCCGAGGCAACGACAAGTCCTGCTTCTGGATGACTTGTCCACTTTTGTTCAAGCTGAATGACTTCAAGCAGAGCTGTCTGTATTCTTCTATAGCCCTCTCCATAGCCTGCTTCTGATCGTCCTTAAGATCTTCTTCTGTTACTGCGATGATGTTCCCAGCATCGATCTCAGGATTAAGCATCTTGACTAGATCTGTCCCACCAGGCGTGCCAAAAGATGTGTTGATGCAAGAGTAAATCTGCAAACACAAAGGGCTAATACCCGAAGTCGATATCCAAAGCGTGCCAGTCGATTTGACCTGTTAATCGACAAGGACAAAGATACGAGCACTTTGGTCCTGACAATAGCGATACGCCCGGAAGTCACGGCCAAGAGGTACTTACGCGGAACTCGAGGATCATCGAAGATTGCACTTAGAGCAATGCAACTCGCCGAATCGATGAGAACTCGTAAAAAGGAAAAATATGTAAATTGACGAAGTCGCCGAAAGTAGATGTAAATAAGAGTAAAAGGTTGTTTTTTGATGTATTGATTGATCCCCTATTACATTGCCCTTCACTCTATATTTATATCCTGATCTATAGAAACGTAACCAAATACGACTAGGACACTAAATCCAAATCTAAGGAAACACATGACTTTGATACAACTCAGACTCTACTAAACGTATACAAGGAAATTAACTCCTATTTTACTCCATAGTCCGCCTCAATTACGATGGTATTCTCATCGACCTCCTTTTCATCGGCACAATCCCTGTTCCATCGGCAGCAGCCTTCAAGTTCCTTCCATCGGTACATTACCTGTTTTATCGGCAGCAGTCTTCATACCCTCCTTCATCGGTACATCCCCTGTTTCATCGGTAGCAGTCTCCAAACCCTCTTTCATCGGTATCGGCAATAATACCCTTAACCTCATCGGCAACACTTCAAATTGAATCCATACGCTGCCACCACTCACAAACAAGCTTATTCTCCTCGGCTATCAATCTACACGGTAATCTTTCCTCTGTTGATTAGCCCTTCCTGATCATCTTGACACGTGCTAAAAACGATGTCAACACCCGCCTATGTCGATTAAGGACCATACCGTTGGTAGCGTTGTGGCAAGTTTGAAGGTATCAAACACATAATAGGGGGCCTGAGTTATAGCTGACCGTGAACTAAGTACTGTCTTACAACTAAGGTGTGCAAAACGTTTACCGAACGTGTTTCTCTGGCCATTCTAGCGGCTGTTTTGGGACGGGGAATGTCCATGCTAAAACTTGTGAGGGGGAAACCCGTCGCCGGTTCGCGAGAAGGGCCTCATAGGGTGGGTTCCCTGGGATGGTCAGGTCATTTCGAGCCTTGGTTGTACGATGAGAACGGCAGCCTTGTACTTGCTCCTTCGAGAAGTGCGGGCGTGTGTTTGGGATTGCCCAGCTGGATGTATATTGATTCCAATCGCCGCCCTCCACTGATATGGATACCACTTGTCATATCACTGCCATCATAGTTAATGCAATTGGAACATGGAGATGATGATACGGTTATTGCTGGATCATAAAATATGCTTTGATTGCTTACCACATGCTTGAAAGTAGTTCAGGTGCTTACCTAGAATGGTCAAGTAAGGAACTTGATGTGACTGCTAAAACTTTGAATATAAGGACATACTATTAGTAATGCTCCTATGCAACAACAACTAAACATCTAGCCAAATAGCCCCTGCATATCCTTGAGAGTCGGGAGACTACTCCCACCTAGTCGGGTAAGTCTTGTGGAGTACATTGTGTACTCAGGGTTTTAATCCTCATGTTGCAGGTAACAAGTGAATGTTGGAGCTAGTTGTTGCTGTGTGTGGATACCTCCTAGTGGGCTCAGCGAGGTTTCCTTTATCGTCGTGATTGTAGAAGTTTTATTCTTACATCTCTACTTCTACTCCAATATTCAAAACTGTTTAACTTCCGCTGCTTTTATGAAATTTATTTGGTAAATAACTCTAATTTTATAATCTTTTGATGTATGAAATGGTTAAAAATATTGTAAGCTTTACTCACTTGTTTATGATCCTGATGAAAACATGGTTATTCAAGTTCTCCTGTTGAGTGTACTCGATAGACTACTAGGTTTAACTTGATCTCTTGCATACTTAGTGTCAAATGGCTGACAAGTGCACTTGGGATTAGGTTAAATTGGGCGGTTTTGCCATAGTCGGGCTTCTGCTTCGTCGATCCGGCCGTGCCCCACTTCTTCTTCCCTGGGCTCCCGGTCACACCCTCTTCTTCCTCAACCTCTCGGCCCCTTCAGATGGGAAGGCGCGGCAGATGGGGAGGCGCGGCCGTTGAGGAAGGGTTGAGCTCGCGGCAGCCTTGTCTTCCCCGCTCTCGAGCTCGCGGCTGCCTTGTCCTGGTGGCAAGGCGGGTTGAGAAAGGGCTGCGTCGCGCCTGCGCCGTGGTCCGGGCTACTGCTGTACGGAGATGCAGGTGGCGCGGCGCAGCCGAACTCCAAGCAGCGTGGTCAATCTCCGAGTGGTGCGACAGGTTGGGGATGGGACGCAAGCAGCACGGTGGAGCTATGGCGCACCATGCACGGCAGTGATTGTGTCCCGTGATGTGGTGACTCCGTGCGGCTTGGAGGATTTTTTTAATTATTATGTATAATATATAAAAGGAGAAAAGAGATTGACACATATAATAAAAGGAAAAAAGAGATTTACACATGGTCCTAGGTGGGTCCCACTACAGCTGTCGCTAACAGTGCTATCCATCATCCATCCTATTTCAATTTATTCCTTCAACCAAACAAAAAAGGGATCGACCCGTCCCCTGTCAGCCAAACAGAAAATAGAGTCGCCCATCCCCATCTCGTCCCAAAAATCAGAGATGGAACTGTCTCACTCCACCTTGACTCTCAACCAAACGTTACTCGAAGGTCTTTTTGGTTGGGGGATAGGGTGGGATGGAGATGAGATGAGCTCGCTTTTGAGGCATTTGATTGTGAGTCACAGGAGAACTGGGACATCCCACCTCAGAATATACCTAGAATATTCGCATGAACTGACGTCGATCTCGTCCTAGAAAAAAGGGCAGACGGGGGGGGGGTCCCACTACGACGGCGTGACCATCATTTTCCTCCTGCAACAATTATCTCTCCTCTGATGCCATTCTTCTTCCTCTCCAGCGCCATTCTTCTTCTCCGGCGCCGGTCAAGCGAAGCCGAGCAGCAAGATCTGGCGCGGGCCATCCTTTGCTATCGAGATCCAGCGCGGGCAGGCTTCAGTCCGACGCATGCGAGCTCCGGTCGGGCGTTGGCGGACGGGGCACATGGCCTCCGTGCGGTTAGGCACCCGTGGGGCCACCTCCGGGCTCCGGCTCCCGCCGCGAGCTCGGCCCTAGCGCGGCGCGAGATGGAGGCTGAGGCCTGTGCCGAGGAAAGGGTGGCGTAGACGGTGGCAGAGATGAGCAGGGCTGGCCTCGTCGAGCATTGGACGGAGGAGACTCGAGTGGAGGACGAGCTCTGTCCATGGTGTGCGGCCGAGCATTGTGTAGGGAAGAAAGAGCATAGGATAAGGCCAAGGCCAAGGCGGGCGGGCTGTGCGGCGGAGAAAGACCAGATAACGTGGAGAGAGAATAGAGGGAACGGAAGAAAAAAATAAAAGAAAAAGTAAGAAAAAAGAGGTTGACACGTGGATCTCACTAAACAGTACTAACGGCGCTAAATCCTTCATCCATCCTATTTCTATTTATCTCTTCAACCAAACACAAAATGGATTGATCGCATCTCTTGTCAGCCAAACAAAAAATAGAGTTGCACCATCCCTGTCCTATCTGAAACAACCCCGATTTCCAAGAAGGGAAATCCATAGAGTCAAAGTGTAATAAGACCGTTGTAGATCATATTACCCATATTCCAGTCGATTATCACATCCATACAACGATAAAATCAGAGTACATGAAGTGCGGAATTACATGAATTATTACATTGCCGCACTGGCGGAAACAAAAAGTAGCAATCATTCTGAACAGCTTGAAGATAAGATCGCCAAACTCGAGCGTAGGCACAAACCCCACAACCGTCAAACTCCTCGGAACTATACTCCTCAGCAGAACCTGTGTGCCAAAATTTATCAGTACGATTTGTACTGGCCACTCCCATCCCTATGAGCTTTGCTTTGTGGAAAATTTGGATGCAGGATGGATATAAACAAAAGGAACCTATAAGGCTGGGGTTTCCTAAATATTTAGCATATCAGGTATTTAATGTCTGTTGGCCAAGTTTAAACACCATTTCCACACCCAAACCACCTCAATCCTTTCCCGAAGCCAGGTTTCGATCCTGGGATCGATAAACCACCACATCACACTTCACCCCATCACCACCATACCATCGCTCAGTCGATAGACCAACTCCCTCTCGGCACTGTCTCAAGGCTCATAGCCCTGGCTACGTCCGAACACTCACTCCCGGGGAAAGAAGAGAAAGACTCATCTCATTATCTAGTTTAAGCGAAACCCAGGAAAGGTCCATAGCCGATAAGTCGGCGTATGTATCGATCGATCAACCATACACTCTGCAGAGGTTTTACATAACCACAAGATCTGCCTTCCTTGCTGACCGTCGTCAACTGGGCTGATTTTGGCCGCTTGCTAGCCTAGGATAATGCCACTCAACCATTCAGCCCTGGTACACCCCAAGTCCAATCTGGGGTGGCTGAAACTGTGAGTCATGAGCCGGGTCCATAAGGTCTCTATGAAGTCGCGGGAGGGTGTGGGGGAGATCCTCCGCACCCCATACCTCCCTCACACTTTCCGCTATCAACCTAGCAGTAGTGGCATGATCCTACCAAGTAGTTCGGCTGTCCCGCACCATATAGGGCGAGTGGTACGTAAGGCTTCCCGGTGAATCTGGGTACTAGTAAGTCCTTAGGTATGACCAAGCCAGAATGTCTTCGTTAGGGTTTCCATTTACCGTGCCACCACAGCACCTCCACCCTGGGCTCCTCCCATCACAGGTTCACACCCAAGGCCATCTCATTTACTATTTACCCACCACAGGTATCCATTCCAGGGGTGCCCAGGTAGCACCCCACGGCAAGACTTGCCCCAAGCTCGTTGTATACACCAACTTGGTCGACACAACCCTCACCCTCCACGCACCCCAGTCACTCACGCAGCACTCTCCCCATAGTCCAGATATCACCAGTTTCCACCACGCATCAATATAGTGCAAGCGTAGTAGAGTAATAAGCAAAAATATAGTAGCAAGCGTGTGACTAACCTAACAGCTGGGTGAGCAGGGGTAAGGTTGCATCAAGGTAAGGGCCATCAAGAAAGCATACTACCATGCAAGTCCTATCATAGTGTGATCATAACAAAAATGTAAAGCACTAGCATTTCTATTTTCGTCATGCGTAATAGGTGCTACGAGATTGGGTGGGATGTGGCACCTTCAGTGTAGTCGTCTCCGTACTCCTCACGGTATTCACGATCATCGTCTGTCCGATTCTCCTCTGAGTCTGCAAATGATCGTATTATAGTCGCGTTAGCGACGTCTATAGAGTAGCACAAAGAAGCAATTAAAATTCGAAAGAACCGAATGCACTCAAACATGGGTTCATTGCGTAGATCTTGATTTTAGATGAATTTTGGTCCTAGTTTCATATTTTTCTGAGGTCGTATGAACTAGTTATGAATTTCCGAAGATTAAATCTATTTCTGAAAATGGAAAAGGCTGAATTAATCCTGGGCTGACACATGTCATGCTGTGGTTGGTCCACGTGGCTTGCTGACGTCAGCCTGACGTCATTGTCCCGGCTCTGAGCTGACAGGTGGGGTCCAGCTGACGTCAGCATGACGCCAGCATGACGTCATCAACGTCATCGTTGCTGACAGGTGGGGGGTCCAGCTGACGTCAGCATGACGCCAGCATGACGTCATCAACGTCATCGTTGCTGACAGGTGGGGCCAGGGCTCTTGGGTCACTGACATGTGGGTCCGACCATAGTCAACGTCAAGTTAACGGCGAGTCAACGGTTAACGGGTCAGGGTCACTGACGTGTGGGGCCAGGGCTGCTGATTTCAGCATCGTGACGTCAGCATGACGCCACCTCGATTGTGTTATTACTGACAGGTGGGTCCTGCATGATGTCACCTACTGACAAGTGGGTCCAGCGGCTCTGTGTTGGTGACATGTGGGCCCAAGTCAACAGTCAATGTTGACCGGTCAACGATCAACTCGTACTGGGTCTCAATTGGGCTCTGGCGGGCTCGGGTTGGGCCGGTCCGGCCCAGACACGTGGCAAGCGGTGGCTCTGCCACGTCGTAGCCGTGGGCCTCTTCTAGGCTTGGTCCACAAGTTTGGTCTATGGTGGGCGCAGGTGCTGATCCACGGTGGACCGCGTCTCTTTCCGGTGAATTGCGTCCACCCTTCTTCTCTCTCTCTCTGGTCCATGTGCACCGGGTGCATGTGCGTGTAGCCGGCGAGGGGAAGCCTCTGCTTCCACCTCCGGCGTGTTCCCACAGGTGATGTGCTCGCCGGTGTGGTTCTACGGCGGCGCTGGCATCCAATTAGGTGGGGGGAAAGCTTCCCTAAGCAACGGCGAGCACGTTGGTGGTGTCTGGGTGGCAGTCGGGGCTCCCTAGGGCGTTGGCCACGGCGAACGGCGGCTCGGGCTCGACGATGTATGGAGATGGCATGGTAGTAGCGGCAAAAGCCAATCAGGTGGTACGTATGAGCCTCACGGTGCTCCAGCGGGCTTGTTGGGCAGGTCGAGGGGACTCCTGGAGCCTCCGGTGGTCTTGGCCACAGTGGCGGCTAGTTCCGGCCAAGGCGGCGGTCCGATGGTGAACAGCGCAGGCGCACAGGAGCACCACGAGGCGCTGGTGGGGTGGTCACGGCGTGGTCACGATTATGTGTGTGGGTGCAGGTGTACCTAGAGGCCGGAGACGGCCTTGGCCTACGCGCTCACGGTGTGGAGCGCCATGGCCGGTGTGGCAGAGTCCAGCGGCAAGCAGAGGAAAAACCGGGGCTCACCGTTGGTGTTGGAGTCGATTGGATAGCGGTGCAGTGGCGGGTTGTGGCCGTGTAGCTCCGGAAGCCGTGCAGTGCCGTGCAGCGTCGTGGTGTCGTCCTTGCGCCGGCGGCTTCGGAGGTGCTTCGTCGGCGGCTCCTTTCCCTTTCTTCTGCTCCCTTCCTTCTTCCTCTCTTGGCTCTCTCTCTCTTGGCTCGGGTGTGCGGAGGGTAGCCACCAGGTGGTGGCGGGGCGTTGAGAGCTCGGGGCGCTAGGGCAACCGGGGCTGGGCCTTTATAGCCGAGCACCAAGCTTCCATGGTGGGCGGCGATCGATCGGTGGAGAGGCATGCGACGCATCCTACGGTGGCGCGAGGTTGCATGGGCGTGGCGCAAGGGGGGAACAAGGTCATGCCCCGGGCGTGACCCCCTGGCCCGCCCCTGCCAACGTTGTCGGGTCCCGATCGCGCGGCGGTTGAGGCGTGGGTGAGGAAGACGACACTGTGCTAGGTGTGGCTGACGCGTGGGGTCCTGTGGCAGTGGCAGCAAGGGAAGCGGGAAAGCGCGCGGGCGTGGGCGACGTGCGGCTGACGCGTGGGGCCAAGCGGCAGCGGCAGCTGGCGGGGCTGGGCGCGCGGGCGTGAGCGGTAGCCTGGGCCGGCTTGCTGGGCCGAGCAGCTGGCTGGGAGGCCTTCTTCTTTTCCTTTTTATGTTTTTCATTTCTTTTTCCATTTGTTTGAATTCAAATTTGGTTTGAAATTTGAATTCAAAACTGATATAACTTATTCATTGGAGTTTAGGAAATTTTGTATATAATAATAATAATAATAATAATAATAATAATAATAATAATAATAATAATAATAATAATAATAATAATAATAATAATAATAATAATAGGGTTAGTTTTCTCCTTAAGCATTTATTCTTTTGATTTGTTCAATAATTACTTTACGGTTTATTACTTTAATGGTATTGTTAAGCATAACATAAAGCAAATGAAAATCCAAATCACTATTTGAGTTAACAAAGTATGCAACATTTCATTTGTTAGAGATTATTAACACAGTTATCTAATGACATGCCATGCTTATGTGTTGACTGGGGTTGGGTTAGACCTAATGCGTCTCGTAGGTTGGGTTCCTTTACATGACACTCATCATCGTATGGGATTCTTGAGAAAAAAATTTTAGTAGTTGGTATTTTCGGTGTGTAGATTCTTGGGTTGTTACACTATCCCAAAAATCATAGACGAGACCGTCCCACTTCACTTTGACTCCAAACCAAAAGGCTACCTTAGTGTAGCAAACATATTACTTGAGATCCCGTAAAGCGTGAGCTTACCAAGTATATTGGCGTTGATGCCTAGCTCGCTCTTACACGAGATCGTAGGTGCATGATCGACCTTGGTCACGTGCCTTGAGATGTTCAGCTTGCCGATTTCTTCATGCATGAAGGCCCAGACAGAAGTGCAGCACGATCATTTTCTCTCCAAACTAAGTGTTTGTTTAATCCATCGTGAGTTTGAGGCAAGTTTCATGCTGTGCTACACGCGGCGAGCGTACGTACGCGTGCACGGCTCCGTTCATAAAGTTGTGCTGATGGAATAAAGTTTGCCCGTACGTACATATAGGGAAGGGAATTAGGGATGGAGGCGATGAGTACGGTATACTTCGTACACATATATACATATGGATATATCAGTAGTACACTTGTACACGTACGTTGATACTACTAGTACGTACTACGTAGTATTCCTTTACTCCTACTATTTATAAGATGTTGCCCTGTTCTGCTGCAGGATCGCATATGAGCTCATACTGCATGGTCTAGTAATTCTAATTCATAACGACTGAGTCATATATTCAGACGTGTTTAATTCAGAGACTATGCACTGCCCTGCGGCCTGCGCTGCCCGTATGGAAATGGGTACCACTACCGGAAACGCCTAATTTGCCTAGTGTAAAAAGGTTTGTTGAGTGTAATATGTCGGACACTCGACAAACAGATTATTTGCCGAGTGTTGACACTCGGCAAAGGCTTCGGCAAAATTAGACACTAGGCAAACCTGCATTTTGCCTAGTGTCGGACACTCGGCAAATGTTTGACACTCGGCAAACACCGACGGCAGCTGACGGGCATGACCTACCGTTTGAGTTTGTCGAGTGTCACACGGCCGACACTCGGCAAACATGTGCTTTGCCTAGTGTCAAGGTTGTGACACTCGGCAAAATGACCCTTTGTCGAGTGTGCACTAGGCAAACTAAATTTTTTTTTGGATTTTGACCTCTCAAAATTTTATGTAGTTGTCCTATACTAACTTGAACTACATGTTCAAATTTGGCATATTTCTCGAACCTTTTGCTATATTTCTTTAATTTATTTCATTTAATTGATTTTTTTTGATAAAGCAAATGTGAACTGCAAGAGGATCGAATAATGAAATTTAATGTATGAAAAAATGATATTCATATTATTGAGTCTAAAGTGAGGTCGTATCCAGGAACAGACCAAAAATTTCGTACATCTTGTTCACGAAATATGACAACGAACTTGTGGACGAGTTGGTTTTAAATTCTATAAAAAGCAAACGAAGTCCGAAAATCATGAAACTTTAACAAGATGTCGTGATATCATATGTGGAGTTTGTAATAAAAATTTGAGATGGTTTCCATTTTATGTTCCCTTTAAATATTGATTGTAGATAATACATTCTTCTTTAGTTTTTGTATTTTTATCTCATCTTGTTGTGTCCCGTGAAACCTCAGTTTATATTTTCCATTTTATGTTCCCTTTAAATATTGACCGTAGATAATACATTTTTTTCTTTAGTTTTTTTGTATTTTATCTCATCTCGTTGTGTCCCGTGAAACCTCAGTTTATATTTTTCATTTTATGTTCCCTTTAAATATTGACCGTAGATAATACATTTTTTTCTTTAGTTTTTTGTATTTTTATCTCATCTCGTTGTGTCCCGTGAAATCTCAGTTGCGAGTAGTTAAAAATTTCTTATCGTTTATCCCCTCTCAATATTAATAACTTGTACATATATGATATTTCGTCCTTTATTTTTCTAGTTTTTTTATCGCATATTGTTGTGGCCCAGTGAGATAATATACCTTGTCCTTTAGTTTTTCTATTTTTTTTATCCCCTCTTATTGTGTCCCATGAGACCTCATCCTTTACCACCTCAATGCGTGGCCCATCGATCGGTTGTGCTGCTTCCTTCGCCTGTGAGATGCTCGATCTGCACAGTTGGATCACTGTTGAGGACTGATTGCCTGATCGATGGATGCGATGGATGGATCCAGCTCGTCCGATAGTCGAGTCGGCCAATCCACAACCAGACAAAATGCCCGGGCTCGCCCTTGCTTGGTTTTAATTTTGTCCAGTAACGCAAGAATTCTGACGCCGTTCTTCTTCTTCTTCAGGATTCTCCACGCGTTGCACAGGTAAGAAGGAGAAATCTATATGTACGTTGTACGGTTTTGTCTAATAATTATGGAGATTATATTCACTGTGGATGATATGTCTAGCTGACGTGGATATCATAATTCTTATACTAGTGAACTTTAATTGCAAATGATAATAAATTGTTGAGGTGGATGTCAAGAAAAATAGTCAGTGGGGTTTTGTTTTATAGTAAGAGTTATAGATATGTCTGCACCCTGCAGCCAGCGGCCTCAACGATCGATCCCAATCAGAGGAGATTGAAGCGCGCATGCAAGCATGAAACATACGTCCGCCAGTCGTTCTTGCGCGCTGTAGGCTGTAGCAGAGGTCGGCTTCAATTCAGATTTACGCGCGCTAAACAGTGAGGGTGTTTACTGTTTAGCTGGTGGATGAAAAATTTTAGGGTGTCACATCGGATGTTTTAAGGGATGTTGGAAAGGGTGTTCGGATACTAATAAAAAAACTAATTACATAACTTGTCTGAAAACCGCGAAACGAATTTATTAAGCCTAAATAACCCGTCATTAGCGAATTTTACTGTAGCATGACATTGTCAAATCATGAATTAATTAGGCTCAAAAAATTTTGTCTCGCAAATTTATCGCAATCTGTGTAATTAGTTATTTTTTCGTTCACATTTAATACTTTATGCATGTATTAAACATCCGATGTGATTAGTTGAAAAAAATTTAGGGAGAAACTAAACACTGCCTGAGCGTCCCCAGCCTATGCATTTGCAGGCTAGCAGTGCAATATAGCCAGTTAGCTCCATATTACGTACCATTGCATGGAGGTTGAGGACGACCGGCCGGTTGTCGATGGTGTGCCCATGAAACAACACTAAATGTGGATCGCAGCCGCAGTTAGTACGAGCATGGCCGGCAACCGGCACAGGGGAGCTGATGAGAGGCGGCCATCCCTTGAAAGGCTTGTTTAGATACCTAAATTCATTCCCAAATTTTATTATACAAGAAGATTTTCTATTACATCAAAATGTCGGTATATATATGGAGTACGAAATGTAGATGAAATCAAAAACTAATTACACAGTTTTGTTGTACTTTGCGAGATGAATATTTTAAGCCTAATTAATCAATGTTTGGACAATTATTACCAAATAAAAACAAAATTACTACAGTATAACGAGACACTTACTATACAAACTTTGCCTCGAATCTAAGGGCCTTGTTTAGATACCCAAATTCCACTCTAAATTCCATTATGCAAAAAGAAGATTCCCCATCACATCAAAATATCGGCACATATATGGAGTACTAAATGTAGATGAAATCAAAAACTAATTGCACAGTTTTATTGTACTTTACGAGACGAATATTTTAAGCCTAATTAATCAATATTTGGACAATTATTACCAAATAAAAACAAAATTGCTACGATGTGACGGGACATTTACTATGCAAAGTTTGGATCTCAAATTTGGGATCTACACAAAGCCAAGGCCAAAGTTGGAAAGATCGACGCGTACGGACTCATCCTGTCTTGTCAGGAAACGAAGTGATTACGAGCAGTACGAACCTGAATAAAATCAACAAGTACGCGGTGTGGTGAACAACGCAGGCATCAGGCATGCGGTGCATGTGGTTGCCCGGGTTGCCAAAGCTTTGTTCGTCTCGTCTCCGTGACGTGTGAGTGTGATGAATCCATCTCACATGCTGTTCGTGCGTTCTACATGTGATGCCCCGGTTAAAAGCGAAAGAGTAACTCGCTTCTAATTTGTGATGCTCTTCGGTGAAGATTGTCAGCCCCGTAACATAATATTTCGCGAACTTTCGATGAGGACTTCGCAGCCCAGTGAAGTAGTCAGCATACCTCGGCCCATCCTGGCCTTTCCATTTCCGGGCCAACCCAAAGGCCGAAGCCGTACTGGATCAATGAACCAAAACCCTAGAAGGCCCACGACCACCTTGCCGCCTCCCCAACCCCAGCCACTCCGGCCACGGCGACGCCGTCGCCCGGTGGTTGAGCCCGCTGGAAATCTCTCTGCTTCGATTCTCTCCTCGCAGAGGTACTATATTACTCCTCTCAAGGCTCCATAACCGTAGTATGCTAGAGATTTTGATGGACATACGTATTTGAATCCTGGATTTTGTTCTGTTGTTTAGCTGTTGCGAACTTGCGATTTGCAATTTTATTTTCCTATAAATATATTTTATTAGTCTCAGTATTGTACCTACGAACCTTACAGGTTGCAGCGTATATCAGTCTCTAGCGAAGTATTGGCGTTAATCGCTTATGCTCTACTTTCGTGGATGATGCACGACCGGTATCTGAAAATTGTTATTGCTACATTATGTGCTACATATTAGGCTACTCCCTCCGTCCCAGAAAAAGTGTCGTTTTAGGTTTTTCAGACATCGTGTTTGACCGTTCGTCTTATTCAAAAAATTTTAATAAATATTATTTATTTTGTTATGACTTATTTTATCATTAGAGATACTTCAATAATGATTTATTTATTTTATAATTTGCACAAAATTTTTGAATAAGACGAACGGTCAAACACGATGTCTGAAAAATCTAAAACGACACTTTTTCTGGGACGGAGGAAGTATATGTCATCTTGAGTGCACTTTATTCCGTAAGTCCATTCGAAATTCGATTAGACAGAGGAACGCTTGATTTGTTGGTTTGACATGACTGAATTGTTTAATGGGGCGCCTATTCAATTTGCGAGGTCATAAAACTTCTTTCGTAATCGTAAGTAGGGCCTGTTTAGTTGGCCAAACAGGCCAAAAAAAAATTTGCGCAGTATCCGTCACATTGAATCTTTGGACGCATGCATGAAGTATTAAATGTAGAAAAAAAACTAATTGTATAGTTTGTCTGTAAATGTCGAAACGAATCTTTTGAACCTAGTTAGTCCATAATTAGATAAATTTTGCCAAATAATAGCGAAAAGTGCTACAGAAATTTATCCAAAAATTTTCACCATCTAAACAGGCCCGTAGTCAAAGTTCCGCTAGGTGCTGGGCGGATCCTAGGCGCTGACCCCTAGCCTAGCGCCTAGGCGGGATTAATCGTGCCTAGGCATTCCTAGGAGTTTTGGCAATATAGCCATAATATGTATATATATTATGTATATAGCTATATATAGCAATAATTCTGGATATATATAGGTTACAGTAAATGTAAAAAGAGGGCTAGTAGACATACCTGATCCCTTGGTGGCTTAATCTTGCATGTTCATAGCTCCTACAACACATTTTGACAGGCAAATTGTCAATAGACAGTCAATAGAAAACATGATACATCTAGCAGCATTCAGACTTTCAGTGGCATATCATATAGCATTCAGTGAAGGAGCAGGGGAAGGAGCAGCCGGAGGGGAAGGGGGAGCAGTTGCAGGAGCAGCGGAGGGGAGAGGAGCAGGGGAGGGGAAGGGAACTCACCTTGGGAACTTGGGGTGGCCGGCGGGGCAGCTTCCAGGCGCAGCCGCACACGACGAGCTGGACCGGCGCCGGCGAGTAGAGGACGAGCAGGAACGGCGGCGGCGACTCGGGGACGAGCAGGACCGGCGACGACGAGTCAAGGTCGAGGTCGAGCTGGACCGGCGAGCCGGAGATAGGACGAGCAGGGGAGGAGCAGAGCAGGGGAGGAGCAGGGCCGTCGGGAGGAGCTCGTCCAGCTCCGGCGGATGGACCTCGCCCGGCTCCGGCGGAAGGACCTCGTCCGCAGGTAGCAAAAATCGGCGGCGGGGACGGGAATGGCATGCGGGAAATCGACGTGTGCCTCTTATCCTTCCCGCACTCCCAGCCCCGCGCGCGCCTGGCCGCGCATGCCGCGCGGGAAATCGTCGCGCACCGAGCTGCGGGGCCAAAAATTCGCGGCCTCGCGCGCCCGCGCCCGCCTACGCGCCGCCTAGCGCCGCCCAGCGCCGAGGACCGCGCCTACCCCCCTAGTCGCCGCGACGTGCTTCGCCTAGCGTGAAATCGCGCCTAGTCGCCGCCTAGTCGGCGCCTAGCGGAACTTTGTAAGTAGTTCAGTACAGTCGATCAGCTGTGTAATGAGTGTTCAGGTCCTCAGCTGTGAAAATGCTTTAACATTGTTGGCAAGGATTCTTGGTGCCACAAACATCTTGTTGAGCTTTTACGCATATTTCCCTGCTACTGATGCTTAGTTGCATTGTTCCATGTATCTGCATTTAAGTCCTTCTAACTTCTCCACCTGAAACTGAATTGAAATCTGCAGTAAGTTCACTAGCTAGGAATTTGTAGGCTTGTTGTTTGCCTTTTCTTATCAAAATAAATCTAATAAGTTAGCTAACCCATTAATATCATTAAATAGTTCCCCGGTCATGTCGCTGTTTTCTTTTATCATGAACTTTTATTTCCCCCTGCTCCTTTTATCACTAGGGGCCATATTATTGACCAAATCACGCTAAATCTTTTCTTCACTTTGGTCAAAGGCTGATCTGAAAGAAAGGATATGTGAAGTTGAACGGGTATCTTGATCTATGAGCACAGTGGTACAGCTCACTGATAATCTGATATTGATCATGTGAGTCATGTACTATGCTAATCTTTTGTCGGGTGTCTACTTTACTATTGATTATGGGATACCTAGGTGGCTAGGTCTTTCTACATATGTTTTGCATTTTCAACACTTCACATCTTGCAATATGCAAGGTACTTTCCATTATATTTCTTATCATTAAATTTGAATAATTATGTTGTCTATTTCTATTTGCCAGATGATGGACAGCTCTGCTTTTGAAGTCTAGATGTGTGACCTAGTACCTAAGAAATCTTAATGCATGGTGGCCTTGTACCCACTCAAGTTAGGACCAACCACAGGTCATAGCATTTTGTGCTGGCCTTCGAGGCCTTAATGTTTCTGGTATGTTTGGTCCTGACTCCTGACTCCTGAACCACGTAGGTTGTTTAATTTTATTTTAGCCTTCTTTGATTGTCTTTGATAATGCTACTAATTCACTTACCTTTATGGATAAAAAATATATTAAAAAAGTTATGTCTTTGCAATGATATGCTTTCTCTTTTGCATGGATAGATTGATTGTGACTCCTTTTTTTCAAGCGTGTAATTGATCTACCTTCCTCTTGTCATCCTCAGGTGAATTGTCGTTTAGTAGTCGACATCGATATATAAATTTGTGTCCACATATATCGCACATGCTGGAACAGTAAGGGAAATCTATTGCACAGGAAGGGAGACCAGGATTAGGGTAGCTGCATGGCTGTGAACCGCTGAAGAATTGAGCAAAGGCAAGCACCCTGGCTTCTTAGATTTCTAAGCTGGCATGCAATGCCGATGACATACTTTCTATCAAGGGACCTACTCTTTTGGGATTCTTAGGATGGTATGAAAGGGAGAAAGGGAAAAAATACAGATAGAAGGGGAAAAGGCCACTGAATGAGGTAGGGCAATCTAAGGTTGTCTTAATGGCCGAAGAATTATTCAGCTCTGCGATTGTGTGGTGGAATTTGCTGGACCATCAATTCCGCCAGCCCAATTCGGTCTTCTGCTGCTCCACAGGGATGAGTGAATGGTCATGTGAAACTTTTGCGTGCCTTACCACACCACCAGGTCCATGAGTAACATTGCTTTAGGTAGAGGGGCAGTACTGGAGGAAAGATGGCTATAAATATCGTGTGATGCAGAGGGGGTCATCTTGTGCTGAAAGCAAAGCCTGGCTGGAAAGAGGGAGGAAGCTGACGATGAAGAGGCTGTTGATCATGCGAAGGTGTGAGCCGATCGTGCGGTTCACGTGCTGCAGCGTGCGCTACGGGGAGTGCCGTCGGAACCATGCGGCGAGCACTGGAGGCTACGCCATCGATGGATGCCGGGAGTTCATCTCTGAAGGGGAGGAGAGCACCAGTGGTGCTCTCAAGTGCGCTGCCTGCGGTTGCCACCGCAGCTTCCACCGCAGGGTTCAGGTCTGTGAGGTTGCATGGGATTACAGATCCGACACGTCGTCGACCGAGTAGAGAGTAGAGAGGGGAGGTGCAAGGCGCTCCGAGCTTGGATTTGTACTCCTGCAATGGCAATTGCTCAGCAATTGGTCTCTTTCTTCTATGTTTCCGGTGACAAGCTGGCCGGTGGATGTATAGGACCCTTTGTGATTGTTTGTAGCGTGTACACCCTTATTTGACCCCCTCGAAATTCTTATCTACAGTTTCTTTGTCTGCTACACCCTTGTATTGTAATTTGAGTAAAGTGCATGCGAGTTCAAGTTACCTATTTATTCTTTCCATCTGAATTTTCCTGTGGTTGGAATTAATCCAGATTAGCAGTTGATTTAGACTAATCTGGCTTCTTGTCCTTGACACTTGTGGTCTTTACTCCCTGCGGCAGTCCACACTTCACAGTGACAGTATTTTTGCTGGCCGGCTACTGTGTGTGAATAAACGTAGTTTTGTCACTTCGCTGGCTTGCCAGTTTGTTTATCTAGGAATTTTCTGCTGCATCAACTAGGAGTTTTCGCAATACCTCAAGGAGACTGAAACCCTATTTCGAATGCGAGAATTTTTCCTAGGTGCCTGTATATTGGGCTGTTCTTTGCAAAATAGATAAACATGGGAAATTCCTGTGTTTCAAACGGGCATTGTGCTAGTGTCATACTGCAACTGAAGCTACAAGTATAGGTAGATGAGGTTGATGGTTCCAGCCAGTAGCACGAACTGTGAATAATTTCTTTGGTGCCAATGGGTGGAGATTCAGGTCCCTTTGCAACCTAGTCGACACGACTGTTATTTTGACATTTATGTGGAAGGAAAAGTTAGATGAGTTTACATTCTCCCGGCTGGGCTGGGCTGAACAGCAGCATAAATACGGCCATTTTCAATTCATATTTTGTAAGAGTTCCACTCTCATTAAATAAGGTGCCATATAGACTAAACTAGTAACATGACAAGAAATTTGTGAAGATAGAGAATTAATATATTTCGCCTAAACTAGATAAATGCCCCGGGATCATGATTTTTGACTAAACCTCACGCGGACGCGTGAGCTCCGGGATTATATACATATGATCATTATTATTTAATTACCTTTGTACATCGGCCTTGTAAGTCTCTCGATGGTGTGAAACGATTCAAATCTAATTTTAGATATAGGTTCCATGTATCACTCTAGTCTCTTAAATAATAGATCAGCTTCACAGTGACCTGCAATTTTTCAGGCGCAACTTGATGAAGTGTGTTTTGGTTTGTACAACATCAAGTTTAAGTATATACCAGGTGCAGCTATCAAGGTTTGAACTCTAGACTGCCAATTAAACCAAGCTTGATATGTCCCCTTTCAGTCTCCAAATTGGTGTATAGTAACACGATCTGCTGTGACGTTCACGAGGTTATGTCCACAATATTATGGGTCCGTTTGCAGAACTTTAGCTATGGCAAAAATAGCTTCAGCTATGGCTTCTATAGTGGAGCAGATTCTCTAATGTAGATGAGCTGTTTTTAAAAAAAGTTTAGTAAAACAACTTCGTCTGTCAAGTGAGAAGAGTGAAATATCTATAGTAACCTTTTTCTTTCTTTTTTTTGGTTTCCTTTTTTCTTTTTTTTTCTTTCTATTCTCTCTCTACCTTATCCCTGTCTCCCCAACGCACGGGACTTGCGTCGCGGATGGCATCTTCTATTCTTCTCTACGCATGCTCCTTCGGCCTTTGTTTCTCCGTTGCTCACGTCTGTGTCCCGAAGCCCGGCGTCGTTGAAGGCTCCAAGCTCGGTGCGCCGGCATCCAGCAGCAGCGTGGCCCGCAGACGGCCGCGCCCTCGGCACGGGATCCTCCTCCACGAGTAAAGCAACAGACTCCACTCCATCCCCGCCAGGCGGCTGCTCGTCCCAGCGGGGCCGTCTATGGTCTCCACGCCTGCGCGTCCGTCCGCGGCCAGTCAAGCACTGGCGTTGCCTGGGTTTGCGCCGAGACACAGCGAGCGGCGTGAGCGTGGCGTTAGCCGGTAGATTATACTGAGCCCCGTCGGTTTCGTTTCCGTAATCTTGTGGAAATTGATGGCAGGGTGGTGAGTCCGATCCTTTTTAGACCCTTTTTCGTTTTTTTTACCGTGATTTGGGCCTGGTTTAGTTGCCTGGGATAGGTACCGCCGGATTTACTGGGCGGCACTGTACTATACTGTAGTATTCTGTTTCTATTTGGTAAAAATTGTTCAGACATTTACTAATTAGGTTTAAAATGTTCGTCTCGTAAAGTACAACAAAACTATACAATTAGTTTTTGATTTCATCTACATTTAGTTTTTATGCATGTGCCGACATTTTGATATGATAGAAATTTTCTTTTTATATAGTAGAATTTAAGAGCAAATTTGGTGAACTAAACGTGACCTTGAGTTCGTTCTGATCTAGATCCGTAGTTGTGGCCGTAGCCTGGGGGGCTCGGTTCCGTAAGGGGGTCGGGCGTGCATGCGAATATGAACGTGGGCATGCACCGTAGCCTCCTCGGGGTGGGGCGCACACGAAGTACCCGTGGATGAAACCTCCTCTCGCTTAGCAAAACATGCCCGTGCGTTACACCGGGACGTATAATTTATTATCCAGTAATACTCATATTAATGGCAAACATGTCGTGCATCGTAAGGAGACGTATTATTGCGTGGTAACATAAAGCTATTAGCTATCTTTGTCTAGTTTAATTGGGCCAACCTTTATTGTAGTTAGATATCAAGGCCCATATTAAATGGAGGTGCAATGAAGTATTAACCCTACGTGAGTAGAGAATTAGAGATTTACTCCACATAAGGCATGTAATATGTTCTTGATGAGAGGCTCAATTGTACTTTCTTTTCTAAAAAACAGAAAAAGGAACCGAACAAATAAATTCTACCCTCTTTCCTCTTTATTAGATTTCTATTATATATATATATATATATATATATTAAAAAATAGGTGGAGAGAAATTTTGCCTTTTTAATATTAGGTATAGAGAGAAAGAGGATAGAGATTTATTTGTATTTGAATTAGGATTCATATGCAACTGAACGGAGGGAAAAAATAAAATTGGAACTGAAAAAGTGCTGCTCGGGACAGAAAAAGAGGAAAAACGGAAGATGCTAGTACAGACTCTGAAAGGTCTAGGATTTTGTTTGCGTAAAAAAATTTCGTTCTTTAATAATAGAAAGTTTATTTCTATTTGGATTAGGATTCGTCCGTGCTTTGCAACGGGACACACCACTAGTTACGCTGTCACCAAGTGTTTTGAATTCGTCATGGTATTGAACTCCATATTATGCCAAGACACATACTGCTCTAACTTATGTATTGTTATGTACAAGAGATACTGTCATATCATAGAAATACTTTGTGTTTCATTAGCTTTGAAATTGGACTATGAACCATGTAATTTCTCATTTTAAAATTGTAAGGCGTCCGAGCTTTTCCCCAGGTGCCTTAACGGCTCGTGACTCAGTGCCTTTGCGGCCCCGTGGCCTTGCGTTGCATGCGCACCTGCGACCTAGAATTTTTTATGTTTGATTCGATTTATTGTTTGATATATTGTCAATTTGGATTGTGTGTGTTGTGTATATATTCTTGATTGTAAGGGAGATTTTAGGTGATATGGAGTCAATATTCTATCAATGACATTCGAGTTCGAGTCTTATTATAGTCATCATGCGTTTTTGGTATTTTTATATGGCTTTCCTTTCATAGTAGTGTCCATCAGGTCGAGTGGTTTGAGTAGTTAGGAGAGGGCTAGACCAAAAAAATAGGCTAAAAGTTTAGCTCTTTAAGATGTCGAAGATTATTTTAATATTTGTTTTTATTTAATATAATTTTGTAGCATAGGACAAATGAATTTTTTTATGAACAAAATAGAAGACATAAATCTTGGGTTGCCCAACTGGTAAACGTTGGGTATTTGCCCTAGCCACATACGTATTTGTGTCAGGTTTGTGGAATATGATTAATATCAGCCACACGACCAGAATCACAAAATGATATGAACAGGCACAGCCGTCGCTCACCCACGAAGCTGCTCACCTGATTAAGATTAATAGATAATTAGTGGTGTAGAAACCCTTCTATTTTTCATTTTTTATTTTTCTATTTTTTCACTTATTCTCTTTTCAATTAATTTTTTCCCTACTCTCTCTTCCTTATCTCTTTCTCCACCGCACGCATCTCCTCCCTCCTTTATCCCCTTCGCCCGCAACAACGCAGCAGTTCACATCATCTTCGTCTCATTCTCTCTCCCACAGAGGAAGCCAATGCTCAACCATGGCCACCTCGCCATTGTAGCCGCGTGTTGCCATCGCGCCTACGACCGCGCACTGGGCAGGCGCACATGGAAGACTTGGCCAGCGGCGCGCTCGGGCAAGCGCACACGGATGACTCGGCCGGTGGCGCGGGCGCACCTGGCCGCGCGCGGGGGAGGCGACGGCGCCGGCGGATATGGCTGTTGGCGCGGCGGTCCGGCCCTTCCACCGGTGCATAAGGAGCTGCATCCCCTTCCCTGTTTAGAGCCGTCCTGCTCCTCTCCTCGGGCGGACCTGGTCTGGCCTGACCGCGCCTCGCACTGCTCCTCTCCCCCATCGGTGGGCGGGGACCAGGCTTGGCCTGGCCTGCTGCGCACGTGCTGGGAGTCACCGGCGGTGTGGGCACCCTGGCCGTCGAGCGCAGGGCTGGTGGCGCGCAGGCGCCTCGGGCGGCTTGGAGGCGCGACCTCTTCGATTGTTTCTCTGGTTTTCATCTCTGATTTTTCTCTTCGATCGTTTCGTGTATGGATGGAGTTGATTTGATTTTATAAGTTGGATTTGGATCGCCTTCGGGATTTTGATTACGTATCGGTTTGATCCTTTTCCTAGACTGATTTTTGGAGACGAGAGGAAATCTCTCTATCTACTCCCTCCATTCTAAATTATAAGGCATTCCAAGAATCTTGGAGAGTCAAAGCATCTTAAGTTTGACCAAAATTATAGAGAAAATTATAAAAATTTATAACATCAAATAGGTATACTATGAAAATATAATTAATGACGAATCTAATGATACTTAATTGGTGTCATAAATATTATTATCTTATCATATAAATTTGGTTAAACTTGAGATCCTTTGACTCTTCAAGATTCTTGGAATGCCTTATAATTTGGGATGGAGGGAGTAGTATTTGATCTGGTGGCGGCGGACAGAAAAGAAAATCCACACGTAACCTGGTGGCAGACAGAAAAAAGCAGAAACAAAAAAAGTTGCAGAATTTTTTTCTTTTTATTATTAGGTATAGATATAATAGATGAAACCTATACACATTTATCTATACCTTAGAAATGAAATGAAACCCCACCGTGAACGTATAGTTCCATCCTATGTTTTTAAAACCAAAATAAAACCCCATTGTGACCTAATCGATCCACAACAGAAAAGAGCAATTAAATGTTATTATGAAACTGCAAAGTGAAACCATACATTGGAGTCGTTGTTTCATTCACGAACCTAAATCTTTTTTACAAGATATTGTACTTTTGGAAACTGCAAAATAAGACTCTCCCCTAGGTGTCCACGTTCAAGAGTTGCTCTTGCATCTTGATTGGGTCAAAGAGGAGCTCAGAGTTGCTGGAATAGTTATTAAAATCGCGATTCTATGGGTGATTTTCTGACTTTACAATCTTAGTTTATTAGATTGATTCTACGATTCTACTAGTGGAATATAAAATTTTAAGATTCTACAATCCAAAGTGAGCACGAACTTCCTTGACTCCCACAGGCCTCCCTTGCGTAGACCCAATCGCTTACCTCGCTTTGTCATGGCGACAGCTAGTGTCGGATCCAAGCGCTACAGTCTCGCCTCGGTAGTATGACAACACTCCTCAGCTTTCACTAGCACCTTTCTTTGCCCATGCGTGAGATCTGCTCTCGGATGCATCAACGAGGGAGAGGACAAGGTCAACATGGTAAAGCCAATGCCTTCTCCTCGGCCCATGCTACATCGTTGTTGGGAGGGAGGAGAAGGAGACCGTGGCTTCAATCATTCAATGGACTCACCACGAAGAAGCCGTACCAAGACTCAAAGAGAGAGATCCTATAAGAGGGGTGACAGTGTAAGGATCGGATGGCCTCAAGAGAGGGTGTGTTAACACCCAAATTTAGTAAGCTTACGCCGAAAGGAAGGAATCGGCCAATGATTTCAAAAATAAGAAAATCTACTAATTGAGGCATATTTACGAGCCGAGCGAGGAATTTTTTTTGATATATTTTAGGAAAATCATGACATCCAAGACATCTCCACATAAAGATAAGCAAAAGCAAGGAGGGCCGAAAGATTTAAAGCTAAATCATCTCCGTTGCTGAGTAAGAAAAAACACGGTCCAAGGTCATCACGTCACTTGAGGCGTACGTAAAAGGTTCAGAGTTGGTTCAGGAGATATACATATGCAAGGAACATGCGGTCGGTTGTCTCTTAGTTTGGCAAAAGGAAAAGCTTATCCAACACAGAGGTGACGCAAAGGCAAGTCAAGAGGAGCCTAAAAGGGAAGATATTCGAAGAATAAAAAGGAAAGAGAGAATTAATGAGGGCCAAGTAATCTTTGCTATATATGCATTCACGCACAAGAGATAGAGGTGGAGTCCGGCATGGACACTAGCTACCGCATGCTGAACGGCTGGGATTGGGCGTGATGTTTATTTGGGCCAAGGACCCCGGCCGTACTAGTGTTGGACTTGAACTGCATGCGCGTTTAGATGTATAGCCGAGTTAGTTAGGGAATAGAGATTCACATTATATGTGATAAAAAAAAAGAGATTCACATTATATTTGGCTTGTACCCGAAGGAACCTAAGAGCAACTCCAACAGTTCCCTATCCCAGGTTGCTATCCTTATATTTTTGGCAAATGGAGAAAAAAATCGCTCCAACAGTTCCCCATCTCAGGTTACCATTTATCCCAACTTGGCAAAAACGGGCTCTCAGCGCGCAAAAATGTGCGCTCAACTCGCGCGCGCATCTGTGGTCCCGCACCTCCTCCGCCGCTCCGTTCTCCTATCTCCCAAGCCGCCGCCGCACCCTTCCCCGCCTTGCCGTGCCGCGCGCCTCCCTGCTCCTTGCCCGGCGGACGCGCCGAGTAGCCGAGCTCGTTTCGCCGTGACCCGTTCGCTCCGCCGCGACACGGCGCCGAGCCACCACAGGCACGTCCTCGCCCTCGCCGCCGCTGTCCGGAAATCGCGTCGTGCGTCGCCCCGCCATGGAAGGAACCGCGACATCAACGAAATCCCGTCATGCGTCGCCTCGCCATGGAAGGAACCGCGACATCAACGAAATCGCGTCGTGCGTCGCCAAGCCACAGCACCATCCTCTCCGTCCGTGCCTGGATGCGGACGCCCTCCGTGGCCTCGGCCGAAGCCCCCATGCCCATCTGCGCCATCGCCCCCGGCTCTGCGGCGGTCTTGGGTGAGGTGGCGCCGTCGTCAAAGCCGTCCGAGTGGGGAACATAGGAGATGACGCCGTCGCTGCAGGCTAGCTCCTTGTCGCCGCCGCTGTCCGGCGTGGGGAACAGGCGGCGCTGGGCGGCCACTAGCACGGAGAGCGTGGCGCGGATGGAGGCGTCGATGTGGCTTAGCCGTGCGAGACGGTGATCCAGGGCCCGTCCTGGGTTCACGTGGCTCTGCGTGCCGTAGGCCACCACCAGGAAATGGTGGCCGTGGGGACTGCTGTGCTGCTGATGGTGTTCTTGCTCGTAGCCCTCCTCGGCGAGCGCCTTGCACGCCTGCGTGCCAGAGTAGTCGAACTCGCACGCTTGGCCGATGACGATGGGCCTTGGTCGGCGCGGCCGGGGAGCGGCGCACCGTGACGGCGTCGCCATCGGTGGAGGTGAGGGGAAGAGGATGCGGGCGCGGACGCCGAGGCAGTGGCCGGCGGCGGCGTGGAGGGAGCGCCCTCTGCCTGGTCATCGCCCAAATGTACTTTCCTCTTCTTTTTTTATTTTACCAAGTCAAGAATGCCAAACTCTTGGAGAGAGACTGTTTTTTTACTTGGTATACAGTTTCAGGAGTTGCCAAATCACAAGATTTGTCAAGTAAAATTTGGCAAACTCTTGGAGATGCTCTAAGAGACCTATTCTGTATCGCTGAAGACCAGGCACCCCAATCTATACCTATATATATACCTAATAATAGGCAAAATTTCCGTCAAGATTTTTTTCCACCTCTTTTTTCTTCCACTCTGGTATGCTTGTATATATTTTTTTCTATTCCAGTCCGGGTTCTATTCGTATTATTTTTTTCCTAACGAGGAGTTCCAACCTGTTTTTATTTCCAAAATATCTATACATTAATTTCTTTTCTGCCCCTTGTATTAGTTGGGCAGTAGATGTCCTCCCTCGAGTCCTGGACCGAGTCGGCTCCAAATACAATACTGAGTTTAATGCGGATAGGGTGCAACATTGGGGCATGGACAGCAGGACCTAATTAAGTTTGATTAGGCAGTACTCTCATAGCAGTACGTCATGCAAACACATGGGATCTTTTTCTCTGTGATTTTTTTGTTTTAGTTTATTTGGTTGCACCTTCTTTTTTTTGTCTGTTTTTCCACTAAGGTTTTTATTTTTTCATAGTATAAAATAGAAACAAATAACAAATACAATATTATGTGTCTCTAAACCATAGACCATTTCTCATAGACAAAGATTTCCACTACACAATTATTGATGTAGTTTTGATTAGAAACAAAAAAATTTCTTATTAAAACCTAGATTATTAGCCAATGATCGAACTAATCAAGCTATGAACAAAAATTTTTAATAGTTTCTTGTCTAATCCAGTCTAAATAAACGTGTCTTTACAATCCTCAATGAGGGCTGGCATGTGAAAAATCAAGAGAGTTCTCTCATCATATTATTAATGGACAAGCTAACTCCTTGTTGACTTTAATCATATACTATTGGAAATACTAATTTTCGAGTACTCAAATATCACAAAACTCAATATAATCGTAGCAATACATGAATAGAATAAAAAATAAAGTTATGATGTATCTAAGTCTAAAATTTTCTGTGCTTTTCAATATGACAAAAAATTATCAAGTTTGTTTTCGAAATTTGATACATTGTCCTATTATTGCTACATTAACTTATATTATAGATGTCATATTCATAAAAAACATATTATATATTTTAGTTTTACACAAAGAGTAAAACATTAATAATACATACCATTCTTATCGTCATCCACATAAATATTTGATGGTTTTCTCCTGTTGCAACGCACGGCCATATTTGCTAGTAAATATAAAGGGTTACCGCAAATTGTAAATCATCTCTCATCGATCAATCAAACCAGTGTCTTTACTTTTCGGCCTACGCCACCCCTTAGGATTAGGAGTAATGTAGCTTTTCGGCGAATTCTTTGGGCAAACAGGGCTGCCATCGGTTAGGTCCGACCTCCGCCTTGTTTGTGAGTATCCGTCACGACTTATAATTTGTCTATAAGGCACCATCGGTTAGGTATGACCTCTTCCAAGTTTTGTATAAGTTAGTTGTCATCAGATATTGTAAGGTTACATCGGTCTGGCTCGTATCTCTTACAATTACTGATACAAGTTACCCTTTGATTCTTATCAAAATTTGTGCAGTTGCATCGGTCTGGCTCGATCTCATACAAATTTTGATACGGATTAGTTATCGATATTGTGTTAAATAGTTTATTATTCAGCATAATATCACCAATTGCTGATCTATATTAAAGATTCATCGGTCTTCATCTTTCGATCTATCGTCTGTCGATTGTTCTTACGCCAAAATCCAACTGTTGACGTTAGATCCTGTTTATTGAACGTTTTATCTTGATCTTGATCGATCATAGCGGGTGTTTGAAGTCCTATTTTCACGAAGGAATAGATTTGTTAGTCATCAATCTCCGGTTTGTTGTCTTCGTTATCAACCTGTTGGTAGCGCACTAGATCGGGTATTGCTGGTTAATGGATCTACTTGTTAAGGGAGATATGACATCATCCATCAGCTATGTTTCTATCGGCTATTTTAGCTGATAGCTTGAGCTTTCACGCATATGGCACGCATCCACGATTCCATCAAAACATAAGTAGATTTATAGATCGCTAGGCTTGCAGTTTGTCGTTCTACTATCAATGCTGCATCGATTCAGTCGACCTATTGGTAGTGTCGTAAATTGGGTTTGGTCAGTTTGTAGATTTACTTATCCTTCGGTGGTTGAACGTTCGCATGCTATACGACAAAAACTACCTAGATCGGTCTCTCGGCCGGCTGCTTATGCTTTCACGCCCATACCACGTGCTCATAATCTTATCTAAATATGGATAGATCTATGTGTTCTGAGAGTTTAATTTGTTATCATTATTATGGTCGTCTTCGATCCGCTCAACCCCCTCTGTTAATGATGATAGGTTAGATTTGATGAGCTCGTAGATCCATTTATACTAGATAAGTGATTGATCACGTGATATGTATCTGTTTATTACCTTGGAATCGTCTATTTAGCTGATAACCTACGCATTGCGAGTACACTAGCTCTTTAATGTTTGTACTTGTTTTTATCTTGATTAATGAGCTAGTACAATATTTAATTAATGCGAATATTTTCATGGTAATCATCGGTTATGTTCTTGCATGTTTCATGATTGTCGGCTATTAGATTTACGTAATTAATATTTGATAATAGCCAATAGCACCTGCTTTTGATTATTTCTTATCATGAACATGCTGGATATCAACTCTTTAGTCGATAGCCTTATTCATCGGCCCCTAGCCACACATTGGAACTGTCTGGTGCAACACCGACATATTCCACCTTAAATTATTGATCAATCTTTCCTCCTTGTCAATTACAGGGTCAAATTGACTGGCACGCCTCAGGTCACGACCATCCGGTCCTGTGTTTTCGAAGCCCTGGGAGAGCTCGGGATCTGCTCCACGCGGTTTCTCCCCGCTTGCTGCGTGTTGGCAGTGAGGCTCGGCTCGTCATTTTTCGCCGTCAACAAGGTGAATTGAGGATCTAAAAAAATTTAAGCAACAAACCATAACCTATTAAAACTACTTCACTCCATAGGCAAGAATTAGACTCAAAACTTCTACAAAAGTACACAAGAGTAAGTCCTTAGGGTCATCACATTGAGCTATGTCCTTAGTTGAATCACAATAGCAAAGAGTCTGTAGAAGATTGTGAGAATGAAACCTAGCTAGTGTAACACACTAAGACAAACTCAAGTCTAACATAAGCTTCATAAGTGTCTCAACAACACAACAAGATATGACCAAAGTAATTCTCATGAAAGAAAATAGTGGACAGGAGACAATCATATCTTTCCCATGGTCCATGTTGGAGAACCCACAAAGGATTGAGATCCCTTGAGTCACCAATGCTCAAGATCCGCTAAGAGTACTCATTCAACGCTTTGGATTGGCAAGTCAAAAACCAAGCACCAAGCTAGGAGCCTTCCAATAATCAAGTCATCTAGGAAGGTCACTTAGTCTTCCATCAGAGAGTCTAGGAGCACACAAGCTACAAAAGTAACAAGTCCTCAATCTTCATTTTATCAAACTCCAAGACAAGAGAATAAGGGTGCATGGATCTCTCATAAACACTCTCCTCGAATAGAAGTGCCCTCAATCCCTTCTAAGTATCTATCCATATTTGTAAACCTTTCAGGGATTCAAGGGAGATCCAAATGAGCCACGCGCACACACACATATAGCCATATAGGCATGGGAGGGCATCAAACTTCTGTAAAAAGAGCTACTAAAGAAAGCACCATAAGATGATCTGTCAAGGATCACACGGTGCTTGTCCTATTTACACTATTTGCCAATGGTAATTGTTGAAGATTGTCCAAATATTCATTATCAGACGATATCTTTTGACCAATGAGGTACATGGTGGATCATACGATGCACATCAATAATCATGTCCGACTTGAACAGCCGTTGTACAGTACCATCAGAGATCCACCGGTCCCACCTAGATGGCACCAGATCATATTGTGCACTCCATCAAGCATGGCTAAGTTGAACTTCAACTCTACACATTGGCACCAGATCATCTATTGGTTCAGTCATGTGTGCATCAAAATGCTTTTAACTCCAACTTTAATTCAATCAAGTTACTAATCTTAACCCCTAATAGTAGAACCAAAAGATAAACAAATGCCTTAACACTAAGCCTAAGTGCTCCCAACACCAAGTCCGCACTTAGACACTATCATGTCCTTAGCCTTTACAATATCCTTACGCCATATGCAGAACCCAATAACCGGAGGCTAGGAAATCCAAGTGGCATCAATGTAACTAACCTTTTTCATTAACCTAACAAAACAAAATTAGCCACATGTTCTTGTGATCATATCACCAAAACCTGAACTAGGAATCTTTATGCATTTAGGCGGGTGGGAGAATGATAGAGAATCCTAGCACCATTGGTATGTCAAACTATGATGGGCCACATTTGTTAATTGGACCTTGGGCTTATTTTCAAAGGTGAGATGCATGAACACCTGCCTCTGTAAGTAGGATTTTAGATGTGGTTGCTTATGAAGCTCGCATCTAAAAATGGCCTATTTTTAAACATAGTTCTCTTTTATCCCTCCATCTCTAGAAATAAAACAAGATGTCTCTAAAATAATTTTGTAGTATATTAGTAGTGATTCGAGCTATAGCTACTTGTTGAGTTGCTATGATAGGCACATCTAAGGGCACAATGATAAATTGCTATGGCGGTTGCGTAGAGCTACAGTGGCTCTGGTATTGCCACTCTACCGCTTATGGTCACCTATTAGCAGTGTTTTCCTAATCTTAAATGGTAAATGGTGGTCACACTTTGTTTAGCGTTTAGACCATTTAGATGATGTTTAAACGAACTTAATGACCTAAATGGTTTTGTATAGTAAAACTAAAATATACATAATTATGTATGTAGAAGTCAAATATGCTAGAAAGTGCATGTAAAAATAAGTATTCTACCAAATAATTTTTTGGAAGAAAACTAAATCCAACCCACCTCATATACTTACGATGTTGATTAGTTGGGTGCCAAATGTGGTCATCTTTCTAGTGACTAAATAGTGAATTAAATGGCCGTTTAGAGCATTTAATCATGTTTAACACATTTCTGTTTAGACCATTTAGACAGTTTTTAACTGTTTAAACAGTCCAAATGTTTAATTTCGTTTACAACCTAAACAACATGGGTAGCATTCGTTGATTGTTTAAACTCTGTTTGAATGAACTAAACGTGGTTTAGTCAAACAGTGCCAATACATAGGCCGGTCCCACATGTCAATGTTGTGGAAAAACAATAGCAAATGCAAATTAAACATCATGACTCTTGCTTCTCCAAGAAATATAAAAAAACTTACTCTCTTATAGGTCATTCTGGCTTATTTAGGTATATTGTTTTTACTATGTATCTAGATATAGCTCATGTCTAGATACATAATAAAAACTATGTTTCTTGAAAAGTCGGAACGACTTATAATTCGGAATAGAGGGAGCTAGTACTTCTTAAGCAAGCAAAAATCTGGCTTAATAAAAATCCTAATAAGTTGTTCTGATAAGTGAGATATTGGAGATTACCTTTGGTATTTAAAACCTCTAAATAAACTTACATAGACATTGATATCAATAGCAACAATAGTGTAGCAACAGGTAGAGCAAGGATATTGGGTACACCTTAATATCCCAGTGGTGACACTTCATCCAACCATTGCCATATCTCTACAACTAAAAAGATCCAAGTGTTATCGTCAGATTAGACTAATCGCCTCGCTCCTAATCTAATCCTAACCCGCTCCTAATCACCCGTCCTGCTCTCTTCTCCGCGGAACCGCCACCCCCGACGCACGACGCCCAGCTCCGGAGCGCTCCTTGGAATCGCAGCCCACCCTGCTCTCTTCCGCAAAACCACCGCCACCGCCGCCCCCGCGCACAACGCTCAACTCCGGAGCTCGCCCCGCGTCGACCTCGGCACCTCGCCTCCTCATCCTCGCTGCGAGGGCACTCCAGTTGGAGCCCCAGACGCCCCGTATCCTCGGCAGCAGGAGGACGCCGCACTGCCGACCCCGGCACCCGGCCTCCTCGTCCCCGCTGCGAGAGCGCCCCAGCCGCCCAACGAGTTGCGCTGACCTTCTCGCCGCTGCGAGCTTCGCAGCCCGCGACAGCAGACCCCGACGCACCCCAGCCGCCCCTTTGCCGACGGTGAAGACATCGTGTTCGACTCACCAACGCCGGCAACAGGAGGACCCTGACCCTGACGCCCGCTTCGACGATGACTGTTGCGCCTGTCCACCCGGCCTCCTCCTCCCCGCTCGATCATACAAAACTGAGGAAGGCAATGATTAACAGCATTGTTTCTTTTCTGCATTTTACAAGGAAGGAACAAACATCTGAGCTCAGTTTGTTTCAGTTCTAATATTCAATGAAATGAATCACTTTGTGCCTAATTTCCAGTACCTGACTGAGAAGTGGATGATCCACATGCTGGTGATCAGCCCCATGGTGGCAAACATCCCTACCTAACCGAGAAGATTTAGCTGTTTTAATTTCACCAAGTTAACTGTTTTTATACAATGCCTTGTATCTTACCATCTTGTCCACCGAAATTCCATGCAGGTCACTGATGATATGCACTCCCAACAATATGGTAAGATTATGCAAGTTATTTTGCTCTGCCCTTTGTGCGGTTGGTTTAATTACTTCAGATTTGTGGATTTTTCAGCCTATGTAACATTTTAGTGTCATGCTTCTAGAGGTTTATCCTGGTAAATTTTCTCCCTTGCTGCATAATTAGGAGAATTGAATGGAATGCCTTTGGTTTGCCATCTCTTGGATTAGATGCATCTTTCTGTTAGAAAATTGTGTACACTATGAGAAAGCTGAAGCAAGACCCCCAAGTTGATATATTAACTTATAAGAAAAGGATAGTAGAAATATAAAACACTTGTTGAATCCTGTAGTGTGCCATGTCTGTGTTTGTGCCATGCCTGTGTTGATGTGCAATTTCATACCCATGTGATATTTTGTCTTATAAAACAATTTGATCGTATGTATTGTTGTGATTTTTTTCCCTGATTTCTGAATACACTGCAAATTCATTGTTTGATGTTGGGCGTGTATATATAAGTCACCTTTTCACCAAATTTAGTTTTTTTCTCCAAAGTTAGTTGGCTCACTCTTGTTAGCAAAGTATATCCTAATTTCTGAGTATGCTGCAAATTCATTTGGCCGTGCATATATAAGTCACTTTTTCACCACAATTTAGTTTTCTCCCCCAATGTTAGTTGGCTCACTCTTGTTAGCATAGTATATCCTAATTTCCTGAATGTTAGTTGGCTCACTCACTGTTGTGTCCCCCTCGAGCCTCGAACAGTGAACTGGCGTCGTGCATGGAGGATCGACTTGAGTTTCACAGATGGGAAATTATTATGTCTTTGCATAGAGCATGATTTAAATTGGACTGGGCATGACTGATTAGCAACATGAAAGAGATCATGGAAATAATTTTCTAAACAGTTGTTAATACTTGAATTATCAACCAGCCAAGAAATAAAGATTGTTTTGTTCTTTTGTTTCGCTTCTTCGGTCAGTTTGCTGAAATCTATTGGTGATCATCGAGGGGAATTACCATACTATTTTTTTTTCATGTGTTACCAATGTTGATCTCATTGCCACTAACCCTGAAAATAGTTTTTTTTAACCAGTAAAACAGCAGGGGAAGCCCCCACTGTTAGATTTTATTAAAACACAAAAACAAACACTGAGCCAAACAAACGGAGAACACTTCAGCTAAGCCCTAGCAAGGCTAGAACAAGAAGAAAAACAGAGAACCACTAAACAGAAGAATCAACCCAGGAGAGAAAAACAGATCGCTTGTTTTCAGAAATCCTATACGCTTGAAGTCGAGCTTCATCTTTGAGAGATCTTCTCCAGGAAGAGAAGGAAGGAGGTCCTCTCATGAAAATGAGGTTATTGCGCTGCTTCCAGATTTGCCATGCAGAGATAATGAACACTTCCATGAAGAAAGGATACGGAAAAGCTTGTTTGGCTTGTATCATCATTTGTAGGAAATTTGTCATAAGATTCCACTGAATGCCAAGGAACTGCCAACAGTGTTGGCTGAAAGGACAAGTGAAGAAGAGATGAAAGGTTGTTTCTTCAACATTCATATTGCAACCCTGAAAATAGTTGAACTAACAATTCTAGAGCTTTCTGACATAGAATGTTGGTCTTTGGTTAAACTTCCATGTGCTTCCATGTCGCTTATTGATGTCAATTTTTTTTTCCAGGACAACTCAGGAGATTTGCAGCTGTTAGTATAAGCTACCTATTTCCCAGGTTTCTGTTGTAATTTCTGCAACCTTGATACGGAATGTTCAGATACCATACATTAATTTTTATGCATAGCTATCTTGTTCCACTTGACTGTTGTGATAACTTTTAGATGTAACAATATAGGTTATGAATCTTATGAGAATGTTTTTTCTAATCCCCTGATGTGGAGTTATCTCATTGTATTCAATGTACTGAAGGAGTAGTCTTAGTGTGAAGTTTGAACTTTGGATGTCAGCTCTGGTCTTTGGAACTTATGGAGTTTAGATATTTCCAATGGATCAAACATGAGAGTAGTTTTATAGAATATTTAAAATGGATTTTTCAATTGGAAACCATGGGTTAGGCTTGGTTACACACATGATAGCAGTTTTACCTTTGCCATGACCACTCATCTAGGGTTGTTGGAAAAAGAATAGATCATAACGGATTTTTTTTTTTTAGAAAAAGGGTGCTCATATAAAGAAGTACATATCAGAAACTATTGTACAAATATACACATACTTGTGTTGTCCCAGCAAGCTGACACCTCTCACATGTATTTCATCATCGGTCAATTATTTCAGTTGCTCCACCATCTCTCCAGTTACCTAAGACGAATTGTCATTGTCGTCATTACACAGTTTAATACACCTCTGATAAGCATCAAGGCTGTCGCGTGCCATCAAGGCGTTCGTTGCCAGCTGCAATCCTACATATATTGGCACTCTATTTGCAGGTAAATTCTGTGACTGCGGATAATTGGCGTTTTTTTTACTTTTGACTTTCTGATATATGCCCAATGATACATACAGCCGAGAAGAGCTTATTTGAGGCGCATGATAAAATCTGTGAACTAAATTTGAGAAAAAAAAGAACTTTCCAGATGATTCTTAAATCAAAGCTGATAACTAAACTTCTTTCAGAATCATGTTTGTATGGATAGAGGAGTAGTGCATTCTCAAACATATAAATTTCTCATGAAGCTAAGCAATTAGTAAACCAGCCTCTACTTAATCATAGTCCACTGAATGCTTAATCCATGGAATGGTAAGCAATTAGTTCCCAGCAATTTGACTGTGAGCTGTATGTTGATATGAGAAATGGCAGCCATGGCCTTGGATCCGGCAGCTTTGCAACAGAGCAGACAAGCAGTGGCAGCCATGGCTTGTCCAACTTTCTGAAATTGGCATATTAGTGAGCATTGGATCTACATGTATTGTCAACGAAAACCTTTTTAACATTACACAGGTTTACTCCTGAAATTTTAGAGAATCCATACATATATCTTTTTTTGTTACTGCAAAATATCAATGTCTCTGAATTGCGAGTCAGCATAATCTTGTCTTGTGATAATATTGACTTGTTGCTGCTCTGGTACACTATTTTTTACCCCAAATATATATGCATTAGTTATTACCATGCATGAAGCTGAGAAGTACTATACAGGTTCAGAAAAGTAGTAGGTCTAAACTCCATAAAAAAAATCTGATTTTCAGTAGTCAATTCAGAAGTTACTGGCAGAAATAAAACTTGATTTAGTGGACTTCAACTTGTGTGATCTATAGTTTCCTACAATTAAAGATAAAATTGCTATTGTGGATTAAGGGCACGTTTCCCTACAGAAAAAACAATACTGCTCCGAGAGTTCCTCCCAGCAAGCATATATCAATGGAATTCTGATGCAAACAACTGTCTATAATATTCCCATCGTTCTCTTACTAGCAAAGTGGGACTCAGGTAAGGTGTGGTGAGTGATTGTATGGCTCCTTATTTACTTGCAGGTCGTGGCATGATTCAGGTCTTTCAGCTCAGGTTTTAAAAAACTTCTTATTGCAGGGGCCTGGAGACATTCAGAGTGATACTCTATCAAATCAGAAAATATAACAATATGCATCTTCTCTCTTGTTACCTTGAAGATCAAATTGGAGCCATCAACACTAACTATCTCCACATCATCAACACCAAATATGCACTTGAAACCAAGATCACACAATTGAGCAATTGAAAGAAGATTGAAGTTCAACTTTTCAACTAAGAGCACATTGGAAATGCTATGATCATTTGAGATTGCAATCCTTCCAAGAGCCTTTACATCACCCTTGCTATTGTCATCAAATGTGATGCTATCAATGCCACTATCATTTAATTTGAGAGAGTTGAACATTCTTGAATCACCGATCATATGTTGAGAGCACCCACTATCAAACACCCAATGTCTTTCTCCGGCCTTGTAATTTACCTATAAAATAAATTAATGTCTTTTAGGTACCCATACTTGCTTGGGCCCTTGGAGGTTAGTAACTAAGTTCTTTGGTACCCAAATGGCCTTCTTCTTTGGGCCCACGATTGGTGTACCAACAAACCTAGCATGCATATATTTCTCACCCTTGGTAAGCACATAACAAGAATCAAAAGGAATGCAATCCATTTTAGCATGAAACTTGTTGTTGTTCTTGTTTATTTTATTATAATTAATCTCTAGATGCCCAACTTGCTTGCATCTATTGCAATAACGACCATTGCTCTTCACAAAGCGAGGCTTTGGAGTAGCAAAGGCCGCCTTGCCCTTCTTGGGAGTATAGCCCAAACCCTCTTTGTTAAGAGAGAACCTTTGGCTACCCAAGCATTTTAGCAAGCGGGCATCCCCACCATAGGCATTGCCTAATGCGCGGGTGAGATCATCCACCTCTCTCTTGAGAGTCTCATTCTCAACCACAAGTGATGAATCACTAGTAGTAGAGATAGAGTTGGTTGTGGTGGAGGATGATGAGCTACATGAAGCATTAGTAGGACTAACAAATAAAGAATCATCAATAATATCACATGTTAGTCCAATATCACAAGTGACAATCACTTGCTCCTCCTTAGCTTCCTTCATGAACTTCTCCAACTTGAGGTCCTTTTTCTTGATGAGCTCAAGTAGAGTGGAGTGGGCTTCCTTAAGCCTAGTGTGAGCAACTTCAAGGTCCTCGTGGTTGTAAGGTCCAAATGGCTAGAGGAGGGGTGAATAGCCTATTTAAAAATCTACAAGCTTCACTAAACAACCACGTTAGTATAAAAGATGGCTAAGCTAATTCTAGCACTAGCTCAACTACACTATACAGGCCACCTATACAATTCTAGTGAAGCAAGGTTATGATCTCTAATACACACCAACAAGGCTAAGTCACTAAGCTACTTACTCCTATGTGATAAATGCTACACTAAGCAAACTACACTAGGACTAGTACAAGAAAGTAAAGAGCAAGTGACTTGATTCTTATACCAACGATGTAGAGAAGTAATGCACTCGAAGAATCAATCACAATGATCAACCACAAGAGAAATCCTCGGCAATGAGATGACACAAGATTTTTACCGAGGTTCACTTGCTTCCCGGCAAGCTACTCCTCGTGGCGATGCACCCACTTGTCGGTTCACGAGCTAATCGGCTATCAAGAGTCGAGCCCTAGGCGGGCGCCGCACAACCGCACACAAGATGGGGATCCTCCAAGCCACGAGCTCCACTAGAGTATCCAATTTGCGAACTCCCGCGGGGAAGGATCAAGAACCCCTTACAACACTTGGTGAGGGCTCCAACAATCTTCAATTGTGAGCTCAATCACCTCCGCTGCTCCAAGCCATCTACCGTGTCGGGAAACATGGAAGAGTAACAAGAAATCCGCAGCAACTCGAAGAACAAGTGCCTCTAGAATGCAACTCTCAAGCAATGCACTTGAATCTCACTCAATCTCACTCAAGATGGGCAACTATGCAAAGAGATGAGTGAAGAGGTTGTTCTCTAGCTCAAAGGATGTCTCTAGGTCTCAAAATGTGCAAGAGTTACCCTCAAACCCCAGACATCTTCTATTTATAGCGAAGGGGTACGCAGCTAGCCGTTACCGGACGACACAGTGAAAAACGCACTGACCGGACGCACCGGTCAGGGTGACCGGACGTGTCCGATCACACGTGACCGTTGCCGTGACCGGACGCGCTGCACCTAGCGTCCGATCAGAGTCTAGTAAGCTCCCACCACGACCGGACGCGTCCGATCGCACGTGACCGGACGCGCCGCGCGTCCGGTCGGCTCTACGACTGGCTCTGCCCCTCTGGGTGCCTGACCAGACGCTCCGGTTCTATGAGGGACCGGACACGCTGGTTGCAAACCCTAGCATCCGCGCGCCTGACTGCTGCGAGAGCTAACCGGACGCGTCCGGTCACACCGTGACCGCGTCCGGTCACCACAGTGACCACCGTTCGCCTCCGTTTCTTTTCCGACTTCCGGCGTAGTAGAAAATAGGCGTTTCACTTTCCCAAAAAGCGCTGAATCCCGCCTCGCAAGCTCGGCGGGAGGGAGAGAGGAACCCAATCCCCTCTCTACCGCTTAAACTCCACCGCCTTCGCAAAAGTGCTAACACCACCAAGTGTACACCACCATGTGCATGTGTGTTAGCATTTCACAAACATTTTCAAGGCGTTATGTTAGCTCTCTACTAGATCCTAATGCATATGCTCAAGACATAGATCTAGTGGCACTTGATTCCCGAGCTAACCATGATTGCCCCTCTTGATAGTCGGCTATGTATCCTAAACCCGGTCAATTACTTCTCTACTCATCTTAGATCAGCAAAAGAAAAAACCTATGGTTATACCTTTGCCTTGCGCTCTTAGATCCTTCTCCTCCACTTGATCATCATGTCCATCATTTTATGTGCATCTCCACCATGATCATCATTTCATGTCTATACACCATCTCTTTGTGATCTTGTGGCCACCACTCCTTGCCACATACACCTTTATCACATGTGTTGCTTATGCCTAACTCAAAACACTTAACACATGGCATTAGCAACTTGGTGTCATTAATTACCAAAACCAAACTTGGGCTTTCAGTGGTCTTCCTTTAGACACTCACGAGAGGCCTCTAGCTCATCAAAGGATTTCCTAAGAGCTTTGAGCTCTTGTTCAATTCCTTTACACTCCTTACTCTTTTTGAGAGCAACAAGCTTCTCCATCAAGGCATCATTTTCATTGCTCTTGGCAATGAGCTCTTGCTTCAAGATTTTGCACTTCTTGGTTGTCCTCTTGTAGCCCTTGCTCATTTGATCTATTATACCTAATAGATCATACTTGGAGTAGTCCTCATCCTCCTCATCATCACTCCTACAACCATCACTAGCACAAGAATTATCATCACTATCATCATATTTTACCTTGGTAGGCTTGGCCATAAGGCATGTCGATGTAGTGTTGAATATGGATGGCTTGTTGGAGAGGGCGATGCTTGCAATGGCTCTCCGAATGGGCTTTTCATCATCACTTGATCTATCATCATTGTCATCATCGGAGTCATCACTATCCCAAGTGACCACATAGCCACACCCTTCTTCTTGTTGATAGTGAAGCTCTTCTTCTCTTTCTTCTCCTTCTTGTCCTTCTTCTTCTTCTTCAACTTTAACTCCCCATCATGATATCTTTTGTCTTCATAGGGGCACTTCGCCACTACATGATCGGGGCTATTACAATTGTAGCAAAGCACCTCCTTTGCCTTCATGAAGTCCCTTAGAAAATCCTCATCATCATCATATTGAGCATCGGTCATGACATCTCCAAGCACTTGGTTTGGAGTCACCTTGTCCAAACCCTCTCTTTGGATCATCTTCCTCAAGATAGCAAACTTCTTAGGTAAGTTCATCAAGAACTTATGAGAGAAGTCCTTGTCCTTAACATCTTCTCCTAGGATCTTGAGATCATTGACAATAACTTGTAGCCTATAGAACATCTTCGGTATGGACTCATCATCCTTCATCTTGAAGCTTGCAAACTTATCCTTGAGCATATAGAGCTTGACACTCTTTACCGTTGAAGTGCCCTCATATGTTTCCTCTAATCTTGTCCACACTTCACTTGCCATCTCAAGATCCTTGATTTACTCAAAGACCTTTGCATCAATCCAATTGTAAAGAGTGTTGAGAGCCATAGTGTTGCATTGGTTGTTGATGCGGTCATTGTTGGTGAGGTTGTCGAGATCAATGATAGCATAATCATGATGTGTCACCTTCCAAACCTTCTCATTAATAGAGCCAAGATATTGCTTCATCTTTCTTTTCCAATGATCAAAATATGAGACACCATCAAAGAATGGAGGCTTTTCCCCCGACATGGTTGAACACAACTTGAGCCATTTTACACCGAGGTTGTTAAGCCTTACAAACGGTGACCATGGCTCTGATACCACTTGAAAGGTCTTGATGGCTAGAGTGGGGTGAATAGCCTTTTAAAAATTTCTACAAAGACAAGCTAAACAAGTTTATCAATATAACAAGTAGCAAGAAGTGAGTTTTGCTTAGCCTACGGGGTGTTTGCAAGCCACCTTACCAATTCACAATTCTAGTAAATTTGCACTCAACCGCACAAGTTAAACCGCACAACTTAGCTACAACTAAAGCTAACTAGCTACACTAACAAGCTAGCAAGGTAACTAAGAAATTAATACAAGAGAGAGTTAGGAGGGTATCTCCGAGGGGCGAAGTATTGAGCCAACCAATCTATATGATCAAGAGATGAATTCCAATTTACACAACCACCAAGATCGATTAGTCACAATAAGAAAGTGATGACACAAGATTTATCCCGAGGTTCACGTGCTTGCCGGCACGCTAGTCCCCATTGTGTCCCTCTTCACCACGTGGTTCGGTGGCTAATCGGTCACACACCGAGCCTCTCAAAAGGCACCACAAGAACCTACCAAATGGCAAAAGGTTGCAAATGACACAAGCAATCCACTAACGTTGCCTTTGGCGCTTCGCCGAGGTAGGCACAAACCCCTCACAATCACCGGAGGTGGCCAAGAACAATCACCAACTCTTGCCAACGCCTCCAAGCTGCTCCAAGCCGTCTAGGTGGCGGCAACCACCAAGAGAAACAAGAATCCCACAGCAAATCAACCACCAAGAGCCAACTAGATGCAATCTCACAATGCAAATGCACTTGGATCACTCAATCTCACTTCGAATATGCAAAGAAGCAAGAGAGATGAGTGGGAGGAGAGTTGCTTAGCTCAAAGTGCTCATTAGTATGTCAAAATAGTGCAAGAGTGAGCAAAGAGCCGGCCAACAAGTATTTATAGACGTACCCCTTCGAATAGAGCCGTTAGTCAGTTGAAACTGCTGTAGTCGCGCTGACCAGACGCGCTGGTCAAGCCTGAGCATCGCTCCAACGAATCAGCGACCGGACGTGCTGCAAGTCAAACCGGACGCCATAGTGTCAGTGTCCGGTTGGAGTCCAGTAAGCTCCCACAACGAACAGACACGTCCGGTCGAACATGACTGGACGCGCCACCGCGTCCAATCAAAATACCGAGACACGCGCAAACGCTGAGCACTGACCGGACGCGTCCGGTCAAACAGAGACCGCGTCCGGTTCAACATCCGGTCACCTCTGGGACCCTTGTTCGCCTCCGTTTGATTCACCCTTTCACATATGAGCTAGACTAAGTACGTGTGTCACTTTAGCACATGTTTTAGCTCGTGAAACAACATGTGACAACGCCTCCAAATCTCGACATTGGCGTAAAGGAATATAGGCGTTTCAATTCCTCGAAAATGCCTGAATCCCGCCTCGTAAGCTCAGCGGGAGGGAGAGAGGACCCCAAACCCTCTCTATCGCTCAAATTTCAACGCCATTGCAAAAGTGCTAACACCACCAAGTGATCTCATCATGTGCGAGTGTGTTAGTATTTTCACAATCATTTTTGAGGCCTTATTAGTTCTATCCAAATGCATATGATTATGAAATGCACACCTAGAGGCACTTAGGAGTTCAATAGCCGCGTCATTCCCGTCTTTATAGTACGGCTATCTATCCTATAATGTAACCACACCCACTAGGTGTCTTGGTTACTAAAACACAACCCTTAAGCATATACCTTTGCCTTGATCACGTAGGGTTGCGTCCAAATCCAAGTGTGGCCATCATGATCACCATGTCAATCTTGCCACCAACCTTGGAATGTACTAGTCCTCATATGCTATATACAACTTAGGCATAGGATTAGTACTTACGCATTGTCACTAATTACTAACACCAAACATAGAGCTTTCAGCAATCCCCAGTGCATAACCCCTATTTTTCAAGCACTTATTATTATGTGTGTGCATTAAGTTGGTAGGAGTTGTCCAAAACCCACCTGCATAAAATATTCAATCCTATGAGTCCTACTAGTATGATAGGAATCGGGTAGTATGCTATGTTGTAGGACTTGGTAGAAGTCGAGTGATGGGTTGTCACTCGCGAGAGATATGTCCTTATTATTGTTACTGCTATCACATGGTTTGGATATGGATAATAATTGGAGACTGGGCGGGATTGCGGACCCTGGTTTGGATGTGGTTAGTTATAGCAATAGAGCGAGGCCCTGGTTGCATTAGTCCTGCCTGTGTCGATTAAGGACCGTACCGTTGGTAGCGTTGTGGCAAGTTTGAAGGTACCAAACACATAATATGGGCCTGAGTTATAGCTGATCGTGAACTAAGTATTGTCTTACAACTAAGGTGCGCAAAACGTTCACCAAAGTGTTTCTCTAGCCATTCTAGCGGCTGTTTTGGGACGGGGAATGTCCATGCTAAAACTTATGAGGGGGAAACCCATCGCCGGTTCACGGGACGGGCCTCATAGGGTGGGTTTCCTGGGGATGGTCAGGTCATTTTGAGCCTTGTTTGTACGATGGGAACGGCAGCCTTGTACTTGCTCCTTCGAGAAGTGCGGGCATGTGTTTGAGATTGGCCAGCTGGATGTACATCGATTGCAATCACTGCCCTCCTCGGATATGGATACCACTTGTCATATCACTGCCATCGTAGTTAATGCAACTGGAACATGGAGATGATGATACGGTTATTGCTGGATCATAAAATATGCTTTGATTGCTTACCACATGCTTGAAAGTAGTCCAAGTGCTTACCTAGAATGGTCAAGTAATGAACTTGATGTGACTGCTAAAACTTTGAATATAAGGATGTATTATTAGTAATGCTCCTATGCAACAACAACTAAACATCTAGCCAAATAGCCCTTACATATCCTTGAGAGTCAGAAGACTACTCCCACCTAGTCGGGTAAGTCTTATGGAGTACATTGTGTACTCAGGGTTTTATTCCATCTGTTGCAGGTAACAAGTGAATGCTGGAGCTAGCTGTTGCTGTGTGTGGATACCTCCTAGTGGGCTCAGCGAGGTTTCCTTATCGTCGTGATTGTAGAAGTTTTATTCTTACATCTCTACTTCTACTCCAATATTCAAATTTGTTTAACTTCCGCTGCTTTTATGAAATTTATTTGGTAAATAACTCTGATTTTATAATCTTGTGATGTATGAAATGCTTGAAAATACTGTAAGCTTTACTCGCTTGTTTATGATCCTAATGAAAACATGGTTATTCAAGTTCTCCTGTTGGGTGTACTCGACAGACTATCGGGTTTAACTTGATCTCTTGCGTACTTAGTGTCAAATGGCTGACAAATGCACTTGGGATTAGGTTAAATTGGGCGGTTCTGCCACAGTCAGGCTTCTGCTTTGTCGATCCGGCCGTGCCCCTCTTCTTCTTCCTTGGGCTCCCGGTCACACCCTCTTCTTCCTCAACGTCTCGGCCCCTCCAGATGGGAAGGCGCGGTAGATGGGGAGGCGCGGCCGTTGAGGAAGGGTCGAGCTCGCGGTAGCCTTATCTGCCCCGCTCTCGAGCTCGCGGCTGCCTTGTCCTGGTGGCGAGGCAAGTTGGGAAAGGGCTGCGCCGCGCCTGTGGCCGTGGTCCGGGCTGCTGCTGTACGGAGATGCAGGTGGCGCGGCGTAGCCGAACTCCAACCAGCGTGGTCAATCTCCAAGCGATGCGGCAGGTTGGGGATGGGACGCAAGTGGCGCGACGGAGCTGTGGCGCACCAAGCACGACAGTGATTGCGTCCCGTGATGTGGTGACTCCGTGCGGCTTGGAGGATTTTTTAATTATTATGTATAATATATATAAAAGGAGAAAAGAGATTGACACATATAATAAAAGGAAAAAAGAGATTTACACATGGTCCTAGGTGGGTCCCACTACAGCAGTCGCTAACAGTGTTATCCATCATCCATCCTATTTCAATTTATCCCTTCAACCAAACAAAAAAAGGATCGACCCCGTCCCCTGTCAGCCAAACAGAAAATAGAGTCACCCATCCTCATCCCGTCCTAGAAATCAGAGACGGAACTGTCCCACTCCACCTTGACTCTCAACCAAACGCTACTTGAAGGTCTTTTTGGTTGGGGGACAGGGTGGGATGGAGATGAGATGAGCTCGCTTTTGAGGCATTTGGTTGTGAGTCACAAGAGAACTAGGACATCCCATCTCAGAATATACCTGGAATATTCGCATGAACCGACGGCGAGCTCATCCCAAAAAAAAGGGTAGACGGGGGGCATCCCACTGCGACGGGGTGACCATCATTTTCCTCCTGCAACGATTATCTCTCCTCCGATGCCATTCTTCTTCCTCTCTGGCGCCATTCTTCTTCTCCGGCGCCAATCAAGCGAAGCCGAGCAGCGAGATCTGGCGCGGGCCATCCTCTGCTATTGAGATCCAGAGCGGCCGAGCTTTAGTCCGACGCAAGTGAGCTCCGGTCGGGCGTTGGCGGACGGGGCGCGCGGCCTCCGTGTGGTCAGGCGCCTGCGGGGCCACCTCCGGGCTCCGGCTCCTGCCGCGAGCTCGGCCCTAGCGCGGCGCGAGATGGAGGCGGAGGCCTGTGCCGAGGAAAGGGCGGCGCAAACGGTGGCAGAGATGAGCAGGGCTGGCCTCGTCGAGCGTTGGACGATGGAGACTCGAGTGGAGGACGAGCTCTGTCTATGGTGTGTGGCCATGCGTTGTGTAGGGAAGAAAGAGCAGAGGATAAGGCCAAGGCCAAGGCGGGCGGTGCTGTGTGGTGGAGAAAGACCAGATAACATGGAGAGACAATAGAGGGAAGGGAAGAAAAAATAAAAGAAAAGGTAAGAAAGAAAGAGGTTGACACGTGGATCTCACTAAACAGTACTAACGGCGCTAAATCCTTCATCCATCCCATTTCTATTTATCTCTTCAAACAAACACAAAATGGATTGATTGCATCTCTTGTTAGCCAAACAAAAAATAGAGTTGTACCATCCCCGTCTCATCCAAAAATCATAGACGGGACCGTTTCACTCCACTTTGACTCCCAACCAAAAGGCTACCTTAGTGTAGCAAACATATTACTTGAGATCCCGTAAAGCGTAAGCTTACCAAGCATATTGGCGTTGATGCCTAGCTCGCTCTTACACGAGATCGTAGGTGCATGATCGACCTTGGTCACGTGCCTTGAGATGTTCAGCTTGCCGATTTCTTCATGCATGAAGGCCCAGACAGAAGTGCAGCACGATCATTTTCTCTCCAAACTTAGTGTTTGTTTATTTAATCCATCGTGAGTTTGAGGCAAGTTTCATGCTGTGCTACACGCGGCGAGCGTACGTACGCGTGCACGGCTCCGTTCATAAAGTTGTGCTGATGGAATAAAGTTTGCCCGTACGTACGTACATATAGGGAAGGGAATTAGGGATGGAGGCGATGAGTACGGTATACTTCGTACACATATATACATATGGATATATCAGTAGTACACTTGTACACGTACGTTGATACTACTAGTACGTACTACGTAGTATTCCTTTACTCCTACTATTTATAAGATATTCAGACGTGTTTATTTCAGAGACTATGCACTGCCCTGCGGCCTGCGCTGCCCGTAAGGAAATGGGTACGGGGTACCCCCCCCCCCCCCCCCCCCCGGCCCTACCCCACTGCTTGTTCGTTCCAAAAGCGATGATCTCCTTGGTCCAGACTCCAGACGACGACGATGCCCGCACGCTTCCCAGAAGAATCCATCATGGTGTGCCATGTGTGTATGTGTATCCATATGCTGATATGTGCACCGCAGGCTTCGTTCACAATTCACAGATCCTCCTATCCGATCCCGCGTGTATCTTGTATGTTGCATTGCATGATACAAGGGGTGACCCAGGGGTATGCCAGGTGGGCCACGGCATACCCTGTGGGACAGCCTTGTACTCCCTCCATTTCAAATTATAAGATATTCTAAGAATCTTGGAGAGTCAAAGCATCTTAAGTTGACTAAAAATATAGAGAAAATTATAAAAATTTATAACATCAAATAGGTATACTATAAAAATATAATTAATAAAGAATCTAATCATACTTAATTGGTGTCATAAATATTATTATCTTATCATATAAATTTGGTCAAACTTGAGATATTTGACTCTCCAAGATTCTTGGAATGCCTTATAATTTGAGATGTATGGAGTAATACTTAGCAATGAATTATTAGATAAATAAAATCTGTGACTAAAGCTGCAAATACATCTTGTCGGCCTAGTGGTAAGCCCTTTTGTGACCAAGAGGTCGCTAGTACAAACCCCAGCAGCTGCATTTGTTGTTGTTTTTTCCATTTTGCATTTTTTGTTTTATATTTTCCATTTTATGTCCCTTTAAATATCGATTGTAGATAATACATTTTTCTTTATTTTTTGTATTTTTATCTAATCTTATTGTGTCCCGTGAAACCTCAGTTTATATTTTCCATTTTATGTTCCCTTTAAATATTGACAGTAGATAATACATTTTTTTCTTTAGTTTTTTGTATTTTTATCTCATCTCGTTGTGTCTCGTGAAACCTCAGTTTATATTTTCCATTTTATGTTCCCTTTAAATATTGACCGTAGATAATACTTTTTTTCTTTAGTTTTTGTATTTTTATCTCATCTCGTTGTGTCCCGTGAAACCTCAGTTGCGAGTAGTTTAAAATTTCTTATCGTTTATCCCCTCTCAATATTAATAACTTGTACATATATGATATTTCGTTCTTTATTTTTCTAGTTTTTTTTATCGCATATTGTTGTGCCCCAGTGAGATAATATACCTCATCCTTTAGTTTTTCTATTTTTTTATCCCCTCTCATTGTGTCCCATGAGGGCTTCCCCATCGCACCACCGTGGCGTGCTGCTCCAACTGTCACGTATGCACTGTTCATCCATGTCACGATGATCAGTGGCCTCGCAGTCCGTCAGAGTCTCCTGTAGGAGCGACGATGGCCTGCTCTAACAAAAGGTGGAAGCAGCGATGGAAGCACACACCGTGAGATGGAGCAACAGCCTCGATGATGTTGATTGGTAGGGACCATAGCTGCTGTCCGTCGGCTTCTCTCTGAAAGGCTGCTCCATGTACAGTAAGGCGCTTCTGACAAACAAAGCATCTCTCGCTGCCAGCGATGAGAGATGTATGGCTCTAGTGTATGCTCCGTAGACCACGAATTCAGCTGGGGCAGTACGTGGCTATTAACCAGCGTTGGGCGTGCCCTGAGACCTCATCCTTTACCACCTCAATGCGTGGCCCATCGATCGGTTGTGCTGCTTCCTTCGCCTGTGAGATGCTCGATCTGCACAGTTGGATCACTGTTGAGGACTGATTGGCTGATCGATGGATGCGATGGATGGATCCAGCTCGTCCGATAGTCGAGTCAGCCAATCCACAACCAGACAAAATGCTCGGGCTCGCCCTTGCTTGGCTTTAATTTTGTCCAGTAACGCAAGAACTCTAACGCCGTTCTTCTTCTTCTTCAGGATTCTCTGCGCGTTGCACGGGTACCAAAAAGGAATCTATATGTACGGTGTACGGTTTTGTCTAATAATTATGGAGATTATGTCTAATAGATGATGTGTCTCGCTGACGTGGATATCATAATTCTTATACTAATGAACTTTAATTGCAAATGATAGTGAACTATTGAGGTGGATGCCTTGCATATCAAGAGAAATAGTCAGTGGGATTTTGCTTTATAAGAGTTATAGATATATGTGCACCCTGCAGCCAGCGGCCTCAACGATCGATCCCAATCAGAGGAGATTGAAGCGCGCATGCAAGCATGAAACAGGCGCTTGCCAGTTGTTCTTGCGCGATGTAGGCTGTAGCAGAGGTCGGCTTCAATTCAGATTTACGCGCGCTAAACAGTGAGGGGGTGTTTAGTTGGTGGGGTGAAAATTTTTAGGGTGTCACATCGGATGTTTCAAGGGATGTCGGAAGGGGTGTTCGGATACTAATAAAAAAACTAATTACATAACTCATCTAGAAACCGCGAGACGAATTTATTAAGCCTAATTAGCACATGTTTACTATAGCACGCCATTGTCAAATCATAGATTAATTAGGCTTAAAAAATTCGTCTTACAAATTTATCGTAATTTGTGTAATTAGTTATTTTCTTCATCTACGTTTAATACTTCATGCATGTGTCAAACATCACATGTGATAGGTTGAGCGTCCCCAGCCTATGCATTTGCAGGCTAGCAGTGCAGTATAGCCAGTTAGCTCCATATTACGTACCATTGCATGGAGATTGAGGACGACCGGCCGGTTGTCGATGGTGTGCCCATGAAACGACACTAAGGCCCCGTTCGTTTTGTTCGGAACAGGCCGTTCCGGGACGTCGTTCCGGGTGGAACAAAGACGCTTGTATTGAAAACTGGAGTACCGTGGCCAGGAACGAAACCTGGTCCGGCCACTGCCGAACGAGCCCTAAATGTGGATCGCCGCCGCAGTTAGTACGAGCATGGCCGGCAACCGGCACAGGGGAGCTGATGAGAGGCGGCCATCCCTTGAAAGTTGAAAAGATCGACGCGTACGGACTCATCCTGTCTTGTCAGGAAACGAAGTGATCAAAGGCCATGATTACGAGCAGTACGAACCTGAATAAAATCAACAAGTACGCGGTGTGGTGAACAACGCAGGCATCAGGCATGTGGTCGCCCGAGTTGCCAAAGCTTTGTTCGTCTCGTCTCCGTGACGTGTGAGTGTGATGAATCCATCTCACATGCTGTTCGTGCGTTCTACATGTGATGTGATGCCCCGGTTAAAAGCGAAAGAATAACTCGCTTCTAATTTGTGATGCTCTTCGGTGAAGATTGTCAGCCCCGTAACATAATATTTCTCGAACTTTCGATGAGGACTTCGCAGCCCAGTGAAGTAGTCAGCATACCTCGGCCCATCCTGGCCTTTCCGTTTCCGGGCCAACCCAAAGGCCGAAGCCGTACTGGATCAATGAACCAAAACCCTAGAAGGCCCACGACCACCTTGCCGCCTCCTCAACCCCAGCGGGCTCTACTTTCGTGGATGATGCACAACCGGTATCTGAAAATTGTTGTATTGCTACATTATGTGCTACATATTGGGCTATATGTCATCTTGAGTGCACTTTATTCCGTAAGTCCATTAGAAATTCGATTAGACAGAGGAACGCTTGATTTGTTGGTTTGACAGGACTGAATTGTTTAATGGGGCGCCTATTCAATTTGCGAGGTCATAAAACTTCTTTCGTAATCGTAAGTAGGGCCTGTTTAGTTGGCCAAAGAGGCCAAAAAAGTTTGCATAGTACCCGTCACATCGAATCTTTGGACGTATGCATGAAGTATTAAATGTAGGTAAAAAAATAACTAATTGCACAGTTTGTCTGTAAATGTCGAAACGAATCTTTTGAGCCTAGTTAGTCTATAATTGGATAAATTTTGCCAAATAACAACGAAAAGTTGCTACAGTAATTTACCCAAAATTTTTCACCATCTAAACAGGCCCGTAGTCAAAGTTCCGCTAGGCGCTGGGCGGATCCTAGCCTAGCGCCTAGGCGGGATTAATCGCGCCTAGGCGTTCCTAGGTGTTTTGGCAATATAGCCATAATATGTATATATATTATGTATATAGCTATATATAGCAATAAGTCTGGATATATAGGTTACAGTAAATGTAAAAAGAGGGCTAGTAGACATACCTGATCCCTTGGTAGCTTAATCTTGCATGTTCATAGCTCCTACAACACATTTTGACAGGCAAATTATCAATAGACAGTCAATAGAAAACATGATACATCTAGCAGCATTCAGACTTTCAGTGACATATCATATAGCATTCAGTGAAGGAGCAGGGGAAGGAGCCGCCGGAGGGGAAGGGGGAGCAGCTGCAGGTGCAGGGGACGGGAGAGGAGCAGGGGAGGGGAAGGGAACTCACCTTGGGAACTTGGGGTGGCCGGCGGGGTAGCTTCCAGGCGCAGCCGCGCACGACGAGCTGGACCGGCGTCGGCGAGTAGAGGACGAGCAGGAACGGCGGCGACGACTCGGGGACGAGCAGGACCGGCGATGACGAGTCGAGGTCGAGGTCGAGCTAGACCGGCGAGCCAAAGACAGGACGAGCAGGGGAGGAGCAGTGCAGGGGAGGAGCAGGGCCGTCGAGAGGAGCTCGTCCGGCTCCGGCGGATGGACCTCGCCCGGCTCCGGCGGAAGGACCTCGTCCGCAGGTAGCAAAAACCGGCGGCGGGGACGGGAATGGCACGCGGGAAATCGACGCGCGCCTCTTATCCTTCCCGCGCTCCCAGCCCTGCGCGCGCCTGGCCGCGCAAGCCGCGCGGGAAATCGTCGCGCACCGAGCTGCGGGGCCAAAAATTCGCGGCCTCGAGCGCCCGCGCCCGCCTACGCGCCGCCTAGCGCCGCCCAGCGCCGAGGACCGCGCCTACCCCCCTAGTCGCCGCGACGTGCTTCGCCTAGCGCGAAATCGCGCCTAGTCGCCGCCTAGTCGGCACCTAGCGGAACTTTGTAAGTAGTTCAGTACAGTCGATCAGCTGTGTAATGAGTGTTCAGGTCCTCAGCTGTGAAAATGCTTTAACATTGTTGGCAAGGATTCTTGGTGCCACAAACATCTTGTTGAGCTTTTACGCATATTTCCCTGCTACTGATGCTTAGTTGCATTGTTCCATGTATCTGCATTTAAGTCCTTCTAACTTCTCCACCTGAAACTGAATTGAAATCTGCAGTAAGTTCACTAGCTAGGAATTTGTAGGCTTGTTGTTTGCCTTTTCTTATCAAAATAAATCTAATAAGTTAGCTAACCCATTAATATCATTAAATAGTTCCCCGGTGCATGTCGCTGTTTTCTTTTATCATGAACTTTTATTTCCCCCTGCCCCTTTTATCACTAGGGGCCATATTATTGACCAAATCACGCTAAATCTTTTCTTCACTTTGGTCAAAGGCTGATCTGAAAGAAAGGATATGTGAAGTTGAACGGGTATCTTGATCTATGAGCACAGTGGTACAGCTCACTGATAATCTGATATTGATCATGTGAGTCATGTACTATGCTAATCTTTTGTCGGGTGTCTACTTTACTATTGATTATGGGATACCTAGGTGGCTAGGTCTTTCTACATATGTTTTGCATTTTCAACACTTCACATCTTGCAATATGCAAGGTACTTTCCATTATATTTCTTATCATTAAATTTGAATAATTATGTTGTCTATTTCTATTTGCCAGATGATGGACAGCTTTGCTTTTGAAGTCTAGATGTGTGACCTAGTACCTAAGAAATCTTAATGCATGGTGGCCTTGCACCCACTCAAGTTAGGACCAACCACAGGTCATAGCATTTTGTGCTGGCCTTCGAGGCCTTAATGTTTCTGGTATGTTTGGTCCTGACTCCTGACTCCTGAACCACGTAGGTTGTTTAATTTTATTTTAGCCTTCTTTGATTGTCTTTGATAATGCTACTGATTCACTTACCTTTATGGATAAAAAATATATTAAAAAAGTTATGTCTTTGCAATGATATGCTTTCTCTTTTGCATGGATAGATTGATTGTGACTCCTTTTTTTCAAGCGTGTAATTGATCTACCTTCCTCTTGTCATCCTCAGGTGAATTGTCGTTTAGTAGTCGACATCGATATATAAATTTGTGTCCACATATATCGCACATGCTGGAACAGTAAGGGAAATCTATTGCACAGGAAGGGAGACCAGGATTAGGGTAGCTGCATGGCTGTGAACCGCTGAAGAATTGAGCAAAGGCAAGCACCCTGGCTTCTTAGATTTCTAAGCTGGCATGCAATGCCGATGACATACTTTCTATCAAGGGACCTACTCTTTTGGGATTCTTAGGATGGTATGAAAGGGAGAAAGGGAAAAAAATACAGATAGAAGGGGAAAAGGCCACTGAATGAGGTAGGGCAATCTAAGGTTGTCTTAATGGCCGAAGAATTATTCAGCTCTGCGATTGTGTGGTGGAATTTGCTGGACCATCAATTCCGCCAGCCCAATTCGGTCTTCTACTGCTCCACAGGGATGACTGAATGGTCATGTGAAACTTTTGCGTGCCTTACCACACCACCAGGTCCATGAGTAACATTGCTTTAGGTAGAGGGGCAGTACTGGAGGAAAGATGGCTATAAATATCGTGTGATGCAGAGGGGGTCATCTTGTGCTGAAAGCAAAGCCTGGCTGGAAAGAGGGAGGAAGCTGACGATGAAGAGGCTGTTGATCATGCGAAGGTGTGAGCCGATCGTGCGGTTCACGAGCTGCAGCGTGCGCTACGGGGAGTGCCGTCGGAACCATGCGGCGAGCACTGGAGGCTACGCCATCGATGGATGCCGGGAGTTCATCTCTGAAGGGGAGGAGAGCACCAGTGGTGCTCTCAAGTGCGCTGCCTGCGGTTGCCACCGCAGCTTCCACCGCAGGGTTCAGGTCTGTGAGGTTGCATGGGATTACAGATCCGACACGTCGTCGACCGAGTAGAGAGTAGAGAGGGGAGGTGCAAGGCGCTCCGAGCTTGGATTTGTACTCCTGCAATGGCAATTGCTCAGCAATTGGTCTCTTTCTTCTATGTCTCCGGTGACAAGCTGGCCGGTGGATGTATAGGACCCTTTGTGATTGTTTGTAGCGTGTACACCCTTATTTGACCCCCTCGAAATTCTTATCTACAGTTTCTTTGTCTGCTACACCCTTGTATTGTAATTTGAGTAAAGTGCATGCGAGTTCAAGTTACCTATTTATTCTTTCCATCTGAATTTTCCTGTGGTTGGAATTAATCCAGATTAGCAGTTGATTTAGACTAATCTGGCTTCTTGTCCTTGACACTTGTGGTCTTTACTCCCTGTGGCAGTCCACACTTCACAGTGACAATAGTATTTTTGCTGGCCGGCTACTGTGTGTGAATAAACGTAGTTTTGTCACTTCGCTGGCTTGCCAGTTTGTTTATCTAGGAATTTTCTGCCGCATCAACTAGGAGTTTTCGCAATACCTCAAGGAAACTGAAACCCTATTTCGAATGCGAGAATTTTTCCTAGGTGCCTGTATATTGGGCTGTTCTTTGCAAAATAGATAAACATGGGAAATTCCTGTGTTTCAAACGGGCATTGTGCTAGTGTCATACTGCAACTGAAGCTACAAGTATAGGTAGATGAGGTTGATGGTTCCAGCCAGTAGCATGAACTGTGAATAATTTCTTTGGTGCCAATGGGTGGAGATTCAGGTCCCTTTGCAACCTAGTCGACACGACTGTTATGCTGACATTTATGTGGAAGGAAAAGTTAGATGAGTTTACATTCTCCCGGCTGGGCTGGGCTGGGCTGAACAGCAGCATAAATACGGCCATTTTCAATTCATATTTTGTAAGAGTTCCACTCTCATTAAATAAGGTGCCATATAGACTAAACTAGTAACATGACAAGAAATTTGTGAAGATAGAGAATTAATATATTTCGTCTAAACTAGATAAATGCCCCGGGATCATGATTTTTTGACTAAACCTCACGCGGACGCGTGAGCTCCGGGATTATATACATACGATCATTATTATTTACCTTTGTACATTGGCCTTGTAAGTCTCTCGATGGTGTGAAACGATTCAAATCTAATTTTAAATATAGGTTCCATGTATCACTCTAGTCTCTTAAATAATAGATCAGCTTCACAGTGACCTGCAATTTTTCAGGCGCAACTTGATGAAGTGTGTTTTGGTTTGTACAACATCAAGTTTAAGTATATGAGACCATTTACAATGGTTGAAATCGGTTCCCATCGTTTCTCATTGCCTTCGCAAAATAACCCTTTTTGTTGATTTAATTCGTGGAAGGGTAATATGGTCATTGCGCGTAGCCCTCCCCTCACCCACCCCGTCCCACGCCGCGCACCCCGCCGACCCCACACAGTACCGCTCAGCTCCTCCAAACCGCACGCATCTCACGCGAGGCAAAGGTTGCTATCTCCCTCGCCCTAGCCGTCGCCCTCCTGCCCTCTCCCTCACTCGCGGTGGCGCGGCCGCGGCCCCTGCCTGCTCCAGTGGCGGCGCGGCGCAGCCTCTTGCCTCTCGCGGCAGCCCGGCGCGACCCCGCCTGCTCGCGCTGTGGCGTCGACACGTGCGGCCGTGTGCAGAGGCGCTGCAGGGCGACAGCCACGGGCCACGGCCGGAACCCTAGCCGCCGGCAGAAGGGGTGGCCGCCCTTGTTCTCCCTGGCCTGATCGATGACGGGGTAGCCGCCCTTCTTCTCCTCCATCCAGATCCGTGGCATGGCAGCCCTTCTTCTCCACACCGCCTCCTCCATCGGGTCCTTTGTCAGCGACGAGCTCCCATCAGGTATGTGCATCCCATTCTCCCCCATTCTTGCTATGCAAAACAGAGTTGTATGCAGTGTAAATAGCTGCACAAATGTGAAGGTGTGCCTCATTTTCTAATAGTTCAAGCAAACTGGATGTGCATACAAGCAAAGGAGATCCGTGAGATTTTATAATTGTAGTATGTATGTGCATCTTGCTATGATTAAACAATCGGTGCAGAGAAAATCAGTGATTAAATAATTTATGCTTCTTGCTATGATTTTTCCCATTGCCAGAATGTCAATTAGCTCTATCATTCAGCACTAGTCTGCAACTCTGCATAGTGTGATGCTATTTAGAATAACAGATGGGCCTTTGTGTCAGCACTTAGTATTTGTTGAAAATTAAACTGTATTCAGTAGTATACGCATGACACAAAGAAAATTTAAATCTGTTAAATCTGTGTTCAGTACCCTTTATTCAGAATTTGTGGATTCTGAATAAAGAGGAAATCGATGACTTCACGGTTGAAGGTGAGTTGAACCATTAAATAAATATATAATTCTGAAAAAAAACAGGAAACTTTATAACTAGAGTTCATTGCTTGAACTTGTCAGCCAGTACTGATAAATATCAGTATAAATCAGTACCAGTAGGCTTTGAACATGCTTGAAAGTACTGACTATAGCTGATTTCCCTATCCACATCATTTGGCATTTTTTCTTGTGTGATGTTCAGTGGATTCGGAGAAATTAGTCCTACTTGGCGTTAACAGTGAGATAGATGGGTAGCATACAGTCCAGTTTGCTGGGGGAAAAACTCGCCAACAAAACTCCAGCTAACCCTATACTGGTCGAACAAGGCTACCAAAGCATCTCAAAGAGAAGCTAAGCAAGCGGCGGATGCTCCTTTCCTTGTAAAAATTAAGAGAAGATGTTAATAGTGACACCACAGGTCGCAAGGGTTCTCGAGGAGCTACCACGGTGGTGCACGCCCTTTGGCAAGTCCACTTCTTACACTCTACTAGCTTTCTTGACGGCTATGATTCAAAAAAAAGCTTTCTTGATGGCCCTTCGTGTCAATATTTAGTCAGCAACATTTGTTTGTTTCCTATACATAGGTGTCCGCAGCTTTCATTTGTCCTGTATTTAGATGCCTATTAGTTCCATCCAAAGATAGCCCCCACAGAATGTACACAAAAGCTGCCAAAAGAACATAGGAGTTAAGGGATATAAGCATATAAACGTACAATTACAGGCAGCCTGGTGGAAACATGTTTTGCTTGTATTAGTTTGTCTTGTAAATTATGTAAACAAAAAGCATGTGTTCGTGCTCCCGTTCAAGGTTTTTCATGTCCGGTTGACCAAGGCCCCATCAATCGTGGTCATGAGATGCGAATTACGTAATTATTCTTGATCATGAGATGCAAATTACGTTTACTCGGTCATTGCTCCGCCTGAAATTAGAATTAGGGGAATGCCGTTTGTTTTCTCCCGAGAGAATGTGGCCGAGCAGCTCGCCTTGTGTGACGGTGGGAGCAAAGCCAAAACGGCTCTTGTCTCGCTGGGAAGCGTTTCAATATTGAAATGTTCCGTCACTGGAGTTGAAAAGATTCCAGGCCTCTTTGGCACTGAGGAGCCGGAGTCTGTGAGGGGGAGAGGAAGGAGAGAGAGTTTTGACTTTGTACTACATTATTTTTGCATGTCGCTACAGTGTTTCACAGGTGAGGAGCCGGAGCCGTGCCAGCCCTCTGAATTGTTCCTTAATGGGTAATAAGTTTGCTAGGCTAGCAAAACAAGAACAGCAACAGATCCCATCAATCTTAACAAGGAAAATTTATATTTAGAATTGTGTTTAGCCGAGCATGTCACATTCCATACAAATCCAGCAAAAAAAAAGCACACAGTAACAACCCAAACCAGTCACACATCACACACAAAGCATAACACAATGTCACATGGGACACATTCGGCCAAACCCTGGAGCCCTTGAACCCAGAGGACCCAGGGACCAGCGCTTTGTTTAGTTAGGCTAGAGTTAGAATTTTTCTAACGGTAGCAATTTCATTTGTATTTAACAATTAGTGTCCAATTATAGATTAACTAGGCTTAAAATATTCGTCTCGTGATTTATAACTAAATTATGTAATTAGTTATTTTTTATCTATATTTAATACTTCATGCATGCGTGTAAAAGTTGATGGCCCTGTTTGACTGGCTGTTTTTTGGTTTATAAGCCGGCTGTGGCTGATTTGCTGTGAGAGAAAAATACTGTTCCACGGCTGATAAGCCGTGTTGATAAGCTCAGCCGAACAGGGGGATGTGATGGAAAGAGAGTGAAAAAATTCTAACTCTAGCCTGTGAACTAAACAAGGCGCAGGGCTATTGGGTGCATGAAGGGATGTCGCTTATTCTCACCAGCACAAGCACGGTGATAGACAATGCTGGTCAACGTCCACTACTGCAAAGGAAATTGGTGGTTTATTTTGAGGTCAGTTGCCGGGGAACAGTAGCGGTGACACTACAGGGCACGCTTTGGATCTTGTTTCTTGGAGCTTCAGTTTAGGCCAGTTTCCAAAATTCACCCCCAAATTCCACTATAAAAAAGAAGATTTCCCATCACATCAAAATACCGACATATATATGGAGTACTAAATGTAGATGAAATCAAAAACTAATTGCACAGTTTGGTTGTACTTTGCGAGACGAACGTTTTAAGCCTAATTAATCAATGTTTGGACAATTATTACCAAATAAAAACAAAATTGCTACATTGTTACACAGTAATTCGGAGAGACCCAAATCGAATATCTAAACACGGCCTTACTAGCTTCCTTGGAAGGAGTCCTATCACCCAGCATCCCGTATGGGCACCAGAAGGTGTCCACTGGACCATGCGCACCCATTTGACAGTGTCAGTTCGATAGTTCAGGTCTGTAGTGAACCTCTCTGAACCCAAACGTGACACCCTATCAATTTAAGCAGCATCCATCTCTAGAATCTTTTTACAGCTTGCATATTTGACAGGATCTGCAACAGAAATATCTTCTAATGTAATACTTCTTGATGTAAAGTGAATGAAATGAACAAGATTTTGGGAACAATTATCTTTCATTGATCTGTAAAAGGGGTTATATACAATCTGAAGGGGTGCCTTCAAGTGTTACAACCGTTCACCAAAGGACAGGCCCTTTGGTGACGGGATTAACTGATATGTCTAAGCATATAATTAACTGCTAATCATAATCCTAAACCGTCTGTACGGACGGGATGAGATCACCATGGAAAGGTGTCTGTTGGGAACAGACGCCGTTTCATAACACTCCCCCTTGATCGAATCCTCTTTGAGATCAATGCAGCTGTAAGCTTGATTCCTTGAAAAATCCTGTGGGAAAAATCTAAGGAATATGCATGTATAGATATGCCATAAAAACTCCTTTAAACCTTATAGGAAAATAAGGAGAAAATAGCATATGTAAGTGTGATTAAATAAATCACTATGTCATTGATATCCCATTAAAAACCCTCGTGGGAAAAATATTGGAGATACGACATATAGATTGCTCCTCCAAAAACCTTTTAGGAAAAAATATGAGGATCAATGTAAAATGATATGTCGCTAAAACTCCCGTAAAACCCAGTGGGAAAATTAGGAGAAAATATGACGACATGTTATTGGTATTGCCTCTTGGATAACTCACATGAAAAACCTTTTTCAGGGAAAAACCATGAATGAGTTATGAGGGCAATATGTGTCTTTGATATTTCCCACAAAAACCCTGGTGGGGAAAATAGGAAATATGACACATGCTTATGTTAATATTACCTCATTAAAAACTTTAACAAGAAACCTCTTGAGTAAAACTTGTCAAAGAAAAGAGTATAATATAATGCTGGTACAGGTCTACATCTAGGGGATGTCTCCCCCTGATTCTGGCAAATCTCGAAATCGGCGCATACCAATTCCATGTACCAATTTTTGAAACACAGAACTTGGTAAGGACTTAGTAAATAGGTCAGCGAGATTATCACATGACTTGATTTGCAAGATGTTTATTTCCCCACTTTCTTGTAGTTCATGGGGATAAAACAATTTAGGAACAATATGCTTAGTGATATTGCTCTTTATGTAACCCGTTTGCATCTGTGTAACACAAGCAGAATTATCTTCATAGATAATTGTAGGTGATTCAATTGCACCTAGACCACATGACTTTTGTACGTGATTAATCATTCTGCGAAGCCATACACATTCTCGTGATGCCTCGTATAGGGCAATAATCTCAGAATGATTTGTAGAGGTCGCTGTCAGAGTCTGTTTAGAAGACTTCCATGAAATTGTTGTACCTCCATGTAGGAATACAAATCCTGTTTGGGATTTTCCGTTACGAGGATCAGATAAGTAACCAACATCTGTATAACCAATCATATTGGGATCATGATTTTTCTTGAAGAATAAACCAAGATCCTTTGTGCCATTAAGGTATCTGAGGATACACTTCGCTCCCGTCCAATGACGGCGAGTTGGGTCCGCACTATGCCTAGCTAGTAAGTTTACTGCAAATGCGATATCAAGCCTGGTGCAATTTGCAAGATACATAAGTGCGCCAATGACACTGAGATATGGGATTTCTAGTCCCAATATCTTTTCCCCAATATCCCGTGGTCTAAATGGATCTTTCCCTATTTCTAAGGTACGAACAACCATCGGGGTTTTAATAGGGTATGATTTATCCATATTGAATTTCTCCAATATTTTCTGGATATAGGCTGACTGATGCACTAAAATCCCTGAAGGACGGTGCTCAAGTTGTAAGCCTAGGCAATACTTGGTCTTACCCAAATCCTTCATCTCGAATTCCGTCTTCAGATGTTTGCGTGCTTCTTCTATATCCTTTGGGTTGCCAATGATATTTAAATCATCAACATATACGGATATAATACAAAATCCCGTTCGAGATTTCTTAATGAAAACACATGGGCAATCATCATTGTTGGAGAATCCTTTCTTTAGAAGGAATTCACTCAGTCGGTTGTACCACATTCGTCCCGACTGCTTTAAGCCATATAATGACTTTTGTAGTTTTACACAATACATGTTGCGATTTGCGTTAGGATTCGAAATTTGGATTCCATCGGGAACCTTCATATATATGTTCGAATCAAGTGACCCATATAGATATGCTGTCACCACATCCATCAACTGCATAGATAGATGATTTTGAACTACCAATGATATTAAGTATCGGAAAGTAATTCCACTCATTACTGGAGAATAGGTTTCATTGTAATCAATGCCGGGTCTCTGCGTGAACCCTTGTGCTACTAGCCTTGCTTTATATCTCACCACCTCATTATTTTCATTCCGTTTTCGGACGAAAACCCATTTAAAGCCTACAGGAAAAACTTTGAAAGGCGTAGGTATTGCAGATGTGAATACCCCTCTTCTCATGAGCGAGGCTATCTCAGCTTGGATTGCTTCTTTCCATTGAGCCCAGTCCGAGCGCTTTTTGCACTCTGCCATGGTCTTAGGATCTGGATCATTGAGAAAGATTTCTGCAATTGCTGCGGAGAAGTACATGTCGACAACAGTAGTCTTACGATCATATGATTCTCCAGAATCGATATAATTGATGGAAATTTCTTTTACCCTATTATTTGACTCAATATTTCCCAAAACTATAGAGTCAGGGTGTTCCGATGTCCCAGGATCAGAATTTGGATGCACCGTTGATCTGGGTTGCGGACTTGGTCCTGGTGTTGGACTCTTATCCACTATTAGGTGTCTACCAACTTGAGGTTGGCTTGGATTTACTGATTTAGAGGATTTAGTCCTTGATTTTCTCGGACGCTTACTTGGAGCGTTATCCTTAGGAGCGGCCGTACTTCTCCCCCTCTTCTTTGAAAGTGGGAGTTGAATGGTTTTTATTGGTACCTCCACTCTTTCGGACGCATTGCGAGCAGGATAAGAGGATTTGGTGACACTCTTATAATCAGTAAATGCTTCTAGCAGGTTATTTGCAATATGTTGTAAGTTTATGATTTTCTGAACTTGTTGTTCAGTCTCTAGAGTACGTGGATCTAAGGGGGAAATACCTTGGGCATTCCAGTTGATTTCCCGGCATTCGTTTTGGTACTTGAAGTCTCCCCCTAATGCCGGAAAATGGTCCTCATTAAATATGCAGTCAGCGTACCGGGCCGTGAATAAGTCCCCTGTAAGAGGCTCGAGGTACTTGATAATCGATGGAGATTCATATCCCACATAGATACCAAGTTTCCTATGTGGACCCATAGAGGTACGCTTAGGCAGTGAGATCGGTACGTATACAGCGCAACCAAATTTTCGCAGATGGGAAATACTTGGCATATTCCCACGTACTAATTGCAATGGGGAGACTGCGTGATATGCAGTTGGTCGCAATTGAATTAAATCAGCAGCGTGTAAGACTGCATGACCCCAACATAAAGTTGGTAGATTGCAATTTTGTAATAATGGTCTTGCTATGAGTTTAATTCTCTTAATAAGAGATTCTGCTAAACCATTTTGTGTATGGACATATGAGACAGAGTGCTGAACTTGAATTCCCAAAGCCATACAATAATCGTTGAAAGCCTTTGAGGAAAATTCAGCAGCATTGTCCATTCGAATGGATTGAATTTGATGTTCAGGATTATGTGCTCTAAGTCTAATAACTTGAGCAATAATTTTTGCAAATGCATGGTTACGTGTGGACAAAAGACACACATGAGACCATCTAGTAGGTGCATCTATTAGGACCATGAAATACCTGAACGGTCCAGACATTGGTTGTATGGGGCCACAAATATCTCCTTGAATGCGTTCAAGAAATTTAAGTGGCTCATTTTGGATCTTAACGGGCGATGGTCGTACGATCAATTTCCCTGTAGCACATGAAGTGCACATAAAATCTGAAGATTTCGGGAATTTATTCGTGTTTAACTCATGACCATTCGAATTGCTGATAATTTTTCGCATCATCCCAACACCAGGATGGCCAAGGCGTTCATGCCAAGTTTTGAATGCGTCAACATTCTGGAAAATTACCTTGTACGCAACATGCGGTACGGGTTTGATGTATGTGTAGTACAATCCGGACGAGAAAGAGGGAATTTTCTCAACAATTCTTTTGCCATATCCGTTATTTTTAGTAACAAGGAGAATTTCCTCATTATTGTCATCACTGGTTTCGATGTAAAAACCATTTTGACGGATATCTCTATAACTTAACAAGGTACGCTTTGAATCGGGATACAATAAAGCATCCTCAATTGTGATTTGGGTACCCATAGGGAGTACGATAGTGGCACGACCAGAGCCAACAATCGTAGCATCGCGCCCAGCGATTGTCAAAACATTTCCTTGTCTTTTAGTAAGAGTTTGGAAATATTTTATTTCCCTAAGAATAGAATTAGTGGTACCACTGTCTACTAGGCATAATTCCTCTTCCATCGGATCGACCCCCGTAGAAACTCGTGGAAAGTTCAGTTGTCTTTCTCCTTTTGCTGTTCACGAGCAAAGTGCTGATGACGTGATGTAAAGTGAATGGAATGAACAAGATTTTGGGAACAACTATCTTTCATTGATCTGTAAAAGGGGTTATATACAATCTGAAGGGGTGCCTTCAAGTGTTACAACCGTTCACCAAAGGACAGGCCCTTTGGTGACGGGATTAACTGATATGTCTAAGCATATAATTAACTGCTAATCATAATCCTAAACCGTCTGTACGGATGGGATGAGATCACCATGGAAAGGTGTCTGTTGGGAACAGACGCCGTTTCATAACACTTCTCCCAGCAAGATGCAAGAACAGAGTACGGTCTAGCACAACTCCAACTTGCACTTTATGCATCAAGGCTAATCCAATTATTCACCCTGCAAAAGTGAAATACTTCAGGTGCAGTGGATCCACAGCAGATGCTGCAATATGCATGTAGCTGTCAAAGGTTAAAGGATACCGGGGCAACATCCTTTTGGACATCAGTTATCTCACAGATAATGGATAAATAAGAATCAATTAAACAGAATACAGAAAGACAAAAGATTGCATGTCAACTATAATAAGTACTGTTATTTTCTTTACATAGGCAGAGTGTCAACATACAAATTACATCATAATCTTCTCATTTCATGAAAGCATAATCATGAAAGCTATAAGCGTTACAGTACCTCTTTGATCAAGCATAGGCTTATCACATAAGGCAGCTATCAAGATAGATAAGCTCAACAAAACAGATTAAGTGATAAGCTCAAAAATATACTTTATAGTCGCCGCATTTTTTCCCATGAGATTGTATTCGGCAACACACACAACTAAGCAGCCAAGCAAGCACTTTTGTTTCAGTAAATCAAACTCTAGTAATGCACACTACCTTACTGTCGTAGTTCCAGTGTTTCACAAATATTCACAAATCGCAACCAATAGTGCATTGAAATGGAAAGTCAATTACCCAATACTCCTAAGTCCTAACTTACAAATTGGATTCGCGGTTGGTGGCTTGCTGAAGACTCCAATTGATCAGACATTCTCCTGCCTGGGTGCCTGTGTAGGTTGCAGAAGTGCTGCTGCCGGCGCTGGTGTCCAATCGCTCAGAAGGTCGAGTAGCCGGCCAACGGGCCACCCGGCGGCGCGGGCACCTACGCACGCTGCTAGCTGCGGCCCTGCCGCGGGCCGCCCACGTGCCCAGCGCCCCGCCGCACTCCAGCTTCGTCCCACGGACCGCCGCTTCCATGAACGCGCGCACCTCGCCATCCGCACCATCCTGGTAGCGGGGACGGCTGCTGCCGCTGAGACCAGGACTGCAGTCGCCACCGTGGCCTCCATGTGCTCGGTTGGGGAACTGAGGGCTGGTGAGGAGGGGTCGGGCCCGGATCTTACCGGAGACGATGCAGGAACGGCGTAGCGCGTCGAGGTCCTCCTGCGGATGGACGACGATGCCGGAGAAGATGCAGGAAACGGCAGCGGCCGACGGCTGCAGACACAGAGAATGAACTCAATGAACCCTAACAGAAAATATACATCTAACTATACTACTTGAATTATACACCTTAACTATACTACTCTTTTTGCAATTATGCATTTACCGTTTTACCCTTCATTAAAAAAAGAACTTCGAAAAAGGAATTACCACCTTTCTCTTTGGGTACTGATCCCCACAATTTCGGAGGCGATGGGAGACGACGTGACGCATATGGGCCCACCCGCTATAGACACAACAATCGGTTCCTATCTCTTACTCCCCATCGGTTCTCATCGCCTCTCATGTTCTGGGTCTACTGGTCATAGACACACAAATCGGTTCCCATCGCCTCTCCAACCATTGTAAAAATTCTCTTAAGTATATACCAAGTGCAGCCATCAAGGTTTGAACTCTAGACTGCCAATTAAACCAAGCTTGATATGTCCCCTTTCAGTCTCCAAATTGGTGTATAGTAACACGATCTGCTGTGACGTTCACGAGGTTATGTCCACAATATTATGGGTCCGTTTGCAGAGCTTTAGCTATGACAAAAATAGCTTCAGCTATCGCTTCTATAGTGGAGCAGATTCTCTAATGTAGATGAGCTGTTTTTTTTAAAAAAAATTGGTAAAACAGCTTCGTCTGTCAAGTGAGAAGAGTGAAATGCCTATAGTAACCTTTTTCTTTCTTTTTTTTTGTTTTCCTTTTTCCTTGTTTTTTCTTTTTTTTCTTTTCTTTCTATTCTCTCTCTACCTTATCCCTGTCTCCCCAACGCACGGGACTTGCGTCGCGGATGGCGTCTTCTATTCTTCTCTATGCATGCTCCTTCGGCCTTTGACTTTCTCCGTTGCTCACGTCTGTGTCCCGAAGCCCGGCGTCGTTGAAGGCTCCAAGCTCGGTGCGCCGGCATCCAGCAGCCGCGTGGCCCGCAAACGGCCGCGCCCTCGGCACGGGATCCTCCTCCACGAGTACCGCAACAGACTCCACTCCATCCCCGCCCGGCGGCTGCTCGTCCCAGCAGGGCCGTCTGTGGCCTCCACGCCTGCATGCGCGTCCGTCCGTGGCCAGTCAAGCACCGTCGTCGCCTGGGTTTGCGCCGAGACACAGCTGCTAGAGTTGGTAGTTCATAGGTTCATTAGATCGGGTGGTTTCACAGTAGGAAAAACGAGATCTTGATTCCCAGTGCATGTAACAAGCCCTAATACATATTCTACTGCAAGTCAGAGAGGGGAAAAAGGAAGAGGTGAAGCATAGAATGAAAAACCATCAGTAGGAGCGGGATTCGGAGCGGGAGTAGCCGATCCGGTGGAGGCGCCGGTGTTGGGGTCATTCGTCGGCGCCATGGACTCGGTGGAGACTGAGATGGCCGGTGCAGTGGCGTCGGGTGGCGTTGCCGGCGTCGGTGGAACTTCCCATCGCTGGCAGCGCCCCTTTCTTTGATCGGTTAGGGTTAGGATGTTGGTGGGGTGACTGGTGGCGCGGCTAACCTCGTACCTCGAGCCCCGGCCCCCACCTTCCTTTTATAGCGCTGTGCGACGGAGGCCCACCAACCATGTCGGGTTAGACGCCCCTGATCAGGGCGCGAGAACAAGGCCCAAAGGCCGTTGGGCCTAATGGAAAGGAGATCAAACCTAACAACAGCGAGCGGCTCGAGCATGGCGGTAGCCGGTAGATTATACTGAGCCCTGTCGGTTTCATTTCCGTAATCTTGTGGAAATTGATGGCAGGGTGGTGAGTCTGATCCTTTTTAGACCCCTTTTTCGTTTTTTTACCGCGATTTGAGTTCGTTCCGATCTAGATCCGTAGTTGTGGCCGTAGCCTGGGGGGCTCGGTTCCGTATGGGGGTCGGGCGTGCATGCGAATATGCACGTGGGCATGCACCATAGCCTCCTGGGGGTGGGGCGCACATGAAGTACCCGTGGACGAAACCTCCTCTCGCTTTTTATGTGGTAAATAGATGAAACCTATACACATTTATCTATACCTTAGAAACGAAATGAAACCCCACCGTGAACGTATAGTTCCATCCTATGTTTTCAAAACCAAAATAAAACCCCATTGTGACCTAATCGATCCACAACAGAAAAGAGCAATTAAATGTTATTATGAAACTGCAAAGTGAAACCATACATTGGAGGCGTTGTTTCATTCACGAACCTAAATCTTTTTTAGAAGATATTGTACTTTTGGAAACTGCAAAATAAGACTCTCCCCTAGGTGTCCACGTTCAAGAGTTGCTCTTGCATCTTGATTGGGTCAAAGAGGAGCTCAGAGTTGTTGGAATAGTTATTAAAATCGCGATTCTATGGGTGATTTTCTGACTTTACAATCTTAGTTTATTAGATTGATTCTACGATTCTACTAGTGGAATATAAGATTTTAAGATTCTACAATCCTAAGTGAGCACGAACTTCCTTGACTCCCACAGGCCTCCCTTGTGTAGACCCAATCGCTTACCTCGCTTTGTCATGGCGACAGCTAGTGTCGGATCCAAGCGCTACAGTCTCGCCTCGGTAGTATGACAATACTCCTCAGCTTTCACTAGCACCTTTCTTTGCCCATGCGTGAGATCTGCTCTCGGATGCATCAACGAGGGAGAGGACAAGGTCAACATGGTAAAGCCAATGCCTTCTCCTCGGCTCATGCTACATCGTTGTTGGGAGGGAGGAGAAGGAGACCGTGGCTTCAATCATTCAATGGACTCACCACGAAGAAGCCGTACCAAGACTCAATGAGAGAGACCCTATAAGAGGGGTGACAGTGTAAGGATCGGATGGCCTCAAGAGAGGGTGTGTTTTTTTCGAAAGGCGGCAAAAGCTTTGCCAGATTTTTATTAGACGAGAAAAAAGACAAAAAAAAAGAACTTACAAACTCAAAAATAAAACTACTTTAGCAGCTACTCTACCTAGAACCACTCGCCTACCTATCTTACTGCTGCTGATATCCAACCTACCCTTTCTTAAACACTACTAAGGTTGTACAGAAAAAGAAAAAGACAAAGGGAAAAAACAACTATCTATGTATATGCTGCCGATTTCTATCTTCCTACTGGTGGTTTCCTTGCTCGGTGTAGTTTGATGTGGCCCTTTGGTATTGTTCGATCTCTTCCTTACATAAGAAAGCTACTTTCCAAGAGAGGGTGTGTTAACACCAAAATTTAGTAAGCTTACGCCAAAAGGAAGGAATCGGCCAATGATTTCAAAAATAAGAAAATCTCCTAATTGAGGTATATTTACGAGCGAGGATTTTTTTTTTTGATATATTTTGGGAAAATCATGACATCCAAGACATCTCCACGTAAACATAAGCGAAAGCAAGGAAGGCCGAAAGATTTAAAGCTAAATCATCTCCGTTGCTGAGTAAGAAAAAACACGGTCCAAGGTCATCACGTCACTTGAGGCGTACGTAAAAGGTTCAGAGTTGGTTCAGGAGATATACATATGCAAGGAACATGCGGTCGGTTGTCTCTTAGTTTGGCAAAAGGAAAAGCTTATCCAACACAGAGGTGACGCAAAGGCAAGTCAAGAGGAGCCTAAAAGGGAAGATATTCGAAGAATAAAAAGGAAAGAGAGAATTAATGAGGGCCAAGTAATCTTTGCTATATATGCATTCACGCACAAGAGATAGAGGTGGAGTCCGGCATGGACACTAGCTACCGCATGCTGAACGGCTGGGATTGGACGTGCTGTTTATTTGGGCCAAGGACCCCGGCCGTATTAGTGTTGGACTTGAACTGCATGCGCGTTTAGATGTATAGCCGAGTTAGTTAGGGAATAGAGATTCACATTATATGTGATAAAAAAAAAAGAGATTCACATTATATTCGGCTTGTGCGCGAAGGAACCTAAGAGTCCTATTCTGTATCGCCGAAGACCAGGCACCCCTATAAATATAAAGGGTTACGGCAAATTGTAAATCATCTCTCATCGATCAATCAAACCAGCACCTTTACTTTTCGGCTTACGCCGCCCCTTAGGAGTAGGAGTAATGTAGCTTTTCAGCGAGTTCTTTAGGCAAACAGGGCTGCCATCGGTTAGGTCTGACCTCCGCCTTGTTTGTGAGTATCCATCACGACTTATAATTTGTCTGTAAGGCAGCATCGGTTAGGTATGACCTCTTCCAAGTTTTATATAAGTTAGTTGTCATCAGATATTGTAAGGTTACATCGGTCCGGCTCGTATCTCTTACAATTACTGATACAAGTTACCCTTTGATTCTTATATCAAAATTTGTGCAGTTGCATCGGTCTGGCTCGATCTCATACAAATTTTGATACGGATTAGTTATCAATATTGTGTTAAATAGTTTATTATTCAGCATAATATCACCAATTGCTGATCTATATTAAAGATTCATCGGTGTTCATCTTTCGATCTATCGTCTGTCGATTGTTCTTACGCCAAAATCCAACTGTTGACGTTAGATCTTGTTTATTGAACGTTTTATCTTGATCTTGATCGATCATAGCGGGTGTTTGAAGTCCTATTTCCACGAAGGAATAGATTTGTTAGTCATCGATCTCTGGTTTGTTGTCTTCGTTATCAACCTGTTGGTAGCGCACTAGATCGGGTATTGCTGGTTAATGGATCTACTTGTTAAGGGAGATATGACATCATCCATCAGCTATGTTTCTATCGACTATTTTAGCTGATAGCTTGAGCTTTCACGCATATGGCACGCATCCCCGATTCCATCAAAACATAAGTAGATTTATAGATCGCTAGGCTTGCAGATTGTCGTTCTACTATCAATGCTGCATCGATTCAGTCGACCTATTGGTAGTGTCGTAAATTGGGTTTGGTCAGTTTGAAGATTTACTTATCCTTCGGTGGTTTAACGTTCGCATGCTATACGACAAAAACTACCTAGATCGGTCTCTCGGCCGGTTGCTTATGCTTTCACGCCCATACCACGTGCTCATAATCTTATCTAAATATGGATAGATCTATGTGTTTTGAGAGTTTAATTTGTTATCATTATTATGGCCGTCTTCAGTAACATCCTAGATGTTAAGAAATAATTAAAATATGATAATGATGCATCATCAAGCATAAGTATCAAGTGTTATGCCATAAATGCATTCATATTGCAATAATATATATCATATGTTGCATTTATAGCATTGTTATGTTGCATATATCATGTCTACGTTGCATATGTGGTGTTTCATAGGTTGCATATCTGGTGTTTCATAAGTTACATGAAATAATGTTAATGTTAAAAATAATCATTTGAATTCAAGTTTTAAAATTAAAATTTGGAGGAATTATCAGAACAAATCTCATAAATAAAACTTGTGATTTGAAATGGTACACTTGGTTGAGTTGTTTGAATAGAAATTATTCATTAATTGAAAAATCAAATATTGGAAATGAATTATTTATTAACCATAAATTTAAAATTAAAATTTGAAAATCTAGTTTCAAAAATACTTGGAATTTGGAGATGAGCCCAAAAGCAAAGTTGTAGCTCTCGTTATTTTGAACGACTTTCATGTTGCAAGTTTTTGAAGTTTCCATATGAAATTGTGAGTAATTTTTAAAAAGAAAAACCGTAAAAGTGAGGTGGTATTAGCTGAGCTGAGCTGTTTCACAGTGCCACGCAGCAGCTTCGCAGCGCCGCCGTGCTATGCTTGCCTGCTTCGTCGCCGCTGGCCTTCTTGCCGCTTCTACGCGCATCCACGCCATGCAGCAGCTTCGCGGTGGCAAGGGAAGCAGCAGCTGGCGCGTTTCCATTCGTCGCTCGCCCCTTTAAAGTCTAGAGCCGGCCGCCGTTTCTCTTCATCTTCTTTTTTTTTTCCGTCACCGTCGAGCTCTCGCCGCCAGCAAAGCTTCACCCCGTTGAGCCTCCTCTGGCCAAATTGAGCGTACCGTTGAGTTCGCCTCGTCCATGCGCACGCGCACCACCCACTCGCCCAGCATCGCCGTGCCTGTGCCGCCCGGTGCGCCGTCTTCTTCCCCGCGCACGGCGGGAGCGCAGCCGAGTTCGCCTCGCCGTGGCCAGCTCGCTACGGTGAGCCTCCGCCTCAACCGTCTTCGGTTCTAAGCTCCCCTTGTTACCCTGTTGCTCGTCAGCAAGACTTTTGATCGAATTGCGTGCTCGCCGGCGAGCTCTGCCTTGTTCCGCCGCCGCGCGTGTGGCCGTGCTCGCTAGGAGTCGTAATCGTTTCGATTGGTTAGCCTAGCGTGTTCGCCCAGTTGTGAGGAAGCCGTAGATGCTTTCGCCGTGGTCGGAGAAGCTCCCGTTCGCTGCCTCTGTTTCGCCGGAGTTCCACCGTGCTGCTGCCGCCGTCGACGTGCTCGCCGCTGGCCATTCTGTGATCAACCGTTTTCGCCAGAGGGTGCGCGGAGTCGAGGTGAAGCCGTAGGAGCAAACTGTTTCGCCGGAGAGCTCACCGCCGGCGAGAAATCGCCGGTCAACGGCCGGTGACGGCGTGGTCAGCTCGGGCTGACCCGTGGGGTCACCCTGTCAGTGGGTCAGCAAAGAGAAAATGTTTTTTTTTCATTTCCAGAAAATGCTTTTAAGTGCTGAAACTTGTTTAATTCATAGTAAAATAATTAGAGCTCATAAAGTTATGAACTTTTTGTGTAGCTTCATGATGATGATGTCTATTTAGGAAAAATATGAAATGCCAATTTTGATTACTTTTTGTATGTGATTTAATTAGCTCAATTAATTATTAAATGCAACTTCCATGAATTTTAGTAATTAAAATAAAGGTCCAAAAATTATGAAATTTTGTGGGTAGTCTTTTCATGTTATGCTCTACCATAGAAAATTTTGAATCGGTAATTTACTGAACTTTTGTTATGAGTAATAATTAGCTCTTTTAATTAATAACGGTCATTTGCATGTTTTCTATAAATTAGAATAAGTATCCAAGAATCATGAAACTTTACGAGTATGTTTTACATGGTTAGATATACCTTCACAAAAATATTGGTACTACTTTGATAACTTTTAATTATATACTTTATTTCATGTCTTTTATTTATTATGCTTATATGATTAGAGTAAATCATAATTGGGAGTTTGTGTGACTTTTGAGTTGATTGATGACCTTGGGTCAATAACATGTAATGACCCTTGGCATTTTAATTAGTTGTTTGAGTTTATGATTAATTTGTTAATTAAGTTTGTTGATGATAGTTAGCGTCATTAACTTAGGTCATTAGTAGTTAATAACTTCTTTATGTTAATACTTAGTGGTCTTGTGATAGACTTGTTATTAGATGCAACCTCTTGGGTAAAAACAAAGTTATGGTTAGTTAACCTTTAAATTAATCTTGTTAGCTTGCAACTGTACCGCGAAGGAAAGTTGTACTCAAGTAGATAACTAATGTTTATCCTTTCTAAATGTCTCTTGCATGTTATGCCTTTTTCATTATCATGCATCATGGCATGCATTCCATCATTTTAAGCATCGCATCATTTTTATACGTGTAGTGCTTACGAGAGTGTTTGGATCATGTCGATCAAGCTTCGGAGAAAGTGATCCACCCATAGTGTTGGTGTCGTCCACCCGTGGTGTTGGTGTCAAACTTGACTTCTACGAGAACTAACTACCGCTGCAATGAAGGCAAGCCCCGGTGCATTTAAACCCTACCTTGAGTTTTACAAATCTTTATTTATTATTATGGTTTACTGCATTAAGTAATTAGGAGTTGAGTGATAACCTAATTGCTGCATTATCATCCTTGATTATTGCGATATCAACCTTGATACCTGTTTTACGGAAAATGCGTAGTATGCTTCGCTATGCTTAGAAGTTAAGCTTTTAAATGAAATGTTTACATAGTCATGACGGCATACTTAATGAATATTGAAAGATGAGAATGAACTTGAAAGATCGGGCGGGTGGTTTGGCCACTGCTAACATGCATTGGGAAAGGAGTCTTAATGTAGTGTTTTCGCCTTGTCAGTTAAGGACCGTTTGTTGTAAGCCTGCTTGTGTTTCGAGACTTTGCAACTAGCCTCATGCCTTGGGTAAGCCCAAAATATTGGTGATTCCATTACGAGAACGTCTAACCTCGCACTGGGAGTGGAGAGATGGCGGGAGTAGCGTGTACCCTCGGGGCTAGAATCGGGCCGGGTTCGAGGAGTACTGTACTCTTAGGTGGCGATGGACACGTTCTGGTTTTGGAAGATCTAAATGAGGGTTGATATATGCAAGATTCGGTTCTACATATGTCGTGATGTTAGAGATCCCCAGCTGGGTATAATCGGTTCGAATCGTCGTTGCTCCTCAGTTATGGAGACTTGATCACCTGACTTACATCGTAGTTAAGAACTGGAAGTGAAAGAAAGAATGAGAAAGGTCTTGATGAGAATTACTTTGATCTAGATTAGGATCACTTAGAATTGGTTAATGAACCATCAATGATAAAAATAAAATGTCGAAAGCAAGGACTTACTTTAGTAAGCTTTTCTGCAAAAGAAATTTTGATTCTTGAATACTCGTACCTTGATTCCCTAAAGCTAGCATGCCCTTGGAGTCTTTGTCTTAGTCGGGTAAGTCTTGTTGAGTACTCTCGTACTCAGGGTTTGTTAACCCCTGTTGCAGATACTGACTGGTGCTGTTAACCGAGGTGATGTCGGTGGGCTCGATATGATCTGGTTGTCCTCTCCTGACTTAGGTGCTCTATCTAAGTTGTCTTCTGTAGTTCTACTCGACTTCCGCAATACAAGTTAAGTTTGTAAAAAGTTAACTTAATCAAGATTTATAAAATTTTTTGTTGTTATTCTTCCGCACTCTGATGTAAAGTTTTGTTACAAATGTTGTAATGTTGTAGTTACTCCTTTGTTGATCCTGGTATAAGTTGTTAAACGTAGTTGAATCGGGGTCCTGTGAGGGCATCTGACAGATCTTCTTAGGTTATCTGGTGTACATGCATAGCCGTCAGAGGTCTTAGGGACAATGACAGGTGCATGTGAGCCATATAATTTAGGAGGTTCTGCTACAGGTGGTATCAGAGCTCATACAAGGGATCAGCTACAACATTACATTTGAAAACTTCAAAATGAATTTACAATATAAAAGTTTTTGAGGATAACAAGTTAAAAATGAATTTCTATCTATCTTCTTGCTTGCTGGAAGACTTCATAAAGATTTTTCGATGGCTCAAGTACAAAGACTTCAAGAAGTCCTTCAATTCTTCCTTAGAAGGTCAAGAGGAGAGTCAACTTCACCGATAAAGCTCTACTAAAGTACCTCTTGATAGTCCGTCTTGTACAGTGAAGATAGTGTATAAGTAAAGCCGTATAATCTACTAACGTGGTGAAGATGAAGCAATCCTAACATTGAGAAGACGTATAGGACGAGCATATCTCATATCATGCATAAAATGATAATATAATAATGATTAAAATTCCCTCCTTATATTCGGGGAGCAGCTATTATTCGTTGTAGCTGTTCTATTGATGAATCTCGTCCTGTACCAGGTTCTATTAGTCCTTTGACGATCATTGCTCCACAGGTTCCTAATTCTTGGGGAACTTCTGGATGCACTTTATTTACCATGTCGATTCAATGTAAAACCTGGGACTACTCCTTACATTGACTTCTCAATGTATGCATGTGTCATGTTTTGATTTCTTTCATCCTAACACATGCTATTACTTTGATATTGATCACTTACATGTGTCTGACGAGAGTTACTTTAGTTGTGCTCTATAGTGGTGCCTCGACCCGTGACTATGGTGCCGTGTCAAACCTGGAATACTCTATGATTCGCGACCACACGAGTTTTCACCAGAACATGCACTAATACCGTAGTCGGTGCTCCTGAACCATTATAGCTCACAATTAATGTGTTTTCACTCGTTGGACATTCGTCGGAGAATTCTAACCTCTCCAGATCCTTTGTTATTATAACCAATCTCTAATATTGGTTATAATACTGACATTGTCGAATGAGTTACTGTAGTTGTGCCCTATGCTGGTACCATGATCAGTGACAATGGAACAGCGTTGTATCCTGGAGTTTCTTGTGACTTGCTACCATAAGAAAATACGGGACACTCGCTGTTATCAAGGTCTATGATCATGATTCCTTATAGTCCACAATTAGGGTGCTTTCATTCTCTGGACACTCCTTAGAAATTCAAAGTTGTCATTTTGAGCTCCCTAGATGCCTTGTGATTGTGACCGACTTCTGATCCCGGTTACATTCTAAATATTATGAGACGAGGGTTATCGCTGTTGTGCCCTATAGTGATGCCACGTCCCATGACCACGGTGCCGCGTCGGAACCTAGAGTCTCTTGTGTGCCTGGGTCACACAGGTTTCTGTTGGGTGCGCGCAGGTATCGAGGTATGTGGTCGTGATCCATTATAGTCTCATGACTAATATGCCCTCACTATTTGCAATATGTCTTGGGAATTCATGCCCATATTTCTTTTGAATCATCTTAATCCTTGATGTTGGAACCATTATCAAATCGGAGTTGTAATCTTGATTTCTTCTGTGAGTATTTTCGTTTCAACAGAAGGTCCTACTTTCTTAAAAGTTGCAACAATTGTGCCCTATAGTGGTACCATGATCTGTAACAATGGTATAGCAAGCATCCTGGAAATCTCTATGGCTGATCACTGTATGGGAATATGGGGTATTTACTATAGCAAGGTTTATGACCATGATTCATTATAGTCCGTAGTTGACGTGCTTTCGATTCTCTTGGAATTTCTTGTTGGAATAATCCGTGTCTCCTGGATTTCTCTAAATACCTTGTTAATTACAACCATCATTATGAAATCGGTTGTAATTCTTGAATCAACCCTTGTTGCTTTGTGAACATTTCACAAGATCATGTGCTTGACATATTTCCTTTTCCATTACTTAACCCCACGGGTTAAGTTGTTCCAAAATCTCGGGACAAGATTTCTTTAAGGGGGATAGAGTAACATCCTAGATGTTAAGAAATAATTAAAATGTGATAATGATGCATCATCAAGCATAAGTATCAAGTGTTATGCCATAAATGCATTCATATTGCAATAATATATATCATATGTTGCATCTATAGCATTGTTATGTTGCATATATCATGTCTATGTTGCATATGTGGTGTTTCATAGGTTGCATATCTGGTGTTTCATAAGTTACATGAAATAATGTTAATGTTAAAAATAATTATTTGAATTCAAGTTTTAAAATTAAAATTTGGAGGAATTATCAGAACAAATCTCATAAATAAAACTTGTGATTTGAAATGGTACACTTGGTTGAGTTGTTTGAATAGAAATTATTCATTAATTGAAAAATCAAATATTGGAAATGAATTATTTATTAACCATAAAATTAAATTTAAAATTTGAAAATCTAGTTTCAAAAATACTTGGAATTTGGAGATGAGCCCAAAAGCAAAGTTGTAGCTCTCGTTATTTTGAACGACTTTCATGTTGCAAGTTTTTGAAGTTTCCATATGAAATTGTGAGTAATTTTAAAAAAAAAACCGTAAAAGTGAGGTGGTATTAGCTGAGCTGAGCTGTTTCACAGTGCCATGCAGCAGCTTCGCAGCGCCGCCGTGCTCTGCTTGCCTGCTTCGTCGCCGCTGGCCTTCTTGCCGCTTCTACGCGCATCCACGCCATGCAGCAGCTTCGCGGTGGCAAGGGAAGCAGCAGCTGGCGCGTTTCCATTCGTCGCTCGCCCCTTTAAAGTCTAGAGCCGGCCGCCGTTTCTCTTCATCTTCTTTTTTTTCCCGTCACCGTCGAGCTCTCGCCGCCGGCAAAGCTTCACCCCGTTGAGCCTCCTCTGGCCAAATTGAGCGTACCGTTGAGTTCGCCTCGTCCATGCTCACGCGCACCACCCACTCGCCCAGCATCGCCGTGCCTGTGCCGCCCGGTGCGCCGTCTTCTTCCCCGCGCATGGCGGGAGCGCTGCCGAGTTCGCCTCGCCGTGGCCAGCTCGCTACGGTGAGCCTCCGCCTCAACCGTCTTCGGTTCTAAGCTCCCCTTGTTACCCTGTTGCTCGTAAGCTAGACGTTTGATCGAATTGCGCACTGGGGTCACTGATTCGCGTGCTCGCCGGCGAGCTCTGCCTTGTTCCGCCGCCGCGCGTGTGGCCGTGCTCGCTAGGAGTCGTAATCGTTTCGATTGGTTAGCCTAGCGTGTTCGCCCAGTTGTGAGGAAGCCGTAGATGCTTTCGCCGTGGTCGGAGAAGCTCCCGTTCGCTGCCTCTGTTTCGCCGGAGTTCCACCGTGCTGCTGCCGCCGTCGACGTGCTCGCTGCCGGCCATTCTGTGATCAACCGTTTTCGCCAGAGGGTGCGCGGAGTCGAGGTGAAGCCGTAGGAGCAAACTGTTTCGCCGGGGAGCTCACCGCCGGCGAGAAATCGCTGGTCAACGGCCGGTGACGGCGTGGTCAGCTCGGGCTGACCCGTGGGGTCACCCTGTCAGTGGGTCAGCAAAGAGAAAATGTTTTTTTTTCATTTCCAGAAAATGCTTTTAAGTGCTGAAACTTGTTTAATTCATAGTAAAATAATTAGAGCTCATAAAGTTATGAAATGTTTTGTGTAGCTTCATAATGATTATGTCTATTTAGGAAAAATATTAAATGCCAATTTTGATTACTTTTTGTATGTGATTTAATTAGCTCAATTAATTATTAAATGTAACTTCCATGAATTTTAGTAATTAAAATAAAGGTCCAAAAATTATGAAATTTTGTGGGTAGTCTTTTCATGTTATGCTCTACCATAGAAAATTTTGAATCGGTAATTTACTGAACTTTTGTTATGAGTAATAATTAGCTCTTTTAATTAATAACTGTCATTTGCATGTTTTCTATAAATTAGAATAAGTATCCAAGAATCATGAAACTTTACGAGTATGTTTTACATGGTTAGATATACCTTCACAAAAATATTGGTACTACTTTGATAACTTTTAATTATATACTTTATTTCATGTCTTTTATTTATTATGCTTATATGATTAGAGTAAATCATAATTGGGAGTTTGTGTGACTTTTGGGTTGATTGATGACCTTGGGTCATTAACATGTAATGACCCTTGGCATTTTAATTAGTTGTTTGAGTTTATGATTAATTTATTAATTAAGTTTGTTGATGATAGTTAGCGTCATTAACTTAGGTCATTAGTAGTTAATAACTTCTTTATGTTAATACTTAGTGGTCTTGTGATAGACTTGTTATTAGATGCAACCTCTTGGGTAAAAACAAAGTTATGGTTAGTTAACCTTTAAATTAACCTTGTTAGCTTGCAACTGTACCGCGAAGGAAAGTTGTACTCAAGTAGATAACTAATGTTTATCCTTTCTAAATGTCTCTTGCATGTTATGCCTTTTTCATTATCATGCATCATGGCATGCATTCCATCATTTTAAGCATCGCATCATTTTTATACGTGTAGTGCTTACGAGAGTGTTTGGATCGTGTCGATCAAGCTTCGGAGAAAGTGATCCACCCGTGGCGTTGGTGTCGTCCACCCGTGGTGTTGGTGTCAAACTTGACTTCTACGAGAACTAACTACCGCTGCAATGAAGGCAAGCCCCGGTGTATTTAAACCTTTGTTGTTATTCTTCCGCACTCTGATGTAAAGTTTTGTTACAAATGTTGTAATGTTGTAGTTACTCCTTTGTTGATCCTGGTATGAGTTGTTAAACGTAGTTGAATCGGGGTCCTATGAGGGCACCCGACAGATCTTCTTAGGTTATCTGGTGTACATGCATAGCCGTCAGAGGTCTTAGGGACAATGACAGGTACATGTGGGCCATATAATTTAGGAGGTTCTGCTACATCTTCGATCTGCTCAACCCCCTCTGTTAATGATGATAGGTTAGATTTGATGAGCTTGTAGATCCATTTATACTAGATAAGTGATTGATCACGTGATATGTATCTGTTTACCTTGGAATCGTCTATTTAGCCGATAACCTACGCATTGCGAGTACACTAGCTCTTTAATGTTTGTACTTGTTTTTATCTTGATTAATGAGCTAGTACAATATTTAATTAATGTGAATATTTTCATGGTAATCATCGGTTATGTTCTTGCATGTTTCATGATTATCGGCTATTAGATTTGCGTAATTAATATTTGATAATAGCCGATAGCACCTGCTTTTGATTATTTCTTATCATGAACATGCTGGATATCAACTCTTTAGTCGATAGCCTTATTCATCGGCCCCTAGCCACACATTGGAACTGTCTGGTGCAACACCGACATATTCCACCTTAAACTATTGATCAATGTTTCCTCCTTGTCAATTACAGGGTCAAATTGACTGGCATGCCTCAGGTCACGACTATCCGGTCCTGTGTTTCCGAAGCCCTAGGAGAGCTCGGGATCTGCTCCACGCGGTTTCTCCCCGCTTGCTGCGTGTTGGCGGCGAGTTTCGGCTTGTCATTTTTCGCCGTCAACAAGGTGAATTGAGGATCTAAAAAAATTTAAGCAACAAACCATAACCTATTAAAACTACTTCACTCCATAGGCAAGAATTAGACTCAAAACTTCTACAAAAGTACACAAGAGTAAGTCCTTAGGGTCATCACGTTGAGCTATGTCCTTAGTTGAATCACACTAGCAAAGAGTCCTTAGAAGATTGTGAGAATGAAACCTAGCTAGTGTAACACACTAAGACAAACTCAAGTCTAACATAAGCTTCATAAGTGTCTCAACAACACAACAAGATATGACCAAAGTAATTCTCATGAAAGAAAATAGTGGACAGGAGACAATCATATCTTTCCCATGGTCCATGTTGGAGAACCCACAAAGGATTGAGATCCCTTGAGTCACCAATGCTCAAGATCCGCTAAGAGTACTCATTCAACGCTTTGGATTGGCAAGTCAAAAACCAAGCACCAAGCTAGGAGCCTTCCAATAATCAAGTCATCTAGGAAGGTCACTTAGTCTTCCATCAGAGAGTCTAGGAGCACACAAGCTACAAAAGTAACAAGTCCTCAATCTTCATTTTATCAAACTCCAAGACAAGAGAATAAGGGTGCATGGATCACTCATAAACACTCTCCTCGAATAGAAGTGCCCTCAATCCCTTCTAAGTATCTATCCATATTTGTAAACCTTTCAGGGATTCAAGGGAGATCCAAATGAGCCACGCGCACACACACATATAGCCATATAGGCATGGGAGGGCATCAAACTTCTGTAAAAAGAGCTACTAAAGAAAGCACCATAAGATGATCTGTCAAGGATCACACAGTGCTTGTCCTATTTACACTATTTGCTAATGGTAATTGTTGAAGATTGTCCAAATATTCCTTATCAGATGATATCTTTTGACCAATGAGGTACATGGTGGATCATACGATGCACATCAATAATCATGTCCGACTTGAACAGCCGTTGTACGGTACCATCAAAGATCCACCGGTCCCACCTAGATGGCACCAGATCATATTGTGCACTCCATCAAGCATGGCTAAGTTGAACTTCAACTCTACACATTGGCACCAGATCATCTATTGGTTCAGTCATGTGTGCATCAAAATGCTTTTAACTCCAACTTTAATTTGATCAAGTTACTAATCTTAACCCCTAATAGTAGAACCAAAAGATAAACAAATGCCTTAACACTAAGCCTAAGTGCTCCCAACACCAAGTCCGCACTTAGACACTATCATGTCCTTAGCCTTTACAATATCCTTACGCCATATGCAGAACCCAATAACCGGAGGCTAGGAAATCCAAGTGGCATCAATGTAACTAACCTTTTTCATTAACCTAACAAAACAAAATTAGCCACATGTTCTTGTGATCATATCACCAAAACCTGAACTAGGAATCTTTATGCATTTAGGCGGGTGGGAGAATGATAGAGAATCCTAGCACCGTTGGTATGTCAAACTATGATGGGCCACATTTGTTAATTGGACCTTGGGCTTATTTTCAAAGGCGAGATGCATGAACACCCACCTCTGTAAGTAGGATTTGAGATGTGGTTGCTTATGAAGCTTGCATCTACAAATGGCCTATTTTTAAACATAGTTCTCTTTTATCCCTCCATCTCTAGAAATAAAACAAGATGTCTCTAAAATAATTTTGTAGTATATTAGTAGTGATTCGAGCTATAGCTACTTGTTGAGTTGCTATGATAGGCACATCTAAGGGCACAATGATCAATTGCTATGGCGGTAGCGTAGAGCTACAGTGGCTCTAGTATTGCCACTCTACCGCTTATGGTCACCTATTAGCAGTGTTTTCCTAATCTTAAATGGTAAATGATGGTCACACTTTGTTTAGCGTTTAGACCATTTAGATGATGTTTAAACGAACTTAATGACCTAAATGGTTTTGTATAGTAAAACTAAAATATACATAATTATGCATGTAGAGTCAAATATGCTAGAAAGTGCATGTAAAAATAAGTATTCTACCAAATAATTTTTTGGAAGAAAACTAAATCCAACCCACCTCATATACTTACGATGTTGATTAGTTGGGTGCCAAATGTGGTCATCTTTCTAGTGACTAAATAGTGAATTAAATGGCCATTTAGAGCATTTAATCATGTTTAACACATTTCTGTTTAGACCATTTAGACAGTTTTTAACTGTTTAAACAGTCCAAATGTTTAATTTTGTTTACAACCTAAACAACATGGGTAGCATTCGTTGATTGTTTAAACTCTGTTTGAATGAACTAAACGTGGTTTAGTCAAACAGTGCCAATACATAGGCCGGTCCCATATGTCAATGTCGTGGAAAAACAATAGCAAATGCAAATTAAACATCATGACTCTTGCTTCTCCAAGAAATATAAAAAAACTTACTCTCTTATAGGTCATTCTGGCTTTTTTAGGTATATTATTTTTACTATGTATCTAGATATAGCTCATGTCTAGATACATAATAAAAACTATGTTTCTTGAAAAGTCGGAACGACTTATAATTTGGAATAGAGGGAGCTAGTACTTCTTAAGCAAGCAAAAATCTGGCTTAATAAAAATCCTAATAAGTTGTTCTGATAAGTGAGATATTGGAGATTACCTTTGGTATTTAAAACCTCTAAATAAACTTACATAGACATTGATATCAATAGCAACAACAGTGTAGCAACAGGGTACACCTTAATATCCTAGTGATGACACTTCATCCAACCATTGCCATATCTCTACAACTAAAAAGATCCAAGTGTTATCGTTAGATTAGACTAATCGCCTCGCTCCTAATCTAATCCTGCCCCGCTCCTAATCACCTGTCCTGCTCTCTTCTCCGTGGAACCGCCAACCCCGACCCACGACGCCCAGCTCCGGAGCGCTCCTTGGAATCGCAGCCCACCCTACTCTCTTCCGCAGAACCACCGCCCCTGCGCACGACGCTCAGCTCCGGAGCTCGCCCCGCGTCGACCTCGGCACCTCGCCTCCTCATCCCCGCTGCGAGGGCGCCCCAGTTGGAGCCCCAGACGCCCCGTATCCTCGGCAGCAGGAGGACGCCGCACTGCCGACCCCGGCATCCAGCCTCCTCGTCCCCGCTGCGAGAGCGCCCCAGCCGCCCAACAAGTTGCGCCGACCTTCTCGCCGCTGCGAGCTTCGCAGCCCGCGACAGCAGACCCCGACGCACCCCAACCGCCCCTTGGCCGACAGTGAAGACATCGTGTTCGACTCACCAACGCCGGCAACAGGAGGACCCTGACCCTGACGCCCGCTTCGACGATGACTGCTGCGCCTGTCCACCCGGCCTCCTCCTCTCCGCTCGAACATACAAAACTGAGGAATGCAATGATTAACTGCATTGTTTCTTTTCTGCATTTTACAAGGAAGGAACAAACATCTGAGCTCAGTTTGTTTTAGTTCTAATATTCAATGAAATGAATCACTTTGTGCCTAATTTCTAGTACCTGACTGAGAAGTGGACGATCCACATGCTGGTGATCAGCCCCATGGTGGCAAACATCCCTACCTGACCGAGAAGATTTAGGTGTTTTAATTTCACCAAGTTAACTGTTTTTATGCAATGCCTTGTATCTTGCCATCTTGTCCACCGAAATTCCATGCAGGTCACTGATGATATGCACTCTCAACAATATGGTAAGATTATGCAAGTTATTTTGCTCTGCCCTTTGTGCGGTTGGTTTAATTACTTCAGATTTGTGGATTTTTTAGCCTATGTAACATTTGAGTGTCATGCTTCTAGAGGTTTATCCTGGTAAATTTTCTCCCTTGCTGCATAATTAGGAGAATTGAATGGAATGCCTTTGGTTTGCCATCTCTTGGATTAGATGCATCTTTCTGTTAGAAAATTGTGTACACTATGAGAAAGCTGAAGCAAGACCCCCAAGTTGGTATATTAACTTATAAGAAAAGGATAGTAGAAATATAAAACACTTGTTGAATCCTGTAGTGTGCCATGTCTGTGTTTGTGCCATGCCTGTGTTGACGTGCAATTTCATACCCATGTGATATTTTGTCTTATAAAACAATTTGATTGAATGTATTGTTGTGATTTTTTCCCGGATTTCTGAATACACTGCAAATTCATTGTTTGATGTTGGGCGTGCATATATAAGTCACCTTTTCACCAAATTTAGTTTTTTTCTCCAAAGTTAGTTGGCTCACTCTTGTTAGCAAAGTATATCCTAATTTCTGAGTATGTTGCAAATTCATTTGGCCGTGCATATATAAGTCACTTTTTCACCACAATTTAGTTTTCTCCCCCAATGTTAGGTGGCTCACTCTTGTTAGCAGAGTATATCCTAATTTCCTGAATGTTAGTTGGCTCACTCACTGTTGTGTCCCCCTCGAGCCTCGAACAGTGAACTGGCGTCGTGCATGGAGGATCTCTGGCTGGACTTGAGTTTCACATATGGGAAATTATTATGTCTTTGCATAGAGCATGATTTAAATTGGACTGAGCATGACTGATTAGCAACATGAAAGAGATCATGAAAATAATTTTCTAAACAGTTGTTAATACTTGAATTATCAACCCGCCAAGAAATAAAGATTGTTTTGTTCTTCTGTTTCGCTTCTTCGGTCAGTTTGCTGAAATCTATTGGTGATCATCGAGGGGAATTACCATACTATTTTTTTCCCTATGTTACCAATGTTGATCTCATTGCCACTGACCCTGAAAAATAGTTGAACTAACAATTCTAGAGCTTTCTGACATAGCATGTTGGTCTTTGGTTAAACTTCCATGTGCTTCCATGTCGCTTATTGATGTCAATTTTTTCCAGGACAACTCAGGAGATTTGCAGCTATTAGTATAAGCTACCTATTTCCCAAGTTTCTGTTGTAATTTCTGCAACCTTGATACGGAATGTTCAGATACCATACATTAATTTTTATGCATAGCTATCTTGTTCCACTTGACTGTTGTGATAACTTTTAGATGTAACAATATAGGTTATGAATCTTATGAGAATTGTTTTTCTAATCCCCAGATGTGGAGTTATCTCATTGTATTCAATGTACTGAAGGAGTAGTCTCAGTGTGAAGTTTGAACTTTGGATGTCAGCTCTGGTCTTTGGAACTTATGGAGTTTAGATATTTCCAATGGATCAAACATGAGAGTAGTTTTATAGAATATTTAAAATGGATTTTTCAATTGGAAACCATGGGTTAGGCTTGGTTACACACATGATAGCAGTTTTACCTTTGCCATCACCACTCATCTAGGGTTGTTGGAAAAAGAATAGCTCATAACGGATTTTTTTTAGAAAAAGGGTGCTCATATAAAGAAGCACATATCAGAAACTATTGTACAAATATACACATACTTGTGTTGTCCCAGCAAGCTGCCACCTCTCACATGTATTTCATCATCGGTCAATTATTTCAGTTGCTCCACCATCTCTCCAGTTACCTAAGATGAATTGTCATTGTCGTCATTACACAGTTTAATACACCTCTGATAAGCATCAAGGCTGTCGCGTGCCATCAAGGCGTTTGTTGCCAGCTGCAATCCTACATATATTGGCACTCCATTTGCAGGTAAATTCTGTGACTGCCAGATAATTGGCGATTTTTTTTTACTTTTGACTTTCTGATATATGCCCAATGATACATACAGCCGAGAAGAGCTTATTTGAGGCGCATGATAAAATCTGTGAACTAAATTTGAGGAAAAAAAAAAGAACTTTCCAGATGATTCTTAAATCGAAGCTGATAACTGAACTTCTTTCATAATCATGTTTGTATGGATAGAGGAGTAGTGCATTCTCAAACATATAAATTGCTCATGAAGCTAAGCAATTAGTAAACCAGCCTCTACTTAATCATAGTCCACTGAATGCTTAATCCATGGAATGGTAAGCAATTAGTTCCCAGCAATTTGACTGTGAGCTGTATGTTGATATGAGAAATGGCAGCCATGGCCTTGGATCCGGCAGCTTTGCAACAGAGCAGACGAGCAGTGGCAGCCATGGCTTGTCCAACTTTCTGAAATTGGCATATTAGTGAGCATTGGATCTACATGTATTGTCAATGAAAACCTTTTTAACATTACACAGGTTTACTCCTGAAATTTTAGAGAATCCATACATATATCTTTTTTTGTTACTGCAAAATATCAATGTCTCTGAATTGCGAGTCAGCATAATCTTGTCTTGTGATAATATTGACTTGTTGCTGCTCTGGTACACTATTTTTTACCCCAAATATATATGCATTAGTTATTACCATGCATGAAGCTGAGAAGTACTATACTGGTTCAGAAAAGTAGTAGGTCTAAACTCCATAAAAAAAATCTGATTTTCAGTAGTCAATTCAGAAGTCCAGTTACTGACAGAAATAAAACTTGATTTAGTGGACTTCAACTTGTGTGATCTATAGTTTCCTACAATTAAAGATAAAATTGCTATTGTGGATTAAGGGCATGTTTGCCTACAGAAAAAACAATACTGCTCCGAGAGTTTCTCCCAGCAAGCATATATCAATGGAATTCTTATGCAAACAACTGGCTATAATATTCCCATCGTTCTCTTACTAGCAAAGTGGTTCTCAGGTAAGGTGTGGTGAGTGATTGTATGGCTCCTTATTTACTTGCAGGTCATGGCATGATTCAGGTCTTTCAGCTCAGGTTTTGAAAAACTTCTTATTGCAGGGGCCTGGAGACATTCAGAGTGATACTCTATCAAATCAGAAAATATAACAATATGCATCTTCTCTCTTGTTACCTTGAAGTTGCTCAAGTTATGCTTGTTCTTTCCAGCAGTGGTAGGATGGTAGCTCCTAGCGCTTGATCCAATTTCTTAATTTGTAGGAAACAGATGATAGCTCCTAGCGCTTGATCCAATTTGGTAGCTCCTAGCTGCTGCAGCATTTATATTCGAGCAAAATGAGTCATTCTAAAATCTCAGTGCCTCCTTATTGATTTCACTATGCTCAACCATTTTAGCATGGTCTAGATCATTAGTTTTTTTTTCTTTTTCTGCATTTTGCATAACTTCATAATTTTGTGTTGTAAACTCAAATACTTGGATATATACCTATTTTGTTGATAGTCAATTCCATGTTATGCTTGTTCTTTCTAGCAGTGGCAGGATGGTAGCTCCTGTTGCTTGATCAAATGTCACTAGGCGTTTAAATATCTTAGGAGTAATTTCAATGGAAAATAGCGGCTCTCCTGCACCATTTGGTGACAAGACTAACACTACTAATGGAGGTAAACATAATACATGGGCATTTACTTATTAAATTTAACGTATTTATATTATTAATGATATGGACGTAACACTGCAGGAAGCGATGCTGGAGAACACAAGACAGAAAGAGATAAGGCTCGATGGCACGCAATGTCTCAAGAGAAAAGGGACGAAAAAAATAAAAAACATCGGGAAGCATATAAAAGAAGGAGCACCGCCTACGTGCAGAAAGTATCAATGATAGTATAGTAGAAACGTTGGCAAATGATAATATACATATTACTATTGATGTTCTTATATTTGACGTGTCACAAATACCAGATGGTGTGGATGCATCAAACAAGGAAAATATGGATCCTAATGAAACAGATGATTGGTTACATAGGAATGATTCAATCCATTAGTTTGAATTATATGTTTTAATATTAATTATTTGTGATGACATAAGATTCTACATATATTTTACATGTGTGGTTGTATGTCATGAGATGTTTTACCTGTAACAACGCACGGACTATATATATGATAAACGGCAAGGGACAGGACTCCTGCACGATAGAAAAAGATACAGCTATGATCTCCACGTAACTTAAACCACTACAATATTATGACCCTATTTGCGTAGTTTGAGACAGTTTCCGACTCCCTCAGTCAGAAGTTTTTGACTCAAGACACAGTGTTTATTTCCATTGCGGTTGTTTTAGAACCTGGGGAGAAAAATGAATTAAGGTCCTCTTTAGTAAAGCTTGGCCTTCCCAAAAAATAGTGAAGCGAGAGCTATTTTATTTTTGTTTTAGAAGCCACTCTAGTGATACCTACATATTTGACCGAAAACTACTAGTGCCCGGACTTCTGATCGGATACCGATCCATCAAACGCTACGATGGCCGCACTCATGTGGGGCCCGCGCCACCCAGGGACGTCACGCACGCCACCTGACCGCACACGGGGACCGCTTGTGCCCCCTCCACTTCCCATGCACTCGGCTGCGGTAAGTAGATCTCATTGCAACATGTGCAACACCATATCTACTTTTGCAACATTCAGATAAAACACTTGCAACATACGTCTGAAACACTTGCAAAACACCAGAAAAAACTTAAAAACACGTGTGTAGCCATTGCAAACATATGCAACATCCAGATAAAATAGTTGCAATATATGCCTGAAACATTTGAAACATACACTTGCAACATGTATATATATGCAATATCCAGATCTACTTTTGCAACATACAAATGAAACACTTGCAACATATATCTGAAACAAATGAAACATTTGGAACATACATTTGAAACATACGTGTATAGCCATTGCAACATGTGCAACATCCAGATCTATTTTCGCAACATCGATATAAAACACTTGCAACATACCTCTGAAACGTTCGAAACACTTAACATACGCTTGCAACATGCGCTTTCAGCGCAATGTCACCTTGATGCTCGGACGAATGGAGGTTTATCGTTGTGGAGCTTGACACCGGTGTGGAGGTCGGCGGCGACGCGGAGCTCGCCGATGCGGCAGCGGTGCGGGCAACTCGCCGGCGAGGCGGCATCACACGAAGCTCCTCCCCCGCCTGCTTGCTAAAGAATCCATCGTGGAGGCTCGCTGGCTCGGTGGAGCGGTCGCGGCGGGCGGTTAAGTGGGGAAATGGTGCAGAAGAGAGATGCAGTCGGACAGACGGACTCTTTGCTCCAACATTACGGTATTTCACAGTTGTTCGACTGATGGTTTTTGCGGCTGATAAGCTGACTGATGTTGTTTTGTTGTGAGAGAAAAACACTAATAAGCCGGGCTGATAAGTTTAAGCGAACAGGGCAATGTCTGCAGTAGTAGTGGAGCCGAAGTGGATCGAAGCTACCTTAAACGGCGCCTGTGAGAGGCTTTGCCTTTTGACCGGCGAAGGAACAGGATCACATTCACATGTGGCAACAGGGGCGGCGGCGCGCGGGGCCATGCCCAGGCTTTGTGAAACATGCAATTGCAGGCAGCGATCTCATCTTGGCCGGTCGGCTCTATGACTATTCCAAATGGGCTTTATGAGCTGCAGAGCATGACAGCTCGCGCACATGAATACGCTCCATAACAACAGTCGCCACTACTGTTTGCATGTACGGGATGAAGAATATTCATAAGAAACGTGATCGGACTTGTGCTGGCAAGCCGCTGGATCGATTACCTCCATTGTTGGTCTGAGCCTCTGAGGCTGCGTACCGTCGGATCGCAAGGGATTTATCAAGATTCCTGTAAAAACTAAAGTGATCTGTAACAATTTCCGTTGAAGTTGCTATAAAAATATAAAGTAATCACTTGTAAAAAAAACTTCCTACTTACTATTACTAATTATAGGCTATCTTACTAATTACTAATTAGAGGTTCTAAATAAACCTCTTTATTAATCATCATGAGATGCGCTAAAAAAATAAATCTTAAAAATTCTCACAATAATCAGAAACATTTAACCTTTAATTTGGATTTCTTATTACTCTTGGTGATTGTCACTACTTAGATAGCTGGGAGCAAGTTGGGATCCTTGAACGCCTTGTTGATGATTGTTTGGTAGCTCCGATCGATTGATTATGAGGGGTTTTATGATCACTCCTTGAGAGATCAAAAAGGGGCAACTCTAGTGAAATTATAGAGGCTTTGGGGTGCAAAGCGTACATCAGTTCTAAACTTGCATCTCATGCATACGTCATAACATCAAGTACATATAATTATTGCTTGTTTGGGCTACTGGCTATAAGGTGCTGGCATCATTTAGCGTAGGAGTACGAGTTACCTCAAGAGCTAACTTGACCTAAGATGCTGGCTCGACCTGTTTAAAAGAAACAAAAAGACACACACTGAGTTGAGAGCAGAGTTTTTCGTTTAGCCTTAGATACTGAAGAACCAAACAATTAAAAGTGGTGTGTCTTTTCGGCCTTACTTTTTCAGCGAAGGAACAATATTTCTCTCACAACAAATCAGTCAACAGTGTTTTTCAGCTTATCTTTTCAGCAAAGCGAACGGGGCATAGCGAAGCTATAATAATTGACATCAACTTTCACCGCAATAGCTTTGTAGGACGCGTTTGGTTCCGAGCAGGATCTCGCCTTGCTCTGCGAGCACCAAGAAGCTTGCCCAACCAGGGCAGCCGTTTTCACTCTCACGAGAGCAAATTAAACTGAATCTTGCTATCACAGACTCCAAGACACACAGGCAAGAGAACCAAATCCGCATACTCGATTGAAATCCTAGCTAGGCAAGGAAAGCTGATGGCTCACTGAAGAACCAAACACGTCCGTACTCCCTCCGCTCCAAATTACAATCATTCTGACTTTTCTAAATAAATTATAAAAGCTATGTGTCTAAACTAAACATACATTATACCTAGATACATGTCTTTCATTATGTATCTAGAAAAGTTAAAATCTATATCTATATACCTAATAATAAAGAGGTAAAATTTCAACCCATTTTTGTCGTTCATCCAATTTTTTCGCCCACCTCTCTTTTACTGACTCACCGGAATGTGAAAATTATATTTGCTCATTTACCTACAGCCTTCCTGATTTATATATGACATAGGCTTCTTGAGGTAATATAGATAGATAGGAATCCTAATCCTAATCTATACCTATACCTAATACCTAATAATAAAGAGGCAAAATTTCAGGCTCTTTTTTTCGTCCATCCATTTTTTTTAGTTTATCTTCCTCTAACTGCAAACAATGGAGAGCTTCTTCTGTCCAGACTTATATATATACAACACATGCTCATACGAGTTAGAGCTCTTGACTAGCACGATACGAAGTCCGGTTCCAAAACGTATTAGGTTGTGTATGGTCTATGTTTAACCAAAGAGTCTATACTCCTACGAAAAAAATCCATACCCAATACGATTACTATATATATATATAGTAAATTTAGTTTTTTTCTGATTTCGTCATCTGTTCAGCCTTTTCTTGTTTTTTTAGACTATCTCCGATCATTTACTATATCTTATCCTTTTTCATTTTCATATTCGTTCCACTTCTTTTCCTGATTTTCTCTTTTTGTTTTTTCTTCTTCTTACGATTACTATATATATAGTAAATTCGGCCTTTTCCTTTTCCTATTCCGTCATCTGTTTAGCCTTTTCTTATTTTTTTAAACTATCTCCGATCATTTACTGTATCTGATCCTTTTTCATTTTCATATTTGTTCCACTTCTTTTCCTGATTTTCTCTTTTTGTTTTTTCTTCTATTCTTTTTTTCTTTTCTAGACTATCAAGTCCGTTCATGCCCTTTCCCTTATTATTTTGCATATCATCTTTGTTTTCCCGATTCTCTCATGATTTTCAATAAACAAAAAATAATAATAAACCTAATATTATGGTTCTTTGATCCTTCATCCTTCCCTAATCCTTAATAATCAAATATTCCTACTACTAAATTATTGATGTAATTTGATTAAGAATAAAAAATATTTTTATTATAATCTAGATTAGATAATAGTCTAATTAATTAAATCATGAACAGAAAACTTAGGTAGTTTATTCTCCAATCTAACCGGGAAGTGGCAGTGGGGGTTGCGCCTCCAACAGATGTGGCGCCGCGGGAGGCGATGGCGCTCGGGTGGCGAGGCGACCAAGACAACCTGTTGAGGTGGGGAGGTAAGCAGAGAAGGTGCATGGGGTGGGGAGGAGGTGGTGGACGCCGGTGAGGTAGCTGCCACCGACGGTGGGCTGCGTGCAGGGATTCCTCTTTTCCACTTAACTTTTCCGCTCTCTCATGGACAATTAAGTATGTTTATATATTTCTACTGATTTTGCACGACATAAGGAATTTTCTAATTTGGCTGGTATTATTTTAAATTGCACTTTTATAGACGATCAATGTCCTAATGCAATTATTGCTTCATTATCGATGGATTAAATGCAAAATATACATATTAGTAACTAAGTAGAGATTTAAGTTTTGATTTCCTCCTATTGCAACACACGAGCATGTTTACTAGTCTAAATAAATTCTTCCAATTCTGAGCAACAATCCTAATCATAAATTGAATTCTAAAGCAAATAGATTCTTCCAATCCTGAGTAACAATCCAAATCCGAATAGAAAAGAATATGAATAGAAATATATATTTGTATTTGTACCTTTAATATTAATTAATAATCATATGATTGGTTCTCAGGGGTTTTTTCCGCGCATCCGAGAGACCAAGACCACCAAGAATTTCTTCTTTTGTCCGTTTTTCTATTCTGTTGACATGTTTGATGGATCTTTGTCAGATTTAAATTCGCCTTGTAAACGCGTACACTCGTATTTGCATGTATCACCGGACATGCAAAAATACATAGAAAATGTACGTGCTCGACATGTGCATGCATACGAAAGAAACAAGCCACCATGGCTGGAAGGCCGGCGGCCTTATGTGCGGTGCCTGTATATGTACGCAAGCGTACAACGTGAGCTGGCCATGGTATATGTATATCAAGCTATTATTTTGTGAACACGGGTTATATTAGGCCTACAAAATAGTTTGCACAGCGCGGCGTGACTTGGCAACGGTCTGGAACATATTCTAGAGGCATGGCCTTTGATGTATACGGACGACAGATACATTGACCACCAGGCAGCATATATCTGTCGGCTGCAAGCTATTTTTTGACCAAAATATACTTACAGTACATATTTTAGGTTTGCTTCACGTTATACAATAGAACTATATCTTGCTGGATCCACGTGTCACATGGGAGGAGAGCCAATTGAGTCGGTCCTAGAAGCAATCACCACGTACGTGCGGCCGGAACACATCTCGGCTAATTGGCAGTCGAGTCTGTTTCTTTTATTGAAAAAAACGTGAGTTTTATAGAAGCCTTATCGCAACGGATAATTGTTGCACGTACATAAGGACATGCCTTTTCTTGCATGCGAATAAAGGAACCGGCTCCAAATATCTCTCAGGGGTTAACAAATTTAGACATTTAATATTTTTTATATATACGTCACTAATTGTACTTTAGCTTATTGCATTTGCTCATGAATAAGAGAGTCAAAAACACAATTCTTTTACAAGCAAATAAACATTACAAAGCTTTTGTCATGGATTCATCCGAAATGAAAGCATGATAGTTTTTTATCCCGTTGCAATGCACGGGCAAGTTTGCTAGTAACTTATAATTTGGAACATAAGAAATTCTAGATAGCGAGCTATAACGACGCTATAAGGGTTGAGCGGAGATCTCCACTGAATGTTATAATATAGCTGCTATTTAGGATACTATATAGATGACCAACATTGCATATGTGATTAACATTTTCATCATGAGCATAAACATCGTCCAAAACAACAAAACAAGATCTCAGAGGACTGTATTTTATTGAAAAATAAAATTTTCTAATATACAGGTCCCACATGGCATACATAGGCTTTTGCCACATTTTGACATGGCTACAATCCAAACACAGATTTTGTTTCTTCTAGCATAGCCAAACTTTGGCTTGGCCACAAACTAAACAAAACTTTATTATCTCTATTTTAGCATAGTCCCAATTTTTAACATGGCCAAATTTTGGCAGGACTTTTTTTGTCACCAACCAAACAGCCCAAGGCATGATTGGCACGCGGCAGGTAAAGACAAAAACAGAACATAAGGGCCCATAATAGATCCCAGTTAGGCTCTTTGCTTTCCGTACTGGAGGCCCAGTAAGTTGTTTTTGAATGGCCCAGTAAGTAATAATTAACGACACATGGACGTAAAGAATCAAACCCAGAAAAGACGGAAGCAGGCCCAGTATAAATGAAATGTAAGTGGCAATGCTTTTTTTTTTTTTGCAAACCGAACCGCTAACGAATAACTATGGTCTTTTTTTTTATGCGAAACGAATAACTACATCTATTAATCATATATGATAATTTTGCAATATATCTAGGACACATCCAAGTCATTTATTTGTGTGCTGTCTCTGTGCACACAGGTAGGGAATCCAATTGGCAAGCCCGTAATATTTGTAGGTTTCCTTGTTCACTGGAATGAAATCCCTATTTTCATCTAAAAAAATTATGCCGGCATTTTTAGTGATAAATAAAAAGGCTAAAAGGCAACACGGAATGTAGGATTTAGCTCAATCCAACAAATAGCATTCCAAACGGTCAGGTAATTGAATACCATACAAATTGGCTGTCAGCCAGATCCTTGATGCGGCGAGTGATATCTCTCCAACTCCAATTGCTAGTTTGCTACCACGCCAAACTTGCTAATACTAGTATAGCACAAAAAGAGAAAACCGTGTCAGGCACAACAATAATCCGCAGTCCACCAGCATCTTTTTTTGCGATCCCCTGCACTTGATGCATGCCACCGTATATAATCATGGCTTGCAAAACAGAACCAAGCGATAGTAGTGCATGATGCCAAGAGTAATAGCATGTCAATTGTGAAAGGGATTGCTTTTAGTAGTGAGATGCGTAAGAAAATGTGTATTTATTTTTCTTGCAAAAAAATTGTTAATTATTATCAGCAGCAATTAGGCAGTTCAGACTAATTGCCTCTAGTTATGTCTCACTCAATGACCCCACACAGAATTATGCAAAAATCCAATCCCCTACTTGACCAATTGGAAGTGACATGTGCCTACCTGCCCTATTTGATCAGATTTGATGCCATTTAGCTCCATATAAAAAGAAAATTAGAGGCCCTTTTTTTTACATGTGTTACTCTCATATATCAGTAATCATTTGATCAAAAAAAATATGTCAGTAATCTTCCATCTCCTTAGAATTATTATTACCATTTTAGTAATCGACTAGCGTGAATACTTTGAGTATCTGCAAAAAAAAAAGGAATTAGTAGTAACATCATAAAACAGACATTTATTTATTATATATGAGCCATGCATGGGAGATGGTACTAGTAATCAATCTTGTCTTCTCTACTGTTTCTGATGAGTTTGTTTTCCATGGAATCGGATGTTAGCACACAGCTAATTATCACCTTTAGGAAAGATAGAAAATGATAGAAAAGGTTAGCCACTTTCGGCATACTTTGATGGAGTTTTCGAGATAAGATTAAGATCCCCATCTTCCCACACCATCCACCCTGCTAGGCCTCATATAATACATTCTTTTTTTTTCCAATTATTGGATACAAGGCCTCGTTTGTGTGGACCCAGAGCACCAAGTGTTACTGTCGCAGTGAACACAAAATCTAGCTACAATTCAGCACCTTGCTTTCAACCTCGAATACTCATCCCGAATCACAAAAAATTGACATACAGAATAAGTAAACCGCTTCCGGTCATAAAACATGACGTTAATTTAGGATAAGATTTTTTTAAGCCTTAAAAAATATAAACATCAATAAATAAATATTACATCATTTAGAAAAGCATGTATGTGTGCCGATTAGTATTCTCATAATACATATATGAAATCTCTCTTGAAGGATTTTAAGAATATATAACTCTAGAAACAATATCTGTGACTGAAGGGGGTAACTTTTCTTTTACTGGATTAGATTATTAATTTAAGTGGCTACAATAGTAACAGTGATCATAGGGTTAGCATATGAGATTTTTTTATTTTTAACACTTTTTAAAAGCTATTTTTAATTTTAGCACCGAAAGTTTTTTTATATCTAACACTTTTGGCCGCTCCCCACGCGAGGGAGTGGCATTTCAACTTTGTCGCTCCCCACGTGGAGGAGCGGCAACGCTGATGAGGTGGCAGTGGCGAAAAGGCGGCAGGGGGTTGCCGCTCCCCCCTGGAGGAGCGGCAAGGCTGCCGCTCCCCAAATCAGGGAGCGGCAGCGGAGGCGCGCACTATGTTTTTCAGATGTGTGCGAACAGAACAACCTCCCCTCCGCTGCCGCTCCTTGATCTGGGGAGCGACAAGGCTGCCGCTCCCCAGATCAAGGAGCGGCAGCAGGGGGCGTTTTGTTTCGCGCGGGACACGGCTCGCGCGGTCGCTGCGCCAGACAGAAGAAGCCCGAGGCGACGCTCGCCCCCCCCTCCCGGGCACCGGCAGGAGGACGCCGGCAGCGCAGCGCAACCCCCCCCCCCCCCCCCCCGCGCCCGCGCAAGACGCCGGAGCAGCGCCCCTCCCGCGCGCGCCCCCGGCAGCCGGGCCGCCCCCTCCGTGAGCATTGCCCCGCGAGCAGCGCCGAGCCTTCTTCCCCGAGCACTTTGGCCTCGATAGCAGCTCCCCGCGTCCGAGCCAAGGTAATTTCGATTTTTTTATTTTCGATGTATTATAATCGTTAGCTAGATTAGTTTGTTTAGTATTGTTAGTATAAGTAGTTAGTTTAATTGTTTAGTTGGTATCATTAGTAAAGCTAGCATAGTTAGTATAAATATTATAAATAGTTATTTTGTATGATTAGTAAAGTTAGTATATGTATTATAAATAGTTAGTATGTTTAGTTTAGATTAGTGAAGTTAGTATAGGAGATATAAATAGTTACTTAGGTATTATAAATAGTTAGAATAGTTAGTTTGTTTAGTTTAGATTAGTGAAGTTAGTATAGGTGATATAAATAGTTAGTTTAGTTAGTATAGTGTAGTTAATAAACTTAGTATAGTTAGTTTGTTTGGACGACTTGATGAAGTTTGCTCGAATGGTTTTCAGATGGATTGTTGTGTCCGAGTTTATTTCGGAGGAATTGTTAGGAAGGAAGATGGTGAATTTGAGGATATGGAAGAGGAGTTGGAATGGTTTGATGAACCGCCGAGCTTCAATGACCTTTGTGTGTGTTTGAACGCAAAGTTTGGCGGTGATTTCACAATCAAGGGGAGATTTGACAGTGAGAAGACTCGGGCAAAATATGTCCTGATGCCTTTGCGCGACCCTACTCATTGGTCCCGTTATACTAGGGTCCTCGCAGGCTCGAAATCATCCATTGCTGAGGTGGTTGTGGAGAATGGGTACAGGTTGGAGGATGATCATCATGACGATGTTGGAGGTGACGAAAAAGCAGTTCCTTTCACATCCAGTCAATTGTATATGGATGGTCAGTTGATGCATGAGCAGTTGCATTCACATCCACTAGGTTGTATAAGCAACGACTTCGATGTGAGGGAGTTCGAACGTGAAGAGCAGGAGCAGACGCAAGAGAACTGGTTCGGTCATGACGACCATGACGACGACGACGACCACGACGACGATGATGTCCTAGCAGTGTGTCGAAATAATTTGCAACTACATGTATTTGGAACTAATGGATTTGAGCTTGTAATATGATGTTTTATGTGTTCCAGTGAACTTGTAATGTGCTTACATTCTACTTTTCAAGCTCACTGGAGCGTTCGACGACGTTTAACAGTGTTTTATGGCTGTCGCTCCCTGCCTGGGGGCTGTGTTTCCTGTTGCTCCGTGTTTTGATCGGTAACCTCGACCACATGTACTTCTTTATAATACTAGGACATGTTGGAAAGTCACATGTTGGAAATAAAACACTTGCACGATCGAGGGAAACAGTAGGCACATGGTACACATTTATTACAAGGTTCAACAACTCCACTACCACTTGCTCCAACATAAACATAATTCAAACTCAAACACTGATATTAACGAACTAAACAATGACATGTTGCAAACTAAACCTAGCATGCCTAATAATGGTATCACATATTGAACTGAGTTGCGTCTTCCCCATAGTAACCCCCCATTGAGGGCGGCGGTGGCGGTGGCGGTGGCGGCGGAGAAGGAGGCCCGTGCTTCTTATGGTATGGGCACTGGCAGTATGGATTGTTGCATAGTGACTCCTCTGCATCGTTGATGATGTCGTCCTCCGACATGTCCCTGTTACCACTTCCAGGGCCATACTCTAGATCAAAGATGCGTCCCTGTAAATATGTGATGTATTGTTGATGGGGATAGATAGGAGGAGGATCGACCCATCGAGTGAACCCATAGTTATCTGGGCAGTTTGAATCATGAAAACGCATCTACCAATAAGTACTTCTACAAACCTAATGCAAATATGGAAAAATGAGAGTTAAAAGGAAATACAAATCCTCGCGGGCATCTGAAGAAACGACGGCCTCCACCGTCACAGTCGTTGTACATTTGCACGATGCAATCCTCACCGTGGCGACATTTTGGCCAATCTTCTGTGCGGTTGTCATATAATCTAAGAGGTCTCTCGCGGGTGAAGTCACTCTTACTCTCCAAAGGAAATTGTTCTATAGGTTCTTCAAAAGAATCAGGACCCAGAGAACCCTCCCACACAATCGGATGTCCCTTCCACACTCCCTTTCCTCTGTCTCTGCTCGACGAACTTCCGCCCAATATTTGAACTACAACTAAACAAGAAAATAACTTGTGTGATGGCCGGGAGGGGGGAGGGGGCGCGACGCCGAAACGACGAATGACCACAGTTCAAGAGGAGAAAAGGATAAAAGGCGTCCTGCGCCTACCGCTCCTTGATTTGAGGAGCGGCAATGATGCTGAGGTGGCAGTGGCTAAAAGGGGGCACGGGGCTGCCAGCGTTGCCGCTCCTCCACGTGGGGAGCAGCAAAGTTGAAATGCCGCTGCCTCGCGTGGGGAGCGGCCAAAAGTGTTAGATATAAAAAAAAACTTTGGGTGCTAAAATTAAAAATAGTTTTTAAAAAGTGTTAAAAATAAAAAAAATCGCATATGAACCCCAGACAGACCATGTCTACGCGTTGCAATTTTTACTCGGAGGAAAATATATAAGTAAAGCAGTCAAGTGGGCAAGGTGACCTGAGGCTCACAATTATGCCCCCATCTCCATATTATCCACAGGGAATCTTTGTGGAGGACGTCGAAGCCCCAATACAACAACACAGATATGATATGAGTGCCACCCATGCACACATAGATGCAGTCAATTGCACACGGCAGTGTGTCAAAAAAAATTTGCACACGGCAGAGGCATCCCATCAATGATGGTTTTTGCTTTGCTCCACTGATCCATTCCACTCACTCATCCCTTCTTCTCCTCCCTCAGTGAAAGAGAGAAAGAGTAAGGGTGGGCATGGACTGCAGTGCATCTTGGAAGGGTGTTTTTGCACACATGATTATTAGCTAGCTGCCCAGCAGCCCAGGGAAGCAGCAGGCAGCAGCATCATTCTCTTTCCCTCTCCACTCCCAACTTTCACAGACCCCTACTCAATTCTCTCTAGTACTCCATTTGCAATAGGAATTCATTATTGTTGCAATGGCAGATGCACTCAATAAATGGAATCATGCTGATTTTGTGCCATTGCCAGCCAGATGCTACCACAGATGCATCCCCCACACTTGCATCAAATGGCGAGGAGGCTGGCTGATGGTGCATGTGGTTACAGCAGAGGGCATTTACCAGCTGGAATTAGTCGATGCATGCATGTAGTACTATTGTTAGGAGTTATTTGTAGTTTCACATGCAAGGCACCCCCCTCTTCATGTGATATCCTTGGTTTGTGAATGCCCCACTTTATTTGCTCTCACATTAATTTGTTACTGTGGTGTGTCTAGTGTGTATGTGTAATTCTATCTCTTTTTTTCTAAATAAAATATTTTAATCAAAGTCTAGTAGTGAAATTCCTACTATCCTTAATAACATATCTTTTAGCTTAAGAAGTCAAGACTACTGACTCAATAATAAAGAGGTACTAACAGGCAATTTGTTTGACAAACCAATGCAGCCAAGACAAAGCATAACAGGATAAACCTCTTTGGGACCATCCAGTGTCATGACTTTGGGAAAAGAATTAGGACAATCACCGCATTGAGAGCGGCATTTCGGTGCGTGCTTTGATATTGATCGGAGAAGGAAAGCAAAGTTAGGTTTATCTCCATTGGCTAAGGTCCAAGTGTTTGGGCGTTAACATCAGTCCAAAAATTCGATTACCAGTTGTGTGTGAAACATGAGTTGAATTATTGGGTGCGCGGCGATTTTGACTAGTAATCAATCATAATGCGAACCAACTAGTTATCAGAGGGACAGGCACCATGTGTCGTCGCCAAAAATATGGTACACTATTTAATTTGGTTTTTTTCTCTCTCTCTTGGGGTGATGGAATGGAACATTGCTGTGAACTGTCATTGCAGGAGCTAGTCCAGCAGTAACTTTGCTAGCTCTCTGGAATCCTAGGACTTAGGCTATCCGCACTCTTCGTGCTCTAAATCCATCATCTAAAAGAAATATTCTGTTTTGGTCATCGAGATTCTCTCCTCTATATCACTTTCTCTCACACTCATCCATCCTCTATATTTCTACTCTATATGAAGTGGGACCCATGCATCATTCTCTTTCTCAACCTTTTTCCCACCCGGCTGCTGCATCCCTCCTTTTTTCCCACCAGCGGAACCCACAAAGGCGGTAGCGGAGGCCTGGTACCCCTGGGAATTTGGCGGACGGAGCCTGCTATCGCGGACGCGCTATAACCATAGTGTAGCCCGCTGCGGCGGTTCATCCGCTAAAACAGTCCTAGAGGATTGTTTCTCGTAGTGCGGTGCGGACAGTCTTAGGTAACTTGATGTGTCGGATAGGGTACAGAAAGAGGTGGAGAAAAAAATGTTAGGCCTTAATCAAGATCGCATCTGATAATCCAGATAGATTAATGTGGTCAATCACCACTATCGATCGAGTGCTCAGAAAAGTTTGCGGTGTTGATGTTCCCAACGGAGGAGTTTATAGTTGGTTCAGATTATTATTTGTTTTTTTCACTTTTCTTCACGGGTGTTTTTCTCTGTTGTATTTTTAAATTTTGATTCTGGGTTTTGAAGCGGTAATGCTCCTGTTCAATTGTACATCCATCCAAACAGACCCCGCCCGCGTCGCCCGTTCATGGAATGGACTCCGCCCGGGTGCCCCTGTCCGCATCGCCCGCTCGATCTGCGGCGTTTGCAGGCCCCTGCTCGCGGGACGGATCTCGCCCTCCCCCACGCCGCCCCCCTATGTACTCACGCCTCCCATTGCGGCCACGCTCCATCCGCCTGCCGTTGCCCCTGGCGAGGTCCGTGCCGCCGACGAGCTCCACACCGGCAACCTCCGCGCCACTTCGTACCATCAAGCTCCACATCAACGAGCCTCCATTTTCGTCCAAGCAGCAAGTATATGTTGTGCTTGAAAGCATATGTTACAAGAGTCTGTTTCAAGTGTTTCAGCTGTTTTAGAGTTATGTTGCAAGTGTTTCATATGGATGTTGCAAAAGTAGCTCGAGATGTTGCATATGTTGCAATGTTTGCACACGTATGTTGCAAACTTTTGTTCCTAATGTTTCATCTGTTTTTTTAGACGTATGTTGCAAATGTGTTTATCTGGATGTTGCAAATGTTTCACACATATATGTTTGCAAGTGTTTTATCTGGATGTTGCGTATGTTTTTGCAATGGTTTCAAGTGTTTTTCAAGTGTTTTTGCAAGTGTTTTAGATGCATGTTTCAAGTGTCTCATCTATCTTCAGATGTATGTTGCAAGTATTGTATCCGGATGTTTCAAGAGTAGATCAGGTGTTGCATCTCCCTCCTCGCCTTTTGTTGTCTCGTCTCGGTGTCTCCTCCTCTCGGCACTGGCTGGGCATACGTCGCCTCCTCCCTGTCTTCTCGATGCTAGTGGCATTTGGAGCGGTGCAAGCCCAACGTGGGCACGCAAAACGATGAGGAAAAATGACTGCAGGCGCAGGCGTCCGGACGCCCCGTCTGTCCAGACATTCGGGCGCTAGCAAGCCTATTTTTGAAGTCTTTTATTTATGCACTTTGGTGACTAGACGCTGACAGTTTCATACTTGCACGTCACCTTATTTTCATAACTTAAAAATATAGTCTCTAATATCATCTTATATAACTGAGAATTAGATGATCTTTGTGTTAATCTCTTTTGTACTTTTTATCATTGCCCACCAAACATCTAGTTTGTCCCCCTTAATTAGCTAGTTGATTATAATTAGTGTTTTGCTTGTTTGCTCACTCAGAAATGATATCCAATGACATCTATATTATTTAGGATTAATCTTCATGTTATATTTCTTATCTACTTTGTTCTTGTTATTTACTGCTACTTTTTCTAGCCTAAAAATTAGAATGATCGAGTGAAAGTTAGAGACCTAGGTCTGCTTATTTTTTGTTCCCCTCTTCTCTATAATATTTAGTGGTTTTAGCTTTCTTTTGTATTGTAACATAAATATTTATTTGGTTGTTATTTACTCCTTCCGTTCTAAAAAAATATCATCATAGGTTTAGACTAAGTCAAACTTTCTTATGTGTGACTATATTTATAGAAAATACTATGAATATTTATATCTCCAAAGAGGTCTATTATGAAAATACATTTCATTATCTATCTACTCATACTTATTATGTATCATAACTAATATTTTTATATGATTTGGTCTAAGTTTTAAAGAGAGAATGATATTATTTTTGGGACGAAGTGAGTATACTCTTGTCGTGTATATATTTCGTCATACATGATAGTCGTTGGCCTAAATATCCGTCCTATGTCTAAATTGTGGCTCTGCCCCTGCCCACTACAATATTGCTTCTGTTATTGCCGTTAATGACTCTTTAGCTTTGCTAAACACTGTTATTTAACTTAGCCACGAAAATTTTTGGCCCCACTAATTATGACCGAGGAAAATATTGATTCCTTACTCTAGATGATTATAATATATGACTCTCCATCGCGTTCTTTACTTAATAGTTAATAATTGATCTCATGGACCATCGAAAATTTATTGAATTGATGATTGTAGAATGTTTAGCGAATATATATGAAAGTTGGTCATAAACGTGAGTATGTTGATTGGTTTAATACTTTAACGAATGCTTGGTTATGGATTTGGAGGCATGTTCTTCTAGAACCCTCTACAAGCATTTGAGTATTTGTGGTCATGAAATTTTCTTAGTTATATATTTACGTGCATAATCAATAAAAAAACTTTCATGGTTTCTATAAAACTGCCAAATATATAACTTTGTATAGCTCAGAAGAGACAACAGCTAGCCATTTAAAACCTTGCCTAAAAACAAGAGTATACGTTAAAAAAAGGAATAGTGCCATTACATATTTTCATTAGCAAGAAACATAGCTGAATTCAAATTAAAAAAAAATTGAACATAGATGAGGCCGTGCACGCTACGACCACTTCTCACCAACTAATAAGCTAGATATATAGACTAGAAATATGAGATACGCGTCACTTGTACCAATTTATAAATTGTGTGTTAGAGATCATTACGAAGGGAATGGGAGGAGTAGCGTCGTCAACATTTGCGGGCCAATTTGGCAAATTGACCATGTGTGTTGTGCAAAACGATCTTGAAGATAGATAAGCAAGGCAGCTCACTTTTGTGACAAGTCGCCCCCTGTTGTTCTACTGTGGAATGTGGATGTGGCCTTTATTTTCTTGCTCAAACTTGTCACACGCTACACAAGAGAAAACATCTTCTGTGAGAAGCATGCATGCAGCACTTTTAAAATTTGATACGGCTCACACGTACACACGTTGGTAGGAGTATCTAGGCTATCTATCTAAGTTAGGATAAGAGCACATTGAGGCTGTGTTTAGTTGGTGCTGTAAAATATTTGGAAGCATAGTAACTCTTTGTATTTGGTAATTATTGTCCAATCATGGGCTAATTAGGTTTGAAAGATTCGTCTCGTGATTTACAACCAAACTATGTAATTAGTTATTTTTTTTTACCTATATTTAATGTCCCATGCATGCTTCCGAAGATTTGATGTGATGGAGAATCTTGTAAAATTTTTGGAAGTTTGAAGGATCTAAACACACCCTGATCGGTGCTAACGGCCAATCATCTTGATAGCCTCCAGAGCCAAGGCATGGATGGAAGGATCTGTCACCATCACTACCTAGGCCAGGATTAGATTAGATGCGGTTTTAGGGTTTGAAACCGTGTGTTTTGCCATGCATACGAAATTAAAGGTGGCATGGCTTGAGAGTACTCCTATATTATTATTATATTGGTCCCATGAGATGGGACTCAAAGCACGGGGATGGTCCTCATGTCCTTGGTGGCCCAATGATTAGCTAAAACTCACATGAAAATATGCACTATGTAAAAAAAAATTTCCCGTCACATCAAACTTGCGATACATATATGGAGTACTAAATATGGATAAAATCAAAAACTAATTACACAGTTTGGTTGTACTTTGCGAGATGAACGTTTTGAGCCTAATTAGTCAATAGTTAGACAATTATTACTAAATACAAATGAAATGCTACAATGTATTTTGGTACTCCAAAATTTAGATCTAAACACAGACGTAACTGAGTACTATTTGGAGCCGTAGGCTCAGACGCATTAGGGACAAGAGCTAGCGTCCGTCAAGCTAACATTCAAGTTCAGCTGCATGTGTTTTCAAAGATTGAGTACCGTGTTTTGTCACGCACTCCTTTCAATTCAACCGGTGGGACGTGAAATTTGGTTTGAGGCCAGTATGCGATCTATCACGTGTCTCTTTGTTGCTCGAAAGTTTGTATTGTTAGCAAACTTTAATACTGGTATTGCTCATCATAAATAAAATAAGGGCTAGACAAAAAACTCGTTAAGCTGGCTCGGTGGCTCGGTACAAAAGTGCTCCGATTAGATTCATTTTTCTTTTAAAATAAAAATGATTTGATTTGGAACGACTTTCAACTTCGGCTCGGCTCCTTAGGCTCGGCTCGTTAGGCTCGTCATGAAGTTGGGTCTTAAACAATACAGAAAATAATGATAAATAAGATTATACCAATTTCTAAAAAAACTCGAAAAAACTACGGTTGGCTCGATATCCAGCCTATTAAATACTAAGAGGCTCGGATGTGTGTGACTTCCGTTCACTTTCTTCGTCGTTTCGTTCAAAAAGAAAAATTTCGGTGTCAGTCATCTTGGATGCATTTGCTAAGAGGCTTCAAAATATATATAGTTTCGGAGACAAATCGTTTATCAGAACTAAAGATATTCTTTTCTATACAAGATAGAAGAAGTAAAACATTGATCAGAAATTCAGAAAGTACTAAAAGCCAGTTTTGTGACAAGTCGTGTACGTATTGCTTTCTTGGGTCCCAGTAGGGTTTTAAAAGGTTGATGAAGATAGGCCTTGTTCAGTTCCCCAATTCCCTCCCCAAATTTCACTATACAAAAAGAAGATTCCCCGTCACATCAAAATGTCGGCAAATGCATGGAATACTAAATGTTGATGAAATCAAAAACTAATTGCACAGTTTTGTTGTACTTTGCGAGACGAACATTTTAAGCCTAGTTAGTCAAAATTTGGATAATTTTTACCAAATACAAACGAAATGCTACAGGAATTCTGATACAGTGTTTTTCTCCCCAATTCACCAATCTAAACAAGGCCATAGTTGGTGCATGCTTCCACAGCAACCAGCAGCATTTGGCGCTGTTCAAAGCACACAAGGCGCCTTTATTATTAGCGGTGTCTCTAAGTCAAAACGGCGTCTGATTTGTTCCAGATCCGTTTGGTTTAAGAGCAGCGAGCGGCGCCCTTCCTCTATACCCTCTTGAATTGATCTCGCCGCGCCGCGCCCGTTGACCATATCACCACATTGGGAAAAGGCGGGCCCCACTAGCAACACCTCCTGTCAGGTCCGGTCCGGTCCGGTCCCACCTGCAAGTGTACTACTCCTAGTGTGCAGCCTCACCACCAAAACAGAAGGCGTAGGCCACGTCATGGCAGTTGCAGCAGAGATCCATTATCCATAGTGAGCAAGCTGAGCTGGGGGGAAGCGTACTCCCTCTGTCCCAAAAATAGTGTCGTTTTAGAATTTCAGACATCTTGTTTGACCATCCGTCTTATTCAAATTTTTTTTATAAATATCATTTATTTTGTTATAACTTATTTTATCATTAGAGATCCTTTAATAATAATTTATTTATTTTATAATTTGCACAAAATTTTTAAATAAGACGAACGGTCAAACATAATGTCTAAAAGTCAAAAACGTCACTCTTTTACGGACGGAGGGAGTACGGTTTATCAGCCCCCCTCCTCTACCTCGCGTCATGTTCGTTTGTCTTATACTCCCTCTATCTCAAATTATAAGACGTTTGACTTTTTTGACATCAAGTTTGACCACTCGTCTTATTCAAAAAAATTGTGCAAAATATCAATTTTTTATCGTAGCTTGGTATATTAATAAAAGTTCTTCAAGAATGACTTAAATTTGACTATATTTGTATAAATTTTTTAAATAAGACGAGTGGTCAAACTTGGGATAAAAAAAGTCAAACGTCTTATAATTTGGGATGGAGGGAGTAATTCGTATTTTTTTAGCTTATTTCTTTAGTTAGCACAGTGTTTTTTTCTCACAGCAAAACAACGAACAGTACTTTCAGCCATGTCTTTTTAGCGAACCAAACGAGGCCAAACTCCCATTGAAAGACACTTTCATGGCGTGTCGGTGGTAATAGCGGTTCATCCGTCCCAACGGTCGGCATTTTAATTTCCCTTTTATGAAAAAGTACTGACCATGCCAGAGGTCGTTGCCTATTCCTACATAAATAAGTAATCAGTATAAGCATCAGCATAAACCAACAAATCAGCGTAAGCCAGATTTTAGCAAAACGAACAGCTCGTGACGACCAGTGGGAGGGATGGATGAGAATGATATTAAGGCCCTGTTCTGCTGGTCATGTTCCGACTTATTTCAGCTTGTTTTAATTTATTCTCTCTCACAAAATACTATTGAATTAGTCGAAACCAGGCTTTTCCACCGGCCGAACCAGGCCTAAGCCAGGCTGCTGCTGCTAGCTGCTCCAAAGTACAGGAGCATGTGGCGCGAAGCAGTGCACATTTGCGACGCCACAGTTGACAAGGGGTGACCAATGCAAGGGTGAAAGACGAAACTGTAGGTAGCAGGGCCACGTCAAACGGGTGCTGCGGGCGGAAAAGTGGTCTTGTCACCACTCGAGAAGACGGAATCTCATCCACCTTTTTCGATCTCACTCGCGCGCTGGTGAAGCGCCGGCCGCCGGCCTGCGTTAATCAATCGCGAAGTCCAGTCCAACAAGACAACAAGGAGGAAGGATGCAGCTCGGCAGGTCTCGAAGCAATACCAGCTGAGCTGCGGCCCCCGGATTTGCCCGAGTACAGTACATGTCTCTTGCGTAAGCAGGCTGCTAATTGCCCCTCTCCGCATAATTGTTTTGACTTTTGAGTAGGCATGAATATTCCCCATGACGAAAAGCAGACTCATTTGTAATTATACATATCATTACAAAGAAGTAGTAGTACTAGTACTTATTACGGTATTGTTGTCAAACCCAGACTCATGCCGGCTGACTCAACAGTCAACACTTCACGTCTTCACCTATAGAATTATTATAGAAAGAAACCATCCGATCCTTAAAAAAAAAGTTCAGATGTATTTATAGAATATATATACGCGTGAGTTTTTACATAAATTTGGATAGGGGAACAGGCCCTGATCCAACCTGTCATTATGACATCCAGACCTAAGATAACAACCTGCGATATGATGTTTGCAGAGTCCCCATCCATCTACGTTACAAGTGATTACTCCCTCCATAAAGAAAAAAAACGTTTTTTTTATGGACGGAGGGAGTACGTCTCTAGAACTAATATGAAGATGAATAAGATGTTTGAAGGACATATTTTAATTAAATGGAAAAAATAATGAATTTTGAGACGGATGGAATGTGTTCCAACGATGGAAACTCGTTTGCAACAAAAGTGAACGTGTCTCTTTTGGTAGGGATCATGGATGATTTTGTTTCTCACTAGCATATGCCCGTGCGTTGCTACGGGTATAAATTTTTTAAAATTTTAATGTAATTCAACACAATAAAAATAAGAAAAAAAGTTAGGAGCCTCAAATTTTTCAACGTAATAAGAGTATCAACGAAGATAATTAAATTTTAACTTGGCTTAGTAACATAATGTTTCGAGCCACATTCGAATAAATAAGCGTCAAGTTTAGTACAAAATGTCGAAATAAGTGCCTGATAGATAAGTCTTCCACAACTATCTCTCTTCATTGTCTTATGCCCGTGATGCCGCTAAGATATTCTCGTACGGATAGAGGAATCATGCACCGCCGTGAATTCCCATCATACGCCAATAGGTTGATCACAAATTCCTTCCGCAGTCTTTGGCCATCCTGTGCACAAGACAAACATAAATAATAAGTTGGAAATACATATATATAGATGACCACAAACATAAAAGTATTATGCTCACGGTAGAGATTGACATGAGTTTTCCATTGTTCCAAATAGACATGAATTGCAGAAGGATGAAGGCATTTAAATCCCTATAGCATAATAAATGTTCAACTTAACGGTCCATTTCTCTATATAAAGCATAATAAAAGATGGTTCAAATGAAATTACCTATCTTCTGTGACTGGAATGCTACTTGGGAGTATATGTTTCCACTGAAAGACATCCACTCTCATTGCACGTTTATAACTATTGAAAACATTGATAATTCTATGCACATAGCGCTTGTATGGCATATCTTTACACCAATTAAGAATATGAGTAGGATCAAGCACAGTGAGAGTTTTTTCCTCACGGTCGAACACAAAAAGGTTAAGGTTGTGGGTTGCTACAGGAGTCTCAAAATTTTCTATTGCAATAAGAGTGAAAAAAATTATGGGTCAAAACCAACAGATAAATAAAGTGTTTGGCCTATATTGCAACAACAGAAATAATGGAACAAAATATGCATAAAAGACGAATTTACAAGTCATATTTAAAGAAAGTCTAAATTAGACTGGTCAAGTGTAAATAAAGAGAGACCAACTTCTTGAGGCTCTGATATGCGATGCCCAGAATTCAAGCTTGCAACTTCTTGCAACGCAAGGAACTCAAGATCGTGCTCCTGAATTCAAGCTTACTACTTCTTGAGCAACGTGCTCCTGAATTCAAGCTTACAACTTCTTGAGCCTTTGATATGTTCCTTTCCTGAGTCCACAGATATTACAACTCCTTCAGGCTAGCAACAAAAGCCATCGTCACTCCTCTATTCTATCTGAGAAAGCCAACCCCGATAGGTAGTTTGTTTCTTCAGATATTCAATCGGTGTAGTTGTTAAATTTCTTTAGATGAAAATGATCTGCAGGTTTCATATTGAAACTCCATCAATCTAGGAAATATTCTGCACAGTCTAGAAAACTAACGAGCAATAAGCAGATTCTTTTAAACAAAATATGCAACAATGGCGTCAGTAGGAAACTGCACATTGACAAAGTTGTATGGACTATTTGCAGAACATAAAAAGAAAAAAGAAAACTATTTGCTGCTAGCTAAAACTTATATAGATACAAAACAGAAGTGTAACTGGCATTGCTGCATGATGACTTGATTTTTTCAGAATCATACTAAATATGCACAATGATCTATCAACTTATAAGTCTGTTTACTGTAGAGTGTGGAACCCTATCATGAATCATAGAATCATACATTGGCCTATCAATGAAAAATTTCATCCATTTTTCTGCATGAGTGGTGAATCTGAATTTTCAAAGTGCAGGACATCATAGGGATAGGGCTTAACTTGCTTTATGCAATACCTGTTTTGCAAGCAAGGTAATTTGTTGGACAAAAGTATATGGAATGGTCACAGCTACTGATTGTGTACAAATTGTTATAGGGAATAGTCATGTTAACTGACCAGCTCTTACTGTGAGGAGTTATGGAGTTTCAGAGGTTTGGAGATGCAGTTGGCTACATGATGGCAGAGGCTGCATCTCATTGGCCAGCTGAAATTCGGAGATGGTAATATTACAAAGGATGTGTCTGCCAAATGGTCAGTAGGAGGCCAACTCAAATGTCTGTTGTGCTGAATTTTACTTTGATACGATAGCACATAACTACAATTCATAAAAACTGTAATATGAAGTAAAATACTGAGGTCGTGCTGAATGGAACTGAGGTCCCGCACGCACACTGGTTGGTCTGTTGTGCTGTTTACCTGAAAAATGGAACCAAGCTACAGTTGTAGAAACGTTATAGTAGGTGAAATGAAAATTCAGATCAAAGGCACAGCTGTAGAAGATGACACTAAACAGCAAGAGCAAACAACAGTGACGGGCTGGGCATGACATTATTGTTGGAATACTACTCCAATCTTCAAAGATAAGTGAGGCCATGGAATATGCTCCATGTGATCGGTGTGGACAAATGAGTAATGATATAACAATTATCAGACTACATATCAAAGCTAGATGGCCCTTGAGGAAGATACGTAGGGGAATACAAAAATAAAAAGTGAGAAGGGATTGATTTGCATATGACCTGGACACACAAAAGTTAATTAAACTTCACCCTAGTGGTTGTAGTCAGTGTTCCCACAGCAACCTTTCCCTACAGCACAACCACCAAACAAATCTGTCCTTTTATTTTGCATAAAGAAAAATCAGTAGGTAACATGTTTTTCGTTCTTGCATAAAGAGTACCTTATGAGAAAGACACAACTTGCTGCTAGTTAACTCCTAAGAAAAACAGTGAAAGTTAGCAGCTGCAAGGTTAACACATTTCCGTTAAGTTCAAATAGGAGCCCTGTGTCGAGTGGCAGTGCAAAGAAACATATGCAATAACTGAATCACTCAATTTAGCAAACATATGAGAAGAAAAGGGCTGCTGGAACTATATAACAGGGCCAAAATTATATAATAGCTAAAAGATCATTGTTTTAAATGGTTGCACATTGTTGTCGGCATTAGCACATTGCTTTAGATGGTTTCAAATGCCTTACCAAGCAGAGCAAGCAGGTTGCATTAACATGACATTGCTTTTGTCTAGTTGGACACTGAGTTCAGCATCAAACTCGCCAAATCAGCTTATTTCTGAATTTTATTTGAATGACCTCTAATCTGAATTTTCTTTAAGCAAGGCAACAATTACGAATTTATTGATGTTAGTGATTAATTTCTGCAGATTTGTATGGTCAATACATGAAGAATATGACTTCTTAGATCAATGCAGGCTGCCAAAAGAAGATTGTAAATACTGAACAATAAATTAATAAGCATTCACAGTGGACAGTGAGCAAATTTGATTACTTGTTAGCAAGAGCAAATTTCATAGTATTAGCTTGACTTTTCTCAAATCTTCAGGTCTGAGGACAAAGTCAATACCTGGTGCTAGGTTGGAGTCGACTTGCGTCATGCACAGCAGCCAGACTGCAGGAGTCACACAGGAGTCAAGTCGCTTCTGGCCACCCGTCCGGCGTCGAGCAGCGGGGGTCAGTTGCGACTTGGGGTGAGCAGCAGTGCACCTCCCCTCTCCTCTACAGCGCCTTGGCAGCGTCTCGGACCACCTCCCTTTCCTCCAGGCTCCTAGGATGGGACTTGGACTGCAGAGGCCAGGTCGTAGCAGCATATTGGGGGAGGGAGCCGTGGATCGAGTACAGGAGGTCCAAGATGCAGACGGCGAGGCGGACTCGCGGCGGCCGGACGGCGCTCCGGGTGGCAGTGACTGGGCGGGATGGGCGGCCGGGATGGAGGCAGCCAGACGGCTCCCCGAGTGGCGCGAAGGGCGGCGACCTGAGGGAGGCGCCCGGGCGGCGCAGAGGACGGTAGCCAGAGGGAGGCGCCCCCGGGCGGCGCGGAGTGCGACCTCCGTGCGGCGCGTAGGGAGTCCAGGTGGGGGAGGGCAATGGGGCTGGCGGCGCGGAGCGAGGCGCTCGGGCGGCGGCCAGGCTACGCCAAGGGAGTCGCGGTGGGGCAGCTGAGGGAGGGAGCCTGGTCCCACCTGTCGGCGCGGGGTGAATGCGGACCGAATTGAGGGAGTGGAGTTGGGAGAGGCAGGGAGTCGGAGGCACGTTGATTTTACTGTTGACGTCTCCACTTTCATCTTTTTAGGAGTAGAGATCGCATAGTAGGATCCCCCATCCAATGGTGTTTCTTGCGAGTGGTTCGAATCAGAAACCAATTGGTGTTCCTTTGCTTTATTATGCTACGATGGAGAATCAGGCAGAAGTTGGCTTCTACTAGTAACTAATTGGAATTCACTTCCTCACCTTTCAACTAGCTACCATCCTCCCTTCAGCTCTGAAACGTTTAGTTTGTTTAAGAAAAGCGGACAAGGGCAGCTAACGAGCCAATAAAACTCGAATCCAAAATATATAGCAAAGAAAATTCCGAAACGTTTCAACTGCCATTGGAGACTGGACACGTGAACATCCGGATCAAAACAAGAAAGAACAAGTTTGACCCTTGCTGTAGTAAAATAATCAAAATTAAAATTGACGTCCTTAGAAGCCGCGCCTCACATTAAATAACACCATTTGCAGTGGTTACTTGGAAGGCACTACAACTACCATCTCTGTCATCACTGTGCGGCCCTGGCCTAGATCACTGCTCACATGACACACACACACTACGGAGCAGCCAAAACAAAAGCCATTTAAAACCATGACAGTTCACTGTCACTGACGAGCAAGAGTCCAACAAAGCTGATAACAGATCGCGCAGGCCAGAATTAATCGGATCAGACAGAACGACCGTTGAGCCGCAGCAGCTCCATTATTAATAAGCTGCTGCTGCAGTAGTGACGATGTCACAGCCCCTGGACGGACATAGATTAGTTTAATTTGCTCCAAATTGGAGGTTCAGCTGGCTGAGCTTGCTTGATTAGGTAACCTTAACCCATGCTTGATTGGGCCTAGAGTGTTCCAATCGGGAAAGAAAGAATCTGACAGTCTTTTTTGTAAAAATATGTGAGGTTATCATCGTGAAGGCTGATTAGAATAATAGTAGTTTATTGCTAATAAGCTGGGATGGATATGGATAATGATAAAAAGGTGAGAGCGAGGAAAGCATGTGGGCATCGATTCCATTGACGTTTCTGCGCTTGATTGGTGCAGTCAGTGCCTGGCATGTTAGTATTACTACTACTATGGAGATAAAATATTCCATTCGGTTCTTTCATTCATTATTCAAGCAGACATTATTATTTGGGGAGAGGAAAGGAAAGATAAGTGAGAGTGGAAAATAAGGGGGCCTTGTTAAACCATCGTTTTCGTCGTCCATTCTCCTTTGGACGGCAAAAGTGGTTACTGATGATTGAAATGTTCACTAGCATTAGGAGTTCTAGCCTTTTTGGGTGCTGTGAAAACCTAAAAAGAGGGCACACTTTTTTTACTTTTCCACAATGACGAGGAATTACTCTCTCACACGGCCTTTTTGAGTTCATAGTGTTCCAAATTAACACGTCACCGTGATAAACGAGTTTACTATCAGTAGTATTCCCTCCGTTTCTTTTCTATGGCGTACTCCATCCATCCACGAGAGGATACAACTATAGAATTTGTGCAAGTCAAATTAGCTTAGTTTTGATCAATTTTATAATGAACAGTATTAACATTTATGTCTCCAACTAGTTTATTATGAAAATATATTTTAAAATTAATTTAATGATATTTATTTTGTACAGTATATGTTACTAGTTTTTTATATAACTTTTTCAAACTTCATCACTCATTGAAAAGTGAGAATCGCACTATTTTATGGACGGAGGGAGTATTAGGTTAATACGGTGACATGTCAGAAGAGGCGGTGAGATGGCAAAAAGATCAAGATGATCTGGCATTGTTTCCAAACGAAAGAAATTACAATAAAACTGCATTGAGAGCTTATAGTTCTTTTTTCGGTCAATCCCTGTCGTAACATTTATCATAACATCATGGAACATTAAAAAATGTGCGTGCGCACTAACCAAGGAAGGACAAAAAAAATCGATGACCATCCATACCCCAACATTTTTAGCGTATAGGTGTTGTAGAAACTGGGCGTATATTTTTCTTATTAATCAAAAACAACTGCACATATTTGTGAGAAATTAAGGGAACAGGATTTGGCATGTGAGAGAAAAGGACAGCCATTTTTCTTCTGGAATCTGTGTCCTCCACAAATGCACTGGTTACAGGTAATCCTCAGAATAAAGAATTGAGCAAGGACAAAGTAACATGTTCCAATCCACTAAACAAATGCAGATCCAGCTTCCATGTGCAATCCCCATGCCCCATACCAGCAGCAAATCTGGATTATTATAATCCCAGGTGTAGCATGATTACATTACCAGGGAAGGCACCTTCTAATAATAGTAGGAACATCCTCGACCTCATCATTAGATTAACAAAATATAGTTCATTTGGGGAACTTAACCAAAGGTAGATCAGGATAGGGAATGGGGAATCTCAGCTGGCAACGCATCAGGAGTGCATGCAGCAACAAGCAAGGCAGGGGTTATTGTTTTGTTAGGGTTTTTCTGGCCAACTCATGAACCCCAACAACCCAGCAAGCAGATCTTTGAAGCCCATCACGAGCACAGGATAAAGCATGATGATGAGGAGCATCCATATGATGAGTTCCCCTTAAAGAGGCACCAGCATCACCGATCACATATACAAAGTCTTCATGTTCCCTCAAAATAAAAATAAAAAAGTTTCTTCATTCTCGATGATGGAATGTTCAGTATCCAGCAGTGTGAGGTGCATGCAGCCTTTCAAAATATCCGCTCGGAATGTAGAATCGCAACATTTTTTTTTGTCTATAATAAGATATATATGATAATCAATACTCTCTCCGTTCCAAATTAAGTCGTTTTGATTTTTTTATATCAAATCTGTTATGTATGTAAACATATCTATGCATCTATATAGGCTATATACTCGTAGATGGTAAGTCTTTCTATAAATTCACCATGTTCACTTCTTCTTATCAGCGCTTAACAGCTAGCCATTTAGCAGTATTTTTCTCTTACAACAAATCAACATCAGTCAGAATCAATCAGCCAGAAACCATCCAGCGAACAAGGTGATTATTTGGTGAAGCTCGGGCCCCCATTTCTCTGTTTTTATCTCTCCTGTCAAAATGATTTATTCTCCATTTTAGTGTATAGTGCACGGAAGAGTTAGAGCTAGAGCTGGTCTAAACATAAACTGATGTGGAGTTTCAAATCTTGCTGAGTTTATGCACGGTTTCAGTACCGGTTCAACAGATGGGGCAAAACAATGGTTCATTTTATGTGCAAACCGTAATAATTATATGAATTATGAGGTAGCCCTGCAGAAAGCAGAGCCAAGCCCATCAGCAGATATACCCCGTAATGTTATAATTGACGATTCTGTAGAAAGAACCAAAAAGAGGTGTGGCACCACACTGTGGTGGGTAATCATGCTCATGCGTTCGAGAGCAAATCATGTGTTTGTTTAAGCAGCGCAGCGCGGCGCAGGTGCATCCATCGATTGCGTACGTTCTTTGGGAATTGAGCAGGAAAGATCACAACAGCCGGGGGCAGCTGGAAAAAATCAAAAAAAAAAACCACATCTTTTTCACCCTCCCTGTGACTGTGCCTGTGCGGCTGCGCCAGCGCTGTCAGGGCGCCATGCCTAGGCTAATGCCATCACGAGAGGGCTGGTAGGAGTAGTAGCTCACTGCATGATTTGGCTTGTCACGGCCGGGCGGGCAGGCCGTTTCAGCGTCAATGGCGGCACTTTTGGAGCCCCCGCCCCCAGCGCGACAAAAAGCATCGCCTCCCCTCCTCATATTCCATCCCATCACGCACAGTGCCGGCGGTACGTCGCCATTACTTGCCCTTTTTAGCGCTAAAAACATTCTTAGGACGAAGCGTCGCTGCCTAATTGCCTACTAGTCCCTGCCCCAGCTCTGGACCTTATCCCGTCAGATCAGTCTCTACTAGTCCCTAACCGTACGACCCCATGGCTTATCTCCTCTGCCCCTTTTTTTTGGCGCTAGAGTTGGTGCGAAGCAAGCACTTTCCATGGCTTCATTGCCCGCCTTAACGACCTTTAGTGGAAGAGGTTAGGAAGAGTTGCAGACGGGAAATATACCACACTTTTTACTAGTACTACACTTTTGTATAAGCATCGCAGAAGTACAGGTGTGAACGTCAGTGTGAGAGCTTAATCCTAGGTTAGCTTAGCTTCAGTCTAGGACCACGTACGTTAGTTAACAGAATCTTAGTACCAAACCATGCATGCAATGCAAGTATTATAAAAGAATAAACGATGCCCCCTGCTAATCATGGGCTTAGCCATTATCCTACTCCTAACAGCAATCACAAGTACAGAGCCAAGTCAATTAATTTATGGGCGGAACAGTGCTCAGAGGAGCAAGGGGAGGCTGCTTCCGTTTCGCGCAACATGCCACGGCACAACAGCATGGGATCCTAGGAGTCTAGAAGGAAGAACCCTCTCCCTTGCCTTGCCCCCCTCCCCTGAGCAAGGCTCTTGAGTGAGATGAGCTCAATCAAAGAGGACAAGAACAACAACCAAGAAGGCTACTGCTAGTACCTCTTTTTGGTTGGGATGGGATGAGATAATCTAATCCTAAATCAGCATCAACATCATCATCGGATCCCAAGAGCATACGAGTACAGTACAGGGAAGAGAAGCTTGGATTTCTAGGCATGGCGCATGGCGGCATGCTTTCTTGGGGTTAATTTCTTAGCAGGTGGAAAGTCTAAAGAAAAAAGAAAACGAGTGATCAGATCACTGAAATTAAGCTACATGTTTCTCTCTCCCTTCTCTCTCTTCTCTTCTCTTCTCTCTAGTTTAAGCGGACTGCGGCGATGAAGCTCCGTTGGCGGCGTTGTCCGTGTGGTCGGCGGTGACGGTGGGCGCCGAGGAGGCGGCGCTGTTGATGTTGAAGCCGGTGGCGTTGGTCGGGGACGAGGTGAGGACGGGAGGGGGAGGGGTGATCCTGGACGGGTTGAATGACGACGGCGCAGCAGCGCCGCCTGGGGTTTGGAGCGGCGCGGCGCCCGTGGAGGCGGAGGCGCTGCGGCGGGCGCTGTGTCCGCCCAAGAAGTTGTGCTTGTTGTTGTGCATCCAGACCTTGAAGACGCCCTTGCCAACGCCGATGTCGCGGCACCACTCGTCGACGATGGCCTCGTCGCGCTTCTGCAGCCGCCACCCGAGCCGCTCCGATAGCTCCTGCATCCGCTGCTTCTGCTCGGCGGTGAACTTGGTGCGGAACCGCTTCCTGGGCATCGGCATCGCGCCCCCGGGGGGAGGCGCGCTCGACGGCGTCAGCTGGTGGGCTGCTGGGGCCTGCAGCCTCTGCGCCGCGGCCGCCACCGCGGCGCCGGGCGCGCCGCCGGAGCCAAGCGACAGCAGCATGTGCGGCGCCGTGGCGAAGTACGACGCCGGCGGGGGCGGGGGCTGCTGCGCCACCGGCGCCGGCACGTGGTGCGGCGGCGGGGGCGGGGACACCGACCGCTCCTCGTCGTACTCGGAGCCCTCCGAGTCGGAATCGGAGTCGTCGGCGTCGACGACCCCCGGGTGGTGGCGGTCCTCGGGCGTCTCCTCCCCGCCGCGGTGCGGCTGGCCGTGCAGCACGCTCGGCGGCGGCGGCGCCGGGAGCGCCAACGGCGCAGGCGCAGGCGGCGGCGGGGAGCCCTCCACCGCCCGGCGGTGGAAGTTGCGGTGGCACCCGCACGCGGCGCACTTGAGCGACGTCGGGTCGGCCGGGTTGGCCCCCGGCGAGGGCATGAACTCGCCGCACCCGTCCACGGCGTGCCCGCCCAGGCTCGCGGCGTGGTTCTTGAGGCACTCCCGGTACAGCGGCTCCCCCACGACCCCGGCCGGCGCCACGGCCGCCGGCTTCACCTGCTTCTTGAGGGCGGCGCCGTTGGGGAACATGACGGGCTTGTACTTGACGTCCATGGCTTCCATGCGGCGCGGGCGCCCCCCACTGGGCTTGACCGCTGGTGGGGAGAGGTCCGACGGGGAGAGAGGGAGAGATTACCTGTAGCTCCTCCTAACCCTGGGCTTTTAGCATGGGACGGGACGACGGGTCAAGGGAGGTGAGAGGAAAACAACAGGTAAGGAGGTGAAGAGAGGCCGAGGGCGAGGAGATAAGAATAAAAAGGGAAGCAGCAAGGCTAGTCACTAGCAGTGGTAGTAGTGAGAGAGAGACTGTGTGTGTGAGCTCTGCCTCTGCGCAAGGAGGAAGGGGACGAGCTCATTTAATTTAATTACCGAGCCAGGAAAAATACAATTTTTTTTGAACGATACTCTATCCTATTGAGACGATAGATCAGTGACGACATGGGCTCGAATCCGTTGGAATTTTGCTGGGTAGACCACTGGATTGAGGATCAATGGTACCGGCGCATTTAAAGAAAAACAAATACACAGTCTTCTTTTTTTCCTGGGGGGTGTTGGACCTGGGGCCTTGTTTAGATGCACCTAAAAGTTAAAATTTTTTCACTCTTTTTCCATCACATTAATTTTTAGCCGCTTGTATAGAGTATTAAATGTAGGTAAAAAAAACTAATTACACAGTTTAGTTGAAAATCATGATATGAATCTTTTAAGCCTATTTGGTCCACGATTGAACAATATTTATCAAATAAGACGAGAGTGATACTATTTATCAGGTTAAAAAAATTTGCAATCTAAACGTGGCCCGGATGTGTGTGTGAACTATAGCCGTAACGACGTCATGGTATGGCATATGTAAGCCGTTGTTATACTTATACAGTTGGCACCAACTATAGGAAATTGAATACCATCTCACGACTACAAGGGATTGTCCAGACAGTTTTGCCTTCTTACAGGCCTCTGGGGGTCAAGAGTCAGCGCAAGTGTGACTCATGTCTGTTTTTCTTTGACCATACAAAATATTCATCACATGTAACGCCTCACAATCTTCTTTGTATTTCCACTAGAACACTTCTATTTATGCATTATGTATATACAAACAACCAAATCGAGCATGATTTTTGTAAAAAAAAAATTGCTCCCCTTTAAAGTTCTTGTGAAGCTCTGCCAATTTGTGGCGCGGTTATCTTTTGGAATGTTGGTTCTATGTACAATTTACAATTTCACAGTATAGCATATGCAAGTAGTTGCTACATGCTACTCACTCTGTTTCGAATTATAGTTTACTCCAACTTTGTCCTAAATCAAATTTCTTCATATTTGACCAAATTTATAGAAAATGCATCAACATCTAGAGCACTAAAAAGTTTCCATGAAAAATGTTTTATTAGAGCATTTATTTGAATTTATAGATATTAATATATTTTTCTAAAAGCTTGATCAAAATTAGAGATGTTTCACTTAATGCAAAGCTAAAGTAAAATGTAATTTGGAACATCGCGAGTAATTGTCACCAACTATAGCAACTCAATACCAGTCGTGACTAAGGATTAAATGAAATACACTATTTCCTTGAATATGGATAAATAACAAATTTACTCGACGGATACCTTTAAACCATAGTTGATGATTGTTTCCATATATGTGTGGCTAAGAATCAGAGTTCCGTTATCACCGAATAAACCGTGAACCATGTGTTGTTTGTATTTGTTTGACTGCTGATTCAAGTAGTAGTCATTTTCATGTTGAAAGGCTATGTATGAATTTATGGACCATTACAAATCTTGCACAAGGCCCCCTCGTGATCCTTTTTTTTTAAAAAAAAAACTCTCAAACCTTCCTCAAGTGACAGAGTATATTACCGTAAAACTCACAGCTACTAGAGTTGATTCCCTGCAGGAGCTCTGCCAAATAATTTTTCAGATAGAAGTAATTCTCTGAAATAAACTAAAAGGTTAAGAGCCGAAAAAGTATCTTCTCCTAGTTCTACGAAGTGGTTCTCCATCATGAATCTGAGAGTTTATGCTAAAGAATGAAAAGAGAATCACTTTTAGCAACAAAATCACTTCTATTAGAGAATCAACTTCTATAGAAAATCAGAATCAGCTCTACCAGATAGACCCCTTACTTTGTCGAATAGATAGCAGCTTCAATCGCTCATTTCAGCTTTGTCTTTCCATATGTGCACTTGATGAATCGTAAGAGTATAAGACGAGTCAGCTCCTCTAGGCAGTAGCCTAGAGAGCACTTGAGCAGGTTGCTGTCCCTATTGCCGAATACTGTTGCATTACGAAGATCAATCCATATGTGCCACCTCCTTTTCAAAATAGCTGACGTCTTTGACTTTTATTATTCATGTTTTGACTGGCACATTTATTTAAATATCCAGTTTTTTTAAAAAAAGTTGAGGCGCTCTGCCGCTTAATTAAGAAGAATAAAATTTCGTACAAAGATGTAACTAACAATACCGGGGCGCTAGCGCTTAGCAATTAACACACAAACAGAGCCCACCACCTCATTGCCGAGCTTTAAGTAAAATGAAAAGTGTATCATTAGATTAGTTATCAAAAGTACTTTACATGTATCATAATATATGCACATTAAGGACCTGTTGCTCCTCCGGAGGAGTAATTGAGAAGGACCCATGTTTAATAGGCTATAATATGAAATCAAACATTGAAAATAAAGTCAAAATTGCCGAGTATTGTGAAATACAAGTACATTGTTATTTTTGTGTTGAGAGCACCTTGCAATCTCTGGCCTTAAACCCTAACCTATAGCTTTGGATTTGCGTTGCTCAAAGGCCATCTCGAATTCAAGAAAATATGGAACATTTTTGGCGAAGCTCACTGCCGAGAGTTCTATGCCAAACAATATGTATAATTGTGAATTGATTGGTCTACAATGAAACAGGACATTGGGTGTTAAAAGTTAGCTTCTCCTAATTTACTTCCGCTCAAAATCATTTCCTTCATAAAGTTTATGTTTATGAGTTTATTCTACATAATCACTGTAAGCCATAAGAGAGTCACTTCAAAGTAAAAAATCAGAACAAAAGGGATCTATCAAATAAAGCACTTAAGTGACGCTGTTTTTTATTAGCACCTGAATTAAGTTACTAGAAACGTAAAAAACCGTACTCCCTCGGTCTCATAAAAGAAAGATATTATAGGATTTATAAGACACATTAGTGATGAAGCAGAATGACCTGGATACCTCGCAAAAGGCACTAATGAAAGGTGCCAAACAGTGTTGTATAATATCAATAACAGAATGTCCTCCTTTTTCAGAAAAAAATTTGAATCCCATAAGATCTTAGTTTGTGGGCTATCGGGCAGGTTATTGTTTAAGACACTTTTGATGCACCATCAGACAGTTAGTAACAAATACTCCCCCAGTCCCAAATTATATACTATCTTCAATATATAAAAACAACTTTAATTTAGAACGAAAGAAGCAACTAGTAGTAGACTTTAAATATGTACTGTGCTATACATCCACTGTAAACCTGTATACAATACACTTGTACAGCTGCCGCGTGATGGACGGTGCAATTACGGTGTTGTAATTCTGGAATGCGTTGCTGCCGGTTCATTTTGCGGAAAAGTCAGCCCCGCGTAGTACCCCCGCAGTGATGGCGTGCCCTGCCATCTACAGGAGCTTCTTCTGGACTGGAGCCAGCAGGCGATCCTCTAGGAAAGAGGTACTGTACATCAGGGCATCAGGCCATTCGATCCAAATCAAAAATCGTCAATGTGCAGCGGAGTACTCCAACTAGCTTCGTCGTCCTATATAGTACTACTCAACACGCTAATTAATCCACCCACGGTATAGTCACTTGTGCATAATCCAGTTACTCCAGGACACAGGTACGCACGAACAAGCTGCCATCAACCATGGCGGGGCAGCGGCATGCAGGTGCTGCCGTGCCGCGCCGCTTCCACCGTTCCACGGAGCGCGGGCGGCGCAGGTGATGCATGCATGCAATCCCGCGGAGAACCGGAGGATAAGCACTTTTCGTTGGGATTTTTTTTTTCATTTACTGTAACACTTTTCGTTTTATTTGGTAATTTGTGTCTAATTATAGACTAATTAGGCTCAAAAGATTTTTCTCGTGATTTACAACTAAACTGTGTAATTAGTTTTTTCTTTCGTCTATGCATGTGTCGTAAGATTTGATGTGATAAGTACTGTAATACTTTTTGAGTTCCTCTTTAAACTAAACAGGGGGCGTACAAGTGTAGCCCGGCGCACGCCACGTTTCGGGGCAGCGTTACGAGCCCCTCCTCGCTTTAGGCCTGCGGCGCCCGGAGACTTTTGCGAGACGAGACGCACGCGAAACGGCGAAAGAGGTCAGAGCGCGGGTGATGGCCATTTACTCCCCTGATGGTGCGGTGGTTGGAAGGAAGGCCAAGCGGTTTACGTGCATGGGGTGACGCGGATCCCCGTGCGCGTCCCCCGGCCGTCGGATGCCGCTCCTGATGGCGTCGGGCGAAGTAAATGCATGGGGCGAATAATGTTAGCAGCACCAGCACCGTTTCTCGGCGTGGCCGGCCTGGGCGGGCATGCACTTCGATGGTTTTGGACGTGAGGTGGTGTGTGCAGGGGCTTGTGGTACAGTACAGTGCACAGCAATGCCCATAGTGGCGCTGTGAGCCTGTGTTGGTGGCGGTAGTAAATATAGCCCGTGTTTAGATCCCAAGTTTGGGGATCCAACTCGGAACAGTGAACATCACATCGTACTGTAGCAACTTTTGTTTTTATTTGGTAAAAATTGTCCAAACTTTGACTAATTAGGCTCAAAATGTTCGTCTCGCAAAGTACAGCAAAACTGTATAATTAGTTTGTAATTTCATCTATATTTAGTACTTCATACATGTGCCGACATTTTGATGTGACGGGGAATCTTCTTTTTGCATAGTGGAATTTTGGGAAGAAGTTGGGAACTAAACAAGGGCATAGGTACCGGCAGCATTGCCGTTTGCCAAGTGCAGCGTGGCACGCAGAGGTGGGGATCAAAAGAACAGTGCGATGCGAGCGATCTGTAGTTACGAGCGCTTACTTTGCACATGTGACGCCGGGACAAGGTAGCGGTGACACACCATGCGCACGTACGATTAACCTGGGCAAAAATAACCGAGAACCAAATCAAAATAACTAGAAACGAAACCGAAATATTCGGTCACAGGTTCGGTTCTAGGTTCTAAAGAACCGAAATTACTACGGTTGTTTCGGTTCCGGTGCTCGGTTAACCAAAATAACCGAACTAAGTCTGATGGCCCATGAGAATACAGCCCAACCCAATACAGAGGTACAACCCTAGGTATAAATTCCACTCCCCTCACCCGTCGCCCCTCACATCCCACCCCCCTGCCCTACGCCCCCAATCCCGCCACTCCCGGCTCCCCTCCCCTCCTCGCCGCTCCCCACTCCCCTCCTCTCCGCCCCCAGTCCCGCCACTCCCAACTCCCCTCCCCTCCCTTCCTCGCCGCTCCCCACTCCCCTCCTTGCCACCCCCAATCCCGCCACTCCCCACTCCCCTTCCCTGCCCATCCGGCGGAGCGTGAAGGCTAGCCACAGCGGTGGCACATCACACGGAGGTGGTGCTCATCGGCTGTGCGTCACGCGGACACGAAGGCGAAGCGCTCGGGCGGCTCGGCCATGGCGGCCACGAGGAAGCGAGGGGCTTGGCGGCGGCGCATCACGCCAAGGAAAGGGGCTCGACCACGACCCATCGTGCGGAGAACTAGACCTCGGTGGCGAGCCCCAGAAGCCCAGAACTACTTCCCCCTTTTTTCTCTAGATTCGTAAATCTGTGTCTGTGCTGAGAGGAATCAGTGTCTATGCTGAGAGGGTTCGGTTAGTTTGGTTATAACTGAAACTGAACTGAAATAACCAAAACCGAATTTTATCGGTTCCTATTTTGGTGAAGAACAGATCGGTCCCTAATTGTGTAGAAACCGAATTTGCTAATAAACCGAGGAATCGAACCGATCGGTTTCGGTTAACTGAATGCCCACCGCAACGTACGGTACAGGATCGATTCTCATGAGCTATCTAGTGCTTCCTTTCTAGAGGAACTTTGCGACCTGGTAGTAAATAAGGTGTAGCCCGCTCCGGGTCCGTTTTGAGAGCAAGTATAATAGCAGGCTATAAGCCGACTAAGGGCATGTTTAGTTCCCAAAAATTTTCCTAAAAATTTTCAGATTTCCTGTCACATCAATCTTTGGACACATGCATGAAACATTAAATGTAGATAAAAAATAAAACTAATTATACAGTTTAGTTTTAAATCACGAGACGAATCTTTTAAGCCTAGTTAGTCCATGATTGAACACTAATTACCAAATAACAACGAAAATGCTACAGTTGCCACAGTAATTTTTTGCAAATTTTTTTGCGAACTAAACAGGCCCTAATGTTGAGATGGAGGAAAGAGCAGAGGAGAGAGAACATAAGTGGGTTGTAAGCTTATAGCCGGCTTAGGTATAAGAACAAAAAAAATTTGTGAGAGAAACAAGTAGGCTATATATTAATAGTGAAAAATTAACTATTATATAAGTGGGCTGAGAAAAAGCTACAGAGAACTTTATGCCAGTCAACCGAGTGTATTATTAGCCTTGCTCGAGGGCTGGGGGCAGGACAGACCGGGCTTAGAATGTTCTGGTCCAGTGCCCATGCAGCATGCAACCCCGGCGGAGGGGGCAGCACCGGGGCGGTGGTGGCAGTGGGTGCAGATCACGGCACGGAGTCGTGAATTCTGTACACTGACCACACGCTGTCCCTGGCGCGGCCTGGCAAAACGGACGAACGAGGAGGCGAGCCCAGCCAACGAAACAGTTGTTGGCCTTGACGCCTTGCGTTGGTGTGGTGCCGCTGTGAAATTACCCAGCCGGCCGCGAGCGAGCGTCCCCACCAATCCACCATGTGTGGGAAGCGGTGCCGCCTCGGCGTCGCCTGGACTGCTCCGTTCTGCCGGGACGGGGCGGGGGCACGGAGCTCTGACGTTGCTTGCCAGGGGCGGATACGCCTAGCGCCCGCAGCCCGCTGGCGCTGCGTCTGCACTCGTGGGGCGGGCTCCTCGGGCGGATGGTTCAGAATCAGAACTGGAGGCTGGCTTGGTTTGGTTTGCCGTGTTGGGTTGTCGTTGTTGGTCGGATGTGGGGGGCACGCACGCTGACGCCGATGCAAGGCCGGGTGGGACGGGGGCCGCCGTGCCCAGCCCGGGGTGGGGCGCGGGCCACCGCACATGACGGCCGCGGTGGCGATCGGTCGGCTGCGCGGTAGGCCCGTGGGCCTCGTGCTTCTGCCGGGGCAGGAGTCAAACCGCGGCGCGTGTGGTGTGGAGGAGGGAGGACCGTCTGAATGAATGTCTGATGAAATGCTCCACTACACGAATTCATTCTAGAGCATCTATCTACAGTGAAAATTTGTACCGGAGCTCTCTCTGTCCTTTTAGAGGAAACGTCTGACGGTTTGGATTTCCAAATGTGATCCGGACCGACGATCAGTGGTTGATTACTGTTTTCCGGTCTAGCAATGCTTATCTATAAACTCTATAAAGCTAAATCCTACCGGCTATTTCTCTAAACATACAAGCTGTCCACCTAATCAGTCCAGTGTCAGATGCATCTATGACCGACTAGCATTTGCAAATATGATCTACATGTCAGCAAGACACATCATCCACTAACATGCATTTAGTTATCTACATCAGCGTACCATGTCATTCACTAACATTAACTTATAATTGTTGATCTATTTATATAAGTAATTTTATTCTAAATCTTCAGCAATTTTCACGGCAACGCACGGGGTATTCACCTAGTTTACCTTAAATAAAAATGACAGGTGCATGCAGATTCAGTACACAGCGTCATTCTTCAAGCAGTACTCAGGTTGCGTTGAGTTCGCGAAAAGAAAATTTTTAGGTGTCACATAGGATGTGTCAGAAGAATGTCGGTAGGGATTTTTGGATACTAATAAAAAACAAATTACAGAACCCATCAGAAAACTATGAGACGAACCTAATGATACTAATTAACCCGTCATTAGCACGTGTTAGTTATTGTAGCACTTAAGGCTTTTTATGGACTAATTAAGCTTAAAAGATTCGTCTCGTGATATCCCGAGAACTGTGCAATTAGTTTTTTTCGTCTACGTTTAGTACTTGCATCTGTCCAAACATTCAATGTGATGGGTGGAGGCAAAAATTTTTGAGAACTAAACCAGGCCTCACTCCGTCCTAAAATATCTGTCGTTTTCGCTTCCCGATAAACAACTTTGATAAAAAATATTAATATTTATGGTATAAAATTTGTATAATTGAAAAGATCTTTGAATATAATTTTTTAATAAATTTATTTAGAGATATAATTGTTGTAAGTATTTTTCTACAAATCGAGCTAAATTTATGACATGGAAACCAAAGCGACAAATAATTTGGGACGTAACTATTTCAGATGAAGTTACAGTTCAGTTACTAGCATGCAGAGCGACACAGACACACGGTTCCCTGGGTCAGCAATGTACGCCGCCCTGCCGGTACGTGCAGACGCACGGTTCCCTCGACCCTGCAGGCTCCTCCAGCAGACCTGGCCCGAGGAGCGATTAGCTAGGCATTTGAGCTCATCATCATCCCTTGCTCATCGGACCACGCCTAGTACCTCAGAGTCTCAGACAGACAAGCTACCGTAACTAACAGTGAAAATTAAAATGCAAACACCCCACGCGCGCATGTCCTCCGCCTGCCCATGTTGCTGCGTAGCCGAGGCCGAGCGCGCCGTGCTGTCTCGCAGGCAGCAGGGCTCGCCCACACCAAACAGGCCCGGTCCCCGACCAAACCGATCGGGCCACGGTTTTTGTCAGGTTGACACCGGCGCCACGAGCTGGCGGCCTGACTGTGTCTATCACAGGGACTAGTTAATGGAGAGTTATCGCCGCTGACAGCACGCACGCCGCCGGCTCTCGTTGCCGTGTGGGTGTGGCCCGACCCGTGCAAACGATTGATGCGATGCGTCGATGCGAGCCCCGCTAGGGGCTGTTCAGATACTGAAATACTTTGTGAAATGCTATTGTAGTATTTTTTTGTAGTTATTTAGTAATTAGTGTCTAATCATAGCTTAATTAGGCTTAAAAGATTCGTCTCGTCCATTTCATCTAAATTGTGTAATTAGTTTTATTTTTTACCTATATTTAATGATTCATGCATGCGTCTAAAGATTTAATGTGATGAGAAATCTACTGTTTTTTCGCGAAATATTTTGGAATAAACAGGGCCTAGCTGTCCCGTGGCCGTGCGTGGTGCTGCAACTGCAAGCGCAATGTGACCGGTTAATGTGTCTGTCCTGCCCGTGGCGGAGCACCCTGCTCCCTGCTGCCGGAGTGGTTAGGGCCAACGGGGGTGAGCGAGTCACCACCACGGCCCCGTATTAATTCAGGCCGGAGCCACGGGGCTGATTGCATTGGTGGAGAGCTGGCCCCCTGGGCCTGGGGCGTGCGTGGTGGAGTGCTACCAGATCCGTTTTCTCGTGCGATTCGCAGAGGTGTCTGTCTATCTTGAGATGCAGAGGGGAAAGAATTTTACCGTGCTATGCTGTGGTAATTCGACTTTTAATTACGCACCGAGGACAAGCCAGGCAGCAGCCGCAGCACGTCCGGCTGTTTAGTGAACATGCCCGGACACTATTCCCCAGCCGTGCTAATGAATGAACTCGGCAGCATCATTGCTTTGGCTTCCCTGACAGAGCGTGAATGGTGACGAGGTGAGCTAATGCAGGCCGTATCTTATAGGAATCCAATGATGGGCTCCTTTCACTGGTGTGTGGCCCGTCGGGGGGCCTCCCAGCTTCGAACATGGGCAAACTCAATCCGTATGTGGGCAGAAAGGACCTGTCAGCCCACGGAACGAAGTATCAAGTAGCTCCAGAGTCCAAGTACGGCCTTGCTTGCTCAACCGCTTTCTCTAACCCGGGTCACCGATGGGCCAAATCTCTCTTCCCCCGGTCATAAATGGGCCAATACCGGTGATGAGTGAAGAGTGATGACCCCACTTTGCTTCATCATGGAGTCAGGGCTCATGAACACCCACAGTGACACACGCTCGACCTCGAGACCAGGCACTCAGGTACTCGAGAGGCGGCGCCGGCGCAGGGGATGTGCGGAGTGGCGGAACTAGAACTTTTAATTAAGAGGACCGGACAATGCGATCACAACTCATAAATATGATTAATATATATAAGTGTATGTCTTTAAGTACTGTATATATTTAGTACTCGTAACGAAAAACACAATATTATCATAAAAAAGAGTGTGAAGTAATAACTTTTGTTGCTATGCAATTGAATTTTTATAGGCAGGGGGCACGGCCTAGCACCCTGGTTCCGCCAGTGGATGCGCTGCGAAAATCCGACTCCATGTATCTAGATTCCAGAAGACTAAGATTATCCACACTCATGAACCTCTATATTCATCCTCTAAAAAGAATATTTCATCCTAGTCACCACAAAATTTACAGTTTTCCCGCATCCATTCATCCTCTATATCATCCTCTATCCACTGTGGGGCCCACTTGTCACTTTGTCTAAATATATCCATGTGACATCTTGTTTTGAAGTATTTATTGAAACGAATTTAATGGTACAATCGGAATTTAATTTGATTCTTTGATTTGCGAGTTATAATATTTTTTTAGTTGAAACAGTAGGGCCCACCACTGGATGCTCCTGCATGCGCGTGCGTTGCTGATGTCTGAAGTTACTCCCCTAGGAATAGCGGACGGGGCTGTTTTACCGGACGCGGTAACGTACCCGCTGCAACACTTTTCATCCGCTACATATTTTACCGGACGCGGTAGCGTACCTGAGTGCAGTTGGTCTAAGAAGGGAGAAAACGTCACGGGCTTAGCAAAGTATGGAGCCGAGACTACGCCACGGAGTAGTTCTCTTCTGCCGCGTGCCGTCTCTGCCCACGAGTTGACGAACTCCGGGGCGCCGATGCCGTCGAACATGCAGGGGTTCTGCCCCTGGTCCAGGTACATGGCGCACGGATGCAAATTTATTTGCATGCCCCTATAAATATGTTAATTTATAGCACATCAAGACATTTATACACCGGCGATTTTGATTAACGGAGGCCAGATTCCAGAGAAGGGAGAAAACGTCGCTGGCTTAGCAAAGTATGGTGCCGGGACTACGCCGTGGCCGTGCACTACGGAACAGTAAACCCTGGTTGTTTCTTTGGTAAGAGCATCTCCAAAAGTTTGGTATATAGGTTTGGCATCCTAAATTTTTTGGCAAAATGAGAAAAATACTTCTCCAATAGTTTGGTATCTGGGTTTGGCATCTTTGGCAAGTTGGCAAATCTCGGTCGATTGCGCGCATATATGCGCGCGCGGCATCGGCTGCGCATCGTAGTTTCCTCGTGCTTAGCGGGGCTCTTCGTTCGCTTAACGGGGCTCTTCGTTCGTTTAACGGGGCTCTTCGTTCGCTTAGCGGGTCTTTTCGTTTCGTTAGCGGGTTTTTGGGTTTTTGGAAATAAAATTTGCCAAACTGTTGGAGATGAGATCTTTTTTCCTCCCCATATTATTTTGGGAGTTGACAAACAACGAGATTTGGGAAACAAAATTTGCCAAACTGTTGGAGATGCTCCCATGTGCCCTGCATTCCCGGCTCTAGCATGAAAGTGACCCAACATCTAGCTTGAGCCAGATCGGCCAGTAGATCCACAAATAAACAAAAAATCAAATAAGTGATTTAGTGCTAGTACTATAAATTCTCAACAAGATCTAAAGTGACTTTAAATTTGCATCTACGCTAATTACTACTAGCTGCTATTAAAAAATAACCTAAAGTAGCATCTGAATCAGCATCTGGATTACTACCTCTCTCTCTCTCTAATCATAAAAAAGAATCCTAAAACATATTTTAGTATATGTTTCTAAATTATCGACTAAAAAAAAACTCGACCAGTGGGAGAGACGTCAACCCGATTTTTGTCTTAAGAAGATTGTGCTGCGACTCGAACCCGGGCTAGCTCAGCGAACCACTTCTTCAGCGTGTTGTGCTGACCAGTTGCACCGTGAGAGTGTTGGCTAAATTACCGACTTATACCATTATTAATATAGAATATTTAACTTAAGATATAAGCGACATTTATTATTACCATTAAATTTTGCTAGATGGGGAATGGCTCTGAGGCGGAACCCTAGGAGACCCGGCTCTTCTGGCGGGCCCCTCCCCGCCGCCGCCGGCTACGGCGCCGGTTGCCGCCCCTGTGCCGGCTGCCCCTCCCCCATTCCCTTCCCCTCCCCAAATTTGCTGCGCCACTCCCATCCACCAGCCCATCCCTTCCCCAGACGAGCGCGGGCGCAGGGGCTGTCATTGGTGAGCTCGTCGCCCAACCCAAGCTGCCCTCGCCCTCTCCCTCGCCGCCCGCGCCGGATCCCACCTCCGACTCCGCCCGCGACAGCCTCAGTCCCCAGCCTGGCACAGTTGCCGACTATGGAATGCAGGGACCGCCGCTGTCGCCTGAGATGCCACCGAGCAACCTGTCCCAACCGCGTCCTCTGGTGGTTGCATCCCCTGTCGGCGCGTCGCCACTGCCAAGACCTCCTCGCAACCACGCGAGGAGGCCATATCTGGTGCCGGCGGCGGATGGGATGACGGCTCCATGGTGCAGTTGCAGCTGCAGGCCGAGGGCCCCTCGCCCCTGCCAGGGATTGAGAGCGTGTGCCCGGATTCATGGTCGTCGTATTCCCTCTCTCCCTTTGCCGCCCCCTTCCACCCAGGGGGAACCTCGGCACGGCGCTCAAAGGCTTGCCGATGGGCAGATGATGATCTGCTCGATGACTCCGAGGCGGATGCGTCGCCGGCGGTCTCCCCAACCCCGTACCTCGACACTGTTCTTCGGGAGACGCAGCAGCCGAGGAGGTCGCCTTTGTCTGTGAGGGACCACCGTGCTTGCAGAGATGCTGTTTGTTGATATTTCTTAACGACTATTGGAGGATTCCGCAAGCGCACAGAACTATCGTGTAGTACTTCACTCGGTGAGTACCGAGTGTCGAATTTATATTTTTTTCCTCAGGAAGGCAAAATGCTAGAATTTATATAGAACTAGGATTTGCTAAAGGAAAGCTTTAATTTGATGCTAGGTAGGTGAACGATAGTGAAGGATGAGTGTGAACTACCCAAACTAACTACTACTAACAAGTTAACCTAGAGATAGTTAGGTGGGAGAGCGAGCGAAATATCTTTCTAGTAACTAAGGGTAAACAAATAACTAGGAGAAATACGATAGTACTTCGGGGCACAGCTCGCCTACCAACTAGGAGAGTTAAATAAACAAGGTCTGCCACAAGCCACCTACCACAATCTATCCAGAGGCCTAACTGTATCCACAGGTAATCTATAGCCTAAGCACTATGCTTAGTCTATAAACTTACTATTTCGATCCGAGCTCCGATGAAATAAGATCAAAGCACCCTAACCAGACAGTAGAACTGGTACTAACGAAAGACTACTAACGATAAGATAACCTATACTACTAATAGCAAACAACAAGTACCTAAGCTCACTAATGATGAACACTAATGACTAAGTACTTAAAGTAAAGCAAGCAATACTAGAATAAAGTACTGAAATAAATAATGAATAAAGTAATGTAGAAATCAAAGAATTACAAAGGAGCTATACCAGACCTAGAAGACTCTTCCGGACTCCGAGTGCAGCTCCGCTCTTGCTCTACTGCACTACTAGACTGCTACTATATAGCTAAAGCTAAGCTAGAAAGCTAAGAGAAGCTTGGAGAGCTTGAAAATGAATGGGGGACTCTTTTCACCGAGCTCTACACCCACTATTTATAGTGTATAGTGAGGGGAGGGGTATTTGTAGATAGTAGGGAGGTCAGTGGCCACCCTAGGGCACCGGGTGGCGGCAAGGGGGCGCCGGCCGACCCTTGGATGCACCGCCTTTGCATCCAAGGGCGTTGGTTGCTCCTCTAAGGTGGTTGTGAAGACAACACGCGGTAAAACTTGGCTGGTAAGTCGATTGGTGAAGCTCCAAGTCTATAGCAATAGGCCCATGGATCCATGGCGTCTTCATAGTGACCATTGATTGAACCGACTTAGATCAACGCATCCAATTGGTTCTAGAGGAGCTCCCACAAATCGGTGACATAGCAAAGTGCCAAGGTGGCACCTTGTGGGGCCGGGAGGTGCCTAGGTGGCGCTGGACGGCGCTGGCCTGTGGGCCCAGGTGGCCCTGCCACGTCCACTTGCTTCCTTGGTCCATGTTTATCACCATTTTGGCCAAAATTTGCTATATTTTCTACATACAAATAATTCTACAAGAACAAGTGGAACATAATTCTTCACATATGATGATGATGATTTACCTCACTTTGCCATGCTTTTGGGTGGAATGTTGATGATCAAAACATGTGTTAGTGACCGTCAACACTGTTCATGCTAGCGTTGGGGGGCGGCGCAGGCGCTCCAGCCATCGTTGTCCACGCCCATGGCTCATTCATGGGCTATCGGTCCGTGGCAAGTATGCGGTAGCTGAACGGGATCGTGTGCGGCGCCTGCCAGTCCACCTGCGGCTTGGTCTGTGCATCTCCACTCCGGATGCTGACGGGCGTGAGGTCCTATCGCGGGAGCTGCTAGGTGTCTCCGACGAGGCACGGCCTGTGCCTTCAGCAGATCGTTGGCCGCCTCTTCGCTTTCCAGCAGACCTTCACGGAAAGTGCTTCAATTGTCTCTCATCTTCACACAAGGTGGCAACCTGTAGGTTGTCTCCACGCTGCCTACGTTGCAGGGGGTTCGGACACCTCGCACGCGAGTGCAAACGGCGGCGGAGGGTGCCCCCTAGCTCTGGTGCACCTGGCGGCCAGCCTCGGCGACTCGCCCAGGTCCGTCCACCCGCCCACATCGGTACGCCCATCTCAAGTGGGGCTGTACCTGCCGGTCGAGGGCGTCGGCGTCGGTGCCGACGTAGGAGGCACCGGAGTTGGTCGAGGGTAAACACCACTGACTCCTCCGACCACGCTGCAGCCAACCGCGGCAAGCCGGCCAACTCCACCGACTCCTCCTGCGATGCTGCAGCCGACCGCGGTGAGCTGGCCAATGGGACACGCCTTCTTGGGCTCGACCCGTTGACGCTGACCATGGGGCCTCACGACTTGCCCTCTGGTCGTGACGCCATGGACGACCCGATGTTGGAGAAGTTTGTAGCTTCTCTCACCGCCAGTCGGATCGCCATGTGCCCTACACTTGACCGCCTGGCTTCAACTCCGGCAGCCACCATGTTGGAGGTTGGGGCCAAGACGGGGGTCACCTGCGTCTGCAACTGTGGGCAGCGGACACTGTCCCAGCTTGCCAGCTTGGAGTTGCAGCCCTCCACCTCCGCGCCCTTCTCAGTGGGCTACGGAATCGCCACCAGCATTGCCTCAACAAGGGCAGGATAGGTCGCCTGAGGCAGTGTCACCTCGTCGCAGCGCCCGTCTCACGGCCAAACCACTTCAGGCGTCCGTTGCCCTAGGTGGAACTTGCTCCGGGCAAGGAGTCACGTCTAGATATCTTATAAGCCGTATTTTTTTAGCCAACGAACGGTGTTTTTCTCTCACAACAAATCAGCGAACAATACTTTCAACCATAGCTTTTCAGCCAAGCGAACAGAGGCTGTGTAGCCTTTGCATACAATTTGTCGATCGAATCACCCGCGATGATAGAAGGCGGGTGCTATAGTTCTTGCTAGAAGGACTCTTGGGAAGATGGAGCCGTTGGAGCCCCCGACCCGTCTCCCCTTCCAGGCGACGACGACGCCGCTCCTCCATCCCCCGCGCCGATCTCCCTCCACAGCCCCCCTCCCTCCATTCCAACCTCAGATCCAAGCTCCCCGGCTCCTGATCTACCATTCCATGGGTGGAGTTCTTCGGGGAACTCGGACCCCAGCTCGCCGGTGGCTTCCCCAGCCCCGTCGGCCACCTCCAGCGCCCATGGCGGGCTCGACGGCGCCGCCCGCTACCACTCCCTGCCGGAGACCTCCCCGGAGCCGGCAGCCACCGACGCTGCGTGCGGAAAGGACGCCCCCCTGGACGGGTCCTTGGCTGCGGCTGCCCGCCCGGCACCGCCGACGCCGTCGGCTCTCTCCTCCACCACCCTCTCTGCCCGCCCGGCGCCGCCGACGCTGCCCCAACCTCACGCCGCGCCCTATGGGTCCTCGGGTGTGGGGGGCGTGCCCAAGTCGACGACAGAGCTGCCCGAGGATGAGGTCATCGTCGAGGACGTCCTCGATGAGGAAGGCGACGACGAAGACGATGGAGACGTTGCGGTTCTCGCCCAGGCGTCCACCACTATCAGCCCCTGCGTCATGCCCGCGACGCGGGTGCCGTTGCTGTCGCCGTCGACGCTGCTGCCGGCTGGCGGCCCATCTCCGAGGCCATCATTTCTCTCCCCCCACGCTGCCCCCTTCCATCCCGAAGGCAGCTCGGTGGGGCGCTCGAAGGCTAGGTGCTGGGCGGACGCTGACCCCGTCGCGGACAGCTCAGACGATGAGTCCGCTCCTGTTGCCTCGCGCCCGTCGTACCTGGACGTTGCTCGCAAAGCTCTTTGGGCCAGGCCTTCGCCTTCGGCCGGGTGAAAGTCCTATGTTTGGTGTTGGTAATTAGTGACAATGCCTAAGTACTATCCTATGCCTAAGTTGTATGTAGCATATGAGGATTAGTACATTCCAAGGTTGGTGGCAAGATGGACATGGTGATCATGATGGCCACACTTGGATTTGGACGCAACCCTACGTGATCAAGGCAAAGGTATATGATTAAGGGTTGTGTTTTAGTAACCAAGACACCTAGTGGGTGTGGTTACATTATAGGATAGATAGCTGTACTATAAAGAGGGGAATGACGCAGCTATTGAACTCCTAAGTGCCTCTAGGTGTGCATTTCATGTCATATGCATTTGGATAGAACTAATAACGCCTCGAAAAATGATTGTGAAAATGCTAACACACTTGCACATGGTGATGATCACTTGGTGATGTTAGCACGTTTGCGAAGGCGGTGGAGTTTGAGGGTTTGGGGTCCTCTCTCCCTCCCGCCGAGCTTGCGAGGCGGGATTTAGGCGTTTTCGAGGAGTTGAAACGACTATTTTCTACTACGCCGGAAGTTAGAAATCAAACGGAAATCAAACGGAAGCGAACGGAGGTCACAGTGGTGACCGGACGCTGGACCGGACGCGGTCACTGTGTGACCGGACGCGTCCGGTCAGTGTCCAGTGTCTGCGCGTGTTTCAGTTGTTTGATCGGACGCGAGGCGCGTCCGGTCACAGTCGACCGGACACGTCCGGTCGTCCAGGGAGCTTACTGGACTCCGATCGAACGCGGGCATTGTGGCGTCCGGTCAGTTCTTCAACGCGTCCGGTCGTCCAGGGAGCTTATTGGACTCCGATCGGACGCGGACACTGTGGCGTCCGGTCAGTTCTTCAGCGCGTTCGGTCACTACTTCGTTGTGCGTGACTCAGTGTTGACCAACGCGTCCGGTCCGTTACGGGACCGGCGCGTCCGGTCGTGCCCGGCGCGTCCGGTCGTTGCGACCGGCGCTTCCGGTCAGTGCTTCGCGAAACTAGCCATTACGTGACCGACGCGTCCGGTCAATTGGACCAGCGCGTCCGGTCAACGCGATTTCAGCTGGATCTCGTTCCTAACGGCTATATTCGAAGGGGTACGTCTATAAATACTCGTTGGCCGGCTCAAGGCTCTAACCCTTGGACATTTTGACATACTTGTGAGCACTTTGAGCTAAGCAACTCCCCTCCCACTCATCTCTCTTGCTTGTTTGCATATTCGAAGTGAGATCGAGTGATCCAAGTGCATTTGCATTGTGAGATTGCATCTAGTTGGCACTTGGTGGTTGATTTGCTGCGAGATTCTTGTTTCTCTTGGTGGTTGCCGCCACCTAGACGGCTTGGAGCAGTGTGGAGGTGTTGGCAAGAGTTGGTGATTGTTCTTGGCCACCTCCGGTGATTGTGAGGGGTTTGTGCCTACCTCGGCGAAGCGCCAAAGGCAACATTAGTAAATTGCTCGTGTCATTGCAACCTTTTGCCATTTGGTAGGTTCTTGTGGCGCCTTTTGAGAGGCTCGGTGTGAGACCGATTAGCCACCGAACCACGTGGTGAAGAGGGACACAACGGGGACTAGCGTGCCGGCAAGCACGTGAACCTCGGGATAAATCTTCGTGTCATCACTTTCTTATTGTGATCGATTGATCCTGGTGTTCGGTTGTTTTGGTATTCATTGTTGATCATATTGGTTGGCTCAATACTTCGCCCCTCGGTGAAACCCTCCTAACTCAACTCCGCATTACTTTCATAGTTATCTTTGCTAGCTAGTTTGCTTTGCTAGAGTAGCTCTTTTGTGTAGCTTGCTAGTTGTAGTTGTAGTTACCTTCTCGGTTTAACTTGTGTGGTTGAGTGCCAATACTAGAATTGTGAATTGAATAGGTGGCTTGCAAACACCCCGTAGGCTAAGCAAAACTCGCATCTCGCTATTTGTTGTATTGATAAACTTGTTTAGCTTGTCTTTGTAGAAATTTTTAAAAGGCTATTCACCCCCCTCTAGCCATCAAGACCTTTCAAGTGGTATCGGAGCCGTGGTCACCGTTTGTAAGGCTTAACAACCTCGGTGTAAGATGGCTCAAGTTGTGTTCAACCATGTCGGGGGCAAGCCTCCATTCTTTGATGGTGTCTCATCTTTTGATCATTGAAAAAGAAAGATGAAGCAATATCTTGGCTCTATCAATGAGAAGGTTTGGGAGGTGACACATCATGATTATGCTATCATTGATCCCGACAACCTCACCAACAATGACCGCATCAACAACCAATGCAACACTATGGCTCTCAACACTCTCTACAATGGGATTGATGCAAAGGTCTTTGAGCAAATCAAGGATCTTGAGATGGCAAGTGAAGTGTGGACAAGATTAGAGGAAACATATGAGGGCACTTCAACGGTAAAGAGTGCCAAGCTCTATATGCTCAAGGACAAGTTTGCAAGCTTCAAGATGAAGGATGATGAGTCCATACCGGAGATGTTCTATAGGCTACAAGTTATTGTCAATGATCTCAAGAGCCTAGGAGAAGATGTCAAGGACAAGGACTTCTCACATAAGTTCTTGATGAACTTACCTAAGAAGTTTGCTATCTTGAGGAAGATGATCCAAAGAGAGGGTTTGGACAAGGTGACTCCAAACCAAGTGCTTGGAGATGTCATGACCGATGCTCAATATGATGATGATGAAGATGAGAAGAAAGAGATCAAGGTCAAGCAAGAGAAGCCCATTGCATTCAAGGCTTCATCTTCTAAGGGCAAGAGCAAGGTGGAGAGCGATGATGATGATCCATTCGATGATGAGACCATGGCCCTCCTAGTGCACAAAATGGAGAGGTTCATGAAGAAGAAAGGATATGGTGCAAGAAAGAGAAGGGACTTCATGAAGGCAAAGGAGATGCTTTGCTACAATTGCAATAGCCCCGATCACGTAGTGGCAAAGTGTCCCTATGAAGACAAAAGATATCATGATGGAGAGTTGAAGTTGAAAAAGAACAAAAAGGATAAGAAGGAGAAGAAAGAGAAGAAGAGCTTCACTATCAACAAGAAGAAGAAGGGTGGTGGCTATGTGGTCACTTGGGATAGTGATAACTCCGATAGTGATGATGATAGCTCTAGTGATGATGAGAGGACCACTCGGCGAGCCATTGCAAGCATCGCCCTCTCCAACAAGCCATCCATCTTCGACACTACATCGACATGCCTTATGGCCAAGCCTACCAAGGTAAAATATGATGATAGTGATGATGATTCTTGTGCTAGTGATGGTTGTAGGAGTGATGATGAGGAGGATGAGGACTACTCCAAAGATGATCTATTGGGCATAATAGATCAAATGAGCAAGGGCTACAAGAGGACAACCAAGAAGTGTAAAATCTTGGAGCAAGAGCTCATTGCCAAGAGCAATGAAAATGATGCCTTGATGGAGGAGCTTGTTGCTCTTAAAAAGAGTAAGGAGTGCAAAGGAATTGAACAAGAGCTCAAAGCTCTTAGGAAATCCTTTGATGAGCTAGAGGCCTCTCGTGAGTGTCTAAAGGAAGACCACGAGGACCTTGAAATTGCTCACACTAGGCTTAAGAAAGCCCACTCCTCTCTAATTGAGCTCATCAAGGAGAAGGACCTCAAGTTGGAGAAGCTCATGAAGGAAGCTAAGGAGGAGCAAGTGATTGTCACTTGTGATATTGGACTAACATGTGATATTATTGATGATTCTTTATTTGTTGGTCTTACTAATGCTTCATGTAGCTCATCATCATCCACCACAACCAACTCTACCTCTACTACTAGTGATTCATCACTTGTGGTTGAGAATGAGACTCTCAAGAGAGAGGTGGATGATCTCACCCGCGCATTGGGCAATGCCTATGGTGGGGATGCCCGCTTGCTAAAATGCTTGGCTAGCCAATGGTTCTCTCTTAACAAAGAGAGTTTGGGCTATACTCCCAAGAAGGGCAAGGCGGCCTTTGCAACTCCAAAGTCTCGCTTTGTGAAGAGCAATGGTCGTTATTGCAATAGATGCAAGCAAGTTGGGCATCTAGAGATTAATTGTAATAAAATGAACAAGAACAACAATAAGTTTTATGCTAAAATGGATTACATTCCTTTTGATTCTTGTTATGTGCTTACCAAGGGTGAGAAAGGTGTGCATGCTAGGTTTGTTGGTACACCAATTGTGGATCCAAAGAAGAAGGCCATTTGGGTACCAAAGAGCTTAGTTACTAACCTCTAAGGACCCAAACAAGTATGGGTACCTAAGAAACATTAATTTATTTTGTAGGTAAATTACAAGGCCGGAGGAAGGCATTGGGTGCTTGATAGTGGGTGCTCTCAACATATGACCGGTGATTCAAGAATGTTCAACTCTCTCAAATCAAATGATAGTGGCATTGATAGTATCACATTTGGTGACAATAGCAAGGGTGATGTGAAGGCTCTTGGAAGGATTGCAATCTCAAATGATCATAGCATTTCCAATGTGCTCCTAGTTGAAAAGTTGAACTTCAATCTTCTCTCGGTTGCTCAATTGTGTGATCTTGGTTTCAAGTGCATATTTGGTGTTGATGATGTGGAGATAGTTAGTGTTGATGGCTCCAACTTGATCTTCAAGGGCTTTAGATATGAGAATCTATACTTGGTTGATTTCAATGCTAGTGACACTCAACTCTCAACATGCTTGCTCACCAAATCAAGTATGGGTTGGTTATGGCATAGAAGACTTGGTCATGTCGGCATGAAGCAATTGAACAAGTTAGTGAAGCATGACTTAGTTAGAGGCTTGAAGGATGTCACATTTGAGAATGATAAGCTATGTAGTGCATGTCAAGCCGGAAAGCAAGTGGGCAACACTCATCCATTGAAAAGCATCATGAGTACTTCCAAGGCATTTGAGTTGTTGCACATGGATTTATTTGGGCCAACTACATACACAAGTATTGGTGGCAACAAGTATGACTTTGTGATTGTGAATGATTTCACTAGATACACATGGGTATTCTTTCTTGTGGATAAGAGTGATGTATTTGACATATTCAAGAAGTTCATCAAGAGGGTGCAAAATGAGTTTGAGACCACAATCAAGAAAGTAAGAAGTGATAATGGAAGTGAGTTTAGAAACACAAGAATTGATGAGCTATGTGATGAGCTTGGAATCAAACATCAATTTTCGGCCAAGTATACACCTCAATCAAATGGCTTAGTTGAGAGGAAGAATAGAACCTTGATTGATATGGCAAGATCAATGTTGAATGAGTATAATGTGAGTCATTCATTTTGGGCCGAAGCAATCAACACGGCTTGCTTCTATAGCAATCGCCTCTATTGCCACAGTTTCTAGAGAAGACACCATATGAGATCTTAAATGGAAGAAAGCCCAACATTGCATACTTTCGGGTATTTGGTTGCAAATGCTACATCTTGAAGAAGGGCACTAGATTGAGCAAGTTTGAGAAGAAATGTGATGAAGGATTCTTACTTGGTTACTCCACTACTAGCAAAGCTTATAGAGTTTGGAATTTGGCTAGTGGTTTACTTGAGGAAGTTCATGATGTTGAGTTTGATGAAACAAATGGCTCTCAAGATGAAGAAAATAACTTGGATGATGTGAGAGGAACTCAATTGACCAATGCTATGAAAGAAATGGATATTGGTGATATTAGGCCGAAGCAAGTGATTGATGTGGATGACAACAAAGATCAAGTGCTCCAAAGTCCAATTACACAAGCTAGTGGTTCTCTAATGCAAAATCAAGCTAATACATCATCTTAAGTGCAACAAATCAACAAGTGGCTAGTGCATCATCTCCAACTCATGATCAACATCAACATCCAAGCAATCAAATCCAAGTGCTTCAACCAACTAACATTGCAAGAGACCATCCATTGGATTCCATCATTGGTGACATACAAAGGGGAGTTCAAACTAGATCAAGATTGGCATCATTTTGTGCTCACTCTTCTTTTGTGTCAATAGAAGAACCCAAGGACATTGATAAAGCATTGAGAGATCCGGATTGGGTAAATGCAATGCATGAAGAGCTCAACAACTTAAGAGAAATAAAGTATGGGAACTAGTTGAGAGGCCTAAGGATCATAATGTCATTGGAACAAGATGGGTCTTTCGCAACAAGCAAGATCAAGATGGAATAGTAGTAAGGAACAAAGCAAGACTAGTGGCTCAAGGTTACACACAAATAGAGGGTCTTGACTTTGGTGAAACTTATGCCCCGGTTGCTAGATTGGAAGCAATTAGGATTTTACTTGCCTATGCTTGTGCTCACAATATCAAGCTATATCAAATAGATGTGAAGAGTGCATTTCTCAATGGGTACATTCAAGAAGAGGTGTATGTGGAGCAACCTCCCGGTTTTGAAGATGACAAGAAACTCAATCATGTCTATAAATTGAGAAAAGCTTTGTATGGATTGAAGCAAGCACCTAGAGCATGGTATGAAAGATTGAGGGACTTCTTGCTATCCAAGGGATTTGTCATGGGCAAAGTGGATACTACTCTCTTTACCAAGAAGATTGGGAAAGACTTGTTTGTGTTGCAAATATATGTTGATGATATCATTTTCGGTTCAACCAATCAAGAGTATTGTGATGAGTTTGGGAAAATGATGGCAAAGGAATTTGAAATGTCAATGATCGGTGAACTTAGTTTCTTTCTTGGACTTCAAATCAAACAAATGAAGGAAGGAACATTTGTGAGTCAAACCAAGTACATCAAAGATATGCTCAAGAAGTTTGGTATGGAAGATGCAAAGGGCATTACAACCCCAATGGGCACTAGTGGAAGTTTGGATAGTGACAAGAGTGGCAACATGGTGGATCAAAAGCTATATAGATCAATGATTGGTAGCCTACTCTATGTGACGGCATCAAGGCCCGATGTGATGTTTAGTGTATGCATGTGTGCAAGATTTCAAGCCTCACCAAGAGAAAGTCATTTGAAGGCAACAAAGAGAATTTTGAGGTACTTAAAGCATACACAAGATGTTGGATTATGGTATCCTAAGGGTGCAAGTTTTGAGCTAGTTGGATATTCGGATTCCGACTATGCCGGTGACAAAGTGGAGAGAAAGAGCACTTCCGGGACTTGTCAATTGTTGGGAAGATCACTTGTCTCATGGTCATCCAAGAAGCAAAATAGTATTGCACTATCTACCGCCGAAGCCGAATACATCGCCGCGGGTAGTTGTTGTGCACAAATCTTGTGGATGAAGGCAACATTGAAGGATTTTGGAATCAATTTTAAGAATGTGCCATTGCTATGTGACAATGAAAGTGCCGTGAAGCTAACCAACAATCCGGTTCAACATCAAAGAACAAAGCATATTGATGTTCGTCATCATTTTATTAGAGATCATCAACAAAAGGGTGACATTGCTATTGAGAGTATGGGCACCGAAGATCAACTAGCCGATCTATTCACCAAGCCACTTGATGAGAAGAGATTTCACAAGCTAAAGAATGAGTTAAACATACTTGACTTCTCCAACATGAGTTGATGCACCCCAATGATATGACATGCCTCTCCTTCGAGCCCCAAGATACAATTGGTTGACATATCATACATTCTATGCTAAGGACTTGTTTAGTGCATCTAGTCATAATTTACATGTTCTAGGCTCATTCATGAAAATCAAATGAATTTGAAGTTTATATGGTGCCACTATTGTTTCCATGACTTGTATGATCTAGTGGTAGCATATAACTTGTTTAAGTAGCTTGTGATCCTAAGTGTTTAATCTAGAAAACTTGTCTAAATATTTGCTTCGACATGGTGCATGATAACCCTTCTAGTGAGGTGTGAAGAAGCTTGCCCTTGGATCAAACCGAAGCATTTTATTTATGCAAGCAATCTAGGTTGAATCACAAACTTGATCCTCACCCCATAATTCAACATGATAATCTATCTAAAGTTGGTCCCTTGTGGTCATTGGTGCCAAAGGGGGAGAGAATTGATAACACAAAGATAGAACTCAAAGGGGAAGAAGCACAAAGGGGGAGAAAATGTTGTTCACAAAGGAGAAAATCTAAAAGGAGGGAAAATTGATAAAAAAAGGGGATCAACTAAAATTTTTGAGCACACAAGTAGGGGGAGCAAGATCTTAAACATGAACGTTGCATTTTTATGTGCACTTCATATGTATGATGCATAGTTATGCATTTCTTTTTCTCTGATACATTGCTTGTGTGGTGACTTGCTAGTACAATTTGAATGATGTATTGAGGTACTAGCATGAATAGGAAGTAGTTAGATTTTTCTTGCTTCATGTTTTTCAAAGCGGTACTAGAACCTTGTTTATAATGTTGATCTCACGAGGTTTCTAGTTATGTTTGTGCTTTTCCAAGTGGTATCTAACTACACAAGGTGCTAAGATGGTGTTTATCGCTACTCCGATGGTATCACGCTACAAAGGTCTATAATCTAAAACACTTAGCACCTATTGGTAGTCAATGCTCCTAATCTTTCCTATCTAACATGTATGCTTCCTATATCCAAACATATAGCATACATATAGGGGGAGCCATTGCTATCAATTTGAATTCATGATCACATGTCCATAATTCTTACACATGGTAATATACTTGGACAATGTGACATGGGTTCAATCAAAATTTTATCATAATATCTTTGTGAAAGGGTTGTCACCAATTACCAACAAGGGGGAGATTGAAAGTCCTATGTTTGGTGTTGGTAATTAGTGACAATGCCTAAGTACTAATCCTATGCCTAAGTTGTATGTAGCATATGAGGATTAGTACATTCCAAGGTTGGTGGCAAGATGGACATGGTGATCATGATAGCCACACTTGGATTTGGACGCAACCCTACGTGATCAAGGCAAAGGTATATGATTAAGGGTTGTGTTTTAGTAACCAAGACGCCTAGTGGGTGTGGTTACATTATAGGATAGATAGCCGTACTGTAAAGAGGGGAATGACGCAGCTATTGAACTCCTAAGTGCCTCTAGGTGTGCATTTCATGTCATATGCATTTGGATAGAACTAATAACGCCTCGAAAAATGATTGTGAAAATGCTAACACACTTGCACATGGTGATGATCACTTGGTGATGTTAGCACGTTTGCGAAGGCGGTGGAGTTTGAGGGTTTGGGGTCCTCTCTCCCTCCCGCCGAGCTTGCGAGGCGGGATTCAGGCGTTTTCGAGGAGTTGAAACGACTATTTTCTACTACGCCGGAAGTCAGAAATCAAACGGAAATCAAACGGAAGCGAACGGAGGTCACAGTGGTGACCGGACGCTGGACCGGACGCGGTCACTGTGTGACCGGACGCGTCCGGTCAGTGTCCAGTGTCTGCGCGTGTTTCAGTTGTTTGATCGGACGCGAGGCGCGTCCGGTCACAGTCGACCGGACGCGTCCGGTCGTCCAGGGAGCTTACTGGACTCCGATCGGACGCGGGCACTGTGGCGTCCGGTCAGTTCTTCAACGCGTCCGGTCGTCCAGGGAGCTTACTGGACTCCGATCGGACGCGGGCACTGTGGCGTCCGGTCAGTTCTTCAGCGCGTCCGGTCACTGCTTCGTTGTGCGCGACTCAGTGTTGACCAGCGCGTCCGGTCCGTTACGGGACCGGTGCGTCCGGTCGTGCCCGGCGCGTCCGGTCGTTGCGACCGGCGCGTCCGGTCAATTGGACCAGCGCGTCCGGTCAACGCGATTTCAGCTGGATCTCGTTCCTAACGGCTATATTCGAAGGGGTACGTCTATAAATACTCGTTGGCCGGCTCAAGGCTCTAACCCTTGGACATTTTGACATACTTGTGAGCACTTTGAGCTAAGCAACTCCCCTCCCACTCATCTCTCTTGCTTGTTTGCATATTCGAAGTGAGATCGAGTGATCCAAGTGCATTTGCATTGTGAGATTGCATCTAGTTGGCACTTGGTGGTTGATTTGCTGCGGGATTCTTGTTTCTCTTGGTGGTTGCCGCCACCTAGACGGCTTGGAGCAGCGTGGAGGTGTTGGCAAGAGTTGGTGATTGTTCTTGGCCACCTCCGGTGATTGTGAGGGGTTTGTGCCTACCTCGGCGAAGCGCCAAAGGCAACATTAGTAAATTGCTCGTGTCATTGCAACCTTTTGCCATTTGGTAGGTTCTTGTGGCGCCTTTTGAGAGGCTCGGTGTGAGACCGATTAGCCACCGAACCACGTGGTGAAGAGGGACACAACGGGGACTAGCGTGCCGGCAAGCACGTGAACCTCGGGATAAATCTTCGTGTCATCACTTTCTTATTGTGATCGATTGATCCCGGTGTTCGGTTGTTTTGGTATTCATTGTTGATCATATTGGTTGGCTCAATACTTCGCCCCTCGGTGAAACCCTCCTAACTCAACTCCGCATTACTTTTATAGTTATCTTTGCTAGCTAGTTTGTTTTGCTAGAGTAGCTCTTTTGTGTAGCTTGCTAGTTGTAGTTGTAGTTACCTTCTCGGTTTAACTTGTGCGGTTGAGTGCCAATACTAGAATTGTGAATTGAATAGGTGGCTTGCAAACACCCCGTAGGCTAAGCAAAACTCGCATCTCGCTATTTGTTGTATTGATAAACTTGTTTAGCTTGTCTTTGTAGAAATTTTTAAAAGGCTATTCACCCCACCTCTAGCCATCAAGACCTTTCACCGGGGTTGTGACTGCGACGCGGACTGTTGCTGCCGTGGATGGTGCCCACCGGCTGCCTACAGGGGGAAGCAACGTCAACGACGGTGTCAGTGGCGCAGGTCCAGTGCCCTACCACCGCCGCAGCCCACGCGAGTGCCCGCGCAGCGTCGCCTTGGCCCGCAGCAGGTAGCGAGGGTTTCGGTGTCCCTGCGGCTTGGCCTGCGGCGGCGGACGTCGGTGCCTGACGTGGTTCGGTGGCCGTGTCGTGGGTCCAATGTCGACGCAGATGGTTTCCTGACTGTCGTGGGTCGTCGCCAACGACGCGGGACGGGGGTAGCCGCACCCAAGCGCCGTCGTCCGGTCCCCCCGGAGCTTGTGGGTCGCTGCTTCAACTGCCTCGCGCGTGACCACGTCGCCGCTCAATGTCGCTCCCCATCGCGTTGCCTCCGTTGCCGAGATACCGGTCATCGGGCTAGGGCGTGCAAGCTTGGCCTTCCACTGCCGCACACGCCTTCGGCCTCGGCGGCGAGGCGCCCCGTTGGGGAGGGCAAGGTGCATCGTCTGGGAGATCGCGACGCCTCACGACATGCGCTGACAATGTCGTCGCCAGTGTCGCTGCAACGGCAGCCCCGCCCTGTGCAGCGGCCGACCGCATCGTCTTCGTCGCCGCAGCAGCTCCGCAGCCTACCGGTACCTCCACCTCTGGGTGTTGTTGTTAACCATCCCAGGGTGGAGGCCTTCGTCGTCCAGAGGGGCATGAACCTCGCGAATTCTGGTGAGGACTTCTCCTTTGTTCTTGTCGCGCTTGCTGGCGCCACACCCGAGGAGTTCCTGGCGCACCTTTCTTTGAAATTCAATGTATCTGTGGATGCGGCCCGGAACCTTTCTTGCATTGCTAGGCAGGGAGGTGAGTTGAAGGCACAAGTGGGGCTCCAGGAGCCTGTGCCCGCTGTGGACAGTTGCTCCGAGGTTCAGCGTCGGGATTTCGATCCCATGCTGGTTGAGGTGGAGGCAGGTCTCACAAGCCAGGCAGTGTCGGAGGTGCCTACGACAGTGGACCTGTGTCTCTCGGGTCCTGACGAGGGCGGCTTAGGCCAAACTTCGCCAGGACTCCTGGAGCTGGAGCAGGTTGGGGGATCACCACCCACGGTCCTGGACGGTCCTATAAGGGGCGATGCTACTACCACCATGCACTCCGACGTGGTGGAGCTTGAGAGCCAGATACCAAGTGATGGCCTCGCATCTGCTGTTGATAGCTCGGCTGTCGGGGTGCCTGCTGCTGCCGGTGCTGCTGCTTCTGCTGCTACAGTCCAGGACGAGCTGGAGGCCCTGGTTTGCCTGCCGTTGCAGACACCACTCATCAAGAGGCCACGGCTGCACCGCTCCAGGACACCGGTCTCCGTCCACTCGTTGCGACGCAGTGGCCGCATCGCTGCCAGGCCGCGGGTGGCGAACGCCACCAGGCAGGCCCAGAACGTGTTGTTGAAGAAGCTTGGCATTGCCGTCGAGGAGGATGCTGCCGACTTGGAGATTGAAAGCAAGTTCAAGGCCGCCTTCCATCACATGTCGACAAGGAAGCAGCAAGCCCTGCAGATCCTTTTCAAAGGGGACTTCGACCCAGCAGCCATGGATCTTGACTTGGCTGGGTTGGGCATTGACGTGGCGTAGGCTACAGTACGTTAGTTCGCTAAGTCGCAAAATGTTTTATCATGTAATCAAAACCCTGTGTCATTTGGTGAGCTGAAGGCAGTGGTAACCATGGTGTTACCGTACCTTCGACTTGTAACAAAACTCTATTCTGCTTAATGAAATACGCGCTTAGGCGTGATCGCCAAAAAAAAAAGAATCACCCGCGATTAAATGTGTACACAATGGACCTGAAAATGAGCATAGTGGTACTGTGACGACTTTATGAAAAATTCTCCGGTCCGGAGCAGGGAATGAAACCACGAGATGGAACAGTACTTACACGTTGGCCATCAGTTTAGCTTCAGCTTTAGTTCTTAACTAGCTATATAGACACTGAAAATTGGATCCATACATATGCTTGTGGAATCAGATGCAGAAATCCAAGGGGACTGAACCAGACCAAGCGCAGGACACATCCCCGACCCCGAGAACAGCGAAGAGATTCAAGCGTATATAGTAGCCCGCGCATCAGTTTGCATGGCCATAATGGAGAGCACCGATAAGTTGCTGAGATGGGCCACAGGCCGGCCGGGATGATGATGATGGTACACATGTGGGACGAGGTAATCTTAGTCCAGCTGCAGCTGGACCTGATCTGATCAGTGTGTTTAGTTACTCATATTTGGACACGGATATAGCTAGCGTCGCTGGTATAAGGTTCAGCAATTGGCTATATGTGCCTGACGAGCTCTTCCTGCTAATAAACGACTCTGTGCATCTAAGCACAAGTAGTTGTTACGCAACGGCAGTACAAAGTATAGCTTCGTACGTGCTGGAGAACAGGAGAAGACCAATCTGCCCGCAGCCCGCAGGGCGACCGCGTAGTGACACTGTTTCGGTGCCCTTTAGCATCAGTGCTCTCCTAGTCTCCGTTATCATCTAGTCTAGGCTCACTTGGTGGTGTTCCCCGGCCGGGCATACGGCCACGTGAAGCGGCACATGCACCCCATGCCAAACTGGCAACGTGTGTGTGTGTGCAGCTACTGCAAAGCTCCAAAGCTGTACTAGTAGCTTGCACGCACCAGCACCGCCCATATGGGTGGCGAGTAGCTACCACTACCGGCCTACTGCGTGCCATCCGAGCGGCGAGGTAGGAACAACGATTTGGATCTGAGAGCGCCCGAATCTGTGCCCGCTAACAAACGTCAAAGCACTGCATGCATTTCGTCGGTGCCAGTGCCACTATGCAGTCGGCACTCACTATGCAGATCGGGATCTTCAGTTAATTTCATCTCGGCATGCTCGGAACGGTGTGGTCTGTGGACTTTACACGAACAAGCCCATCAGTGTAAAAAGAACTCTGATGATAACCCTGTGATCCATATCCTTAAACTAGACACATCGTATCATTACCTTTTCTTCAGTAGATGTAGGGTGTGGAAAAAGGTTAGATGAGATGAACATGCTAAGCATAGCTAGGAGCAAAGGATTCTTTTTTTCAGCTTGTTTTTTCAGCCGGCACTCACTTTTTCCAGGGACCGCTAAGCATAGCTAGGAGCAAAGGATCCCTCCCTCCAACCTCTACATTTTTCAAGGCACGTACAGGAGTAAAATAGAGCAGCGACCACGGACCCCCCGCATCTTGAAACAAGCTGCTTGGGGGGATCCATACATGTCTTTAGCCTATAAATATATACGTCCGCATCTTTCCATCCCACTCCTCGTCAGAGAGACGCACAAGTCCAGTCCAGCTAGCTGCTCTGCTTCACTCAGCGCCACACACACACGCATCGCTTCAGATCAGAGATGGCGACGACGATGGCCGGCAGGCTGCTGCTTCTCCTCGCCGTTGCTGTCCTTCTTGCCGTCTCCATGGCCGGGCACGAGGTGAGATCCGGTTCATCTTCAGCTGGGCGAGTTGGATACTTGCATCGTGTGGCTCATGTGGTTCTTTCTTGCATTTGGATCATCAATCAGGTGCTGGCCAAGGGGAGTGACGAGCATGACGACAATGTCTACCAAGTGAGCAAGGTCTGTCTCCTTATATATCCTTGTGATCTCTTTCACCACCGCACAGCACAGTTGTCATCACTCACAAATTGGAAGGATATAGTCTCTGATGCGTGCTCTCGCATATCTGTCTGTGTCTCGTTTTGCAGGGTGGACAGGGCAGCCTCAAAAGCTACCGTAAGTCGCCACCCATTTGAAACCTTCTGATCGCTCCGCTTTTCATCTCCTTCCTCTAGTGGCATGTAATCAGTTCTGCAGAATCAGGCTAATACAATGAAATAAATGGAAATCTTAATGCAGTGATACACTAGGTACTAATCAGTGTTCTAGGAGTCTAGGTTGGCTGGAGTGAGGCTTTCAGAACTTAGAAACTGTGCACATGGTGGGCCAGCATCATATACTCATACATAACCCAGGATGGTTGGTGTCTAGCAAGTAGAGATCAGTCAGTAGGATGATGATCCGAGGATATATACATCCATCAGGTTTGTATGGCTAATAACCTGATGAGCTAGGGGTGGTGCATTGATCTGTCTGTATTGGTGGTGTGTGTTTGCAGAGTGCTCGCCGCAGTGCTCCCGTCGGTGCGCCAACACGCAGTACAAGAAGCCGTGCCTCTTCTTCTGCAACAAGTGCTGCAACACGTGCCTGTGCGTGCCGTCGGGCTACTACGGCAACAAGGGCGAGTGCCCCTGCTACAACAACTGGAAGACCAAGCGCGGGGGCCCAAAGTGCCCGTGAGGCGTGAGGCACCACCCGTGACCCCCGTGATCCCTGCCTGAAGGCGTGCGTCCTGATTGATTCATGAACAACATCATTCACTCGACACAACAGCATTCACTCACTCGATTCAACAATAGGATCGGAGCTACCTATGGCTTTGCCATCACGTCATATTAGATGTAGCAGCTTAGCAGGTCTGGCTGCTGCGGCCAAAGCCGCTGTAAACTCTACGTTTGATTTAAATGTATCACGAGCCATTCGCTCGATTCAATTCAAATTTTGCTTGACATGGAAAACTGCGGCGTCGATTTCCTTCTGTACAAGTAAAAGCTGGACGATGATGCCTAGAGAAGGGAAAGTGAGAAAGATGTGGTCGGGGAGCTTTTATATCGTGTCATCGGAAATTTTGATAAGCTCTCATCCCATTCAGGTCTGACCCTGGAAGGAAAAGCAGGGCACCGGTCCAATTCGAAAGAAGGCCCGGCCTCATTAGAAAAGCGGTGTCATCGAGCCCAACCCAATGTCCGGAGGCTGTTAGGTTTTTGATCTCCCTGTCATTAGGCCCAACAGCCTAATGGGCCTTGTTCTCGCGCCCTGATCGGGGGCGCCCAACCCAATATGGTTGGTGGGCCCCCGTCGCACAGCGCTATATATAGGAGGTGGGGGCCGGGGCTCAAGTCACGAGATTCACTTGCAGCCAGTTTCCCACCGACATTCCTAGCCCTAATCCCGATCAGAGAAGGGGCGCTGCCAGCGACGGGAAGCCGCCACCGTCTCCGCCGACCAACCTCTTCGTCGCGTCAATGGCTCCTCCGGCAAACGAGACAGCGGCTACTGCATCAACTACGACTACTGCCTCCATGGATGGTTTGCAATTCCTATCGTTTACTTTTCTCTCTCTCCAGTAGAAGTGTTAGTCGCGACGTTACTGTACATCAATATTTCGTTATTCACTGCGATCCGTACCCGATCTGTCGAACACCATGAACTACGAAATCCAAACAATGGTACCGGAGCCTTGTTCATGAACCAAGAACCCTAGATCGGGTAGACCGATTTCAAATCGGAGAAGAAATAATGAAACGATAAACAACCCGATTTTAGATCGGGCAAAGAAACCCTCATCCGAACCTAACCGAGTTGAACTATGACGAAAACCGAACCCTAAATGAAGATATCGCTCGATCCGAGGTGGATCCACTGCGGATCGGGAAAACTCGCAGTGGACACGGCTGCGCGCGGTAGAAGAAACCTCCGTGAATCGAACCACGAAACCCGAGGCACCACCACACGGCGTCTTGACGGCGGCGCGCTCAACCCCGAAGGGGAACGCGCACGCCGGCAAGGGCCATGCGGCGGCGCAAATCTCTCACTCAAGCCCAGGCCGTGGCCACCCGTTCTCGCGGGGAGGAAAACCGAGTCGCGGTCGCGGTTTTGGGCACCGCACGCGGGACCGCTCGACGGCGGCGAGCTCTGCCTAGGGCGAGCTCGCGCGCCGGCGAGGGGCCCGGCGGCGGCACCGCTCAGCCGCCATGAAGGGCGCTGTTGCTGGTGAGATGGAGGAAAGAAAGACAAGATGGAGGAAGAACTGGCGCGGTGGCCGGACCCACTCCGGAGATGCTCTCCTCCTTGCCGGTGATGGTCGGTCGCCATGGGCGCCGCCACCGCTGGGTCACAGAGAGATCGGGAGGAGAGAACGAAATGGTGTTTAGGGTTAGGGAATGAGTCAACCGGCTCCTGTTTTTGTTCCCGCGATATTGAAGCACGGCCGTCGGATCGACATCAACGGTCCAGATGAACCGGTCGCCGTGGTGGGCCAAATCGGGCCCAGGTGGGAAGGGCGCGGGGGTCAGATTGCCGGCCCAGGCCCAGGTTGCGGCCTGGGCGCGGCGTCGGGCCGTGGCGCGCCGAACTGGGCCGCCGATCTCGCTGCTGGGCCGAAAGCAACCACCGGGCCGAGCGCGATCCGGCAGGCCACGCACCGTCGGCTGGGCCGCGCGCGCGCCTGTGAAAGTCTGGGCCGCGCAAAGGCCTTCGGGCTAAATTAAAGAAGAAGGAAAATTTTCACTTTTTTTTTTCAGAAGCAATTTTCATATGAATTCAATGAATATGTGAATGAATTTGAATGAAATTTTGATGAAAATGTTCGTGCAAATTTGTCCAACGACATTTTGCTCAGAAATAATGAAATTTTTTTTAGTGCTTCTGGAAAATAACATTATGAGAATTTTATTATTGTTTCCGCTGCGTACTTGATATATTTATTTTCATTATCAAATTCGAACCAACGGGAGAATTTGGTTTTGGAAAATGAATAATAATTGAAGATGAATTGTAGTATTGTTATTTTCTGACCAACGTTGTTAATAACAATATTATAATTTTGATTCATGAAAACCGTGCATTAATTTTATTTCTACCCAACGGTGATGTAAAATTATTGCATAGATGAATTATATGTTTCAATTTGACCAACGTTGAGTTAAAGCATATGATTCCATGTATAAATGTTACTCACTTACTCTGATATGGTTTCAGGAGGTAAATGCATTGTGAACATCGCGAACATCCCGACACTCAACGGGAGCAATTACCGTGTGTGGCGGGAGAAGTATGAACTGAAACTTGCGTTGGGAGAGGTCGATTTTGCCATCACCTCACCGTGTCCTACTGAACCAGAGGACCCGGTGAGAGGTGATAATGAATCTGACGCTGATTTCGCTACTCGAAAGCGTGATCATGCTGAGATAAGAATGAAATATGACCTTGAACATAGGCAATGGACTCTCTCCAATCGCAAGTGCCTGTTGGTGGCCAAAGCCACCATAGAAGAACAGATAAGGGGCTCAATCCCTGAATGTGCTACCGCCACAGAATATCTTGATAAAATCAAGAGTCAGTTTACTGGGTCTACCAAGGCCACTGCAAGTTCACTGATAAAGAAACTTGTGAATGAGAAATATACTGGCGGTAGCATCAGAGAGCACATCTTGAAGATGAACACCACGGCATCTAAGTTGAAAGAGATGAATTTGAAGGAAGATGATTTCCTGATTCATTTAATTTTTGCTTCTTTGCCAAAAGAATATGACACTTTCATTGTGAACTACAACATGCAGCCTGAAAGATGGGGCATAGAGAGACTCATCTCAATGTGTGCTCAAGAAGAGGAGAGGATAAAATCCTCACAGAGTGAGTCCGCTCATTTTGTGAAGGATAATAAAAGAAAGAACTTCAATAACAAGAACTTCAATAACAAGAATTCTAAACCACAGGGGAAACCCAAGTGGGACAAGGCCTCTTCCTCACAGGGAAAGAAACCCCAGGAACCTGAGAATCAGCAAAGCAACTCCTATGGTGGAGCTGAAAAGGACCAATGCAAGCACTGCTTCAAGAAGGGACACTACAAAAGAGACTGTCCTGACTTCCTGAAATCTCTACTGAAAAGAGGTGATGAATTTATTACATTTGTAGATGAATCCCTGTATTTATGTTATGCAAAATCCACTTGGTGGGTTGATTCAGGAGCAACTACTCATGTTGCAAATTCCTTACAGGGATTAAGTGGGACGAGAACCTTGCAAAGAGGAGAAAGAACGATTAAAGTCGCGAATGGAGTACAAGCCGATGTTGAAGCGATTGGAGATTTATCTTTAGAATTGAACAACGGCTTTGTACTTAGACTTAAAGAAGTAATTTTCGTTCCCTCTTTGCGTAGAAATTTAATAAGTGTTTCGAAACTCGATGATGATAGAATTGATTGCCATTTTGGTGATGGCAAATGTAAGATACTTGTTAATAATGAATGTGTTGGTCTTGCCTTCCGACAAGACAAACTTTATTTATTATCTCTTGATGAAAATGCGAACAATGTATGCGATGAGAATAAGAATGATTCCCCATCTGCGAATGTAATTAAGAAGCGGAAGCGAATTGATGATGCCTCTTCGAAATTATGGCACTGTCGCTTGGGCCATATTTCGAGGGGGAGAATGGAACGGCTAATTAAAGAATCAATTCTTCCGCACTTAGAATTTTCAGATTTAGAACAATGCATTGATTGCATCAAAGGAAAGTATGTCAAGAAAATTAAGAAAAATGTCAAACGAAGCACAGGAACTTTAGAAATTATCCACACTGACATATGTGGTCCATTTCCTGTGAAAAGCGTGGATGGTTATGATTCGTTTATAACATTCACAGACGATTACTCTCGTTATGGCTATATTTATCCAATTAAAGAAAGATCGGAAGCATTGGATAAATTCAAAATATTTAAAGCTGAGGTTGAAAATCAGCATGATAAGAAAATAAAGATAGTACGATCAGATCGAGGTGGAGAGTACTATGGGCGACATACCCCATATGGCCAAATTCCTGGACCGTTTGCAAAGTTTCTACAGGAAAATGGCATAGTCGCACAGTACTCCACACCGGGGGAGCCTCAGCAGAATGGAGTGGCTGAAAGACGAAACCGTACCTTAATGGATATGGTAAGAAGCATGATAAGTTACTCCACTTTACCGATTAGTTTATGGATGGAGGCACTGAAAACCGCCATTCACATACTTAATCGAGTACCAAGCAAATCGGTGCCTAAAACACCGTATGAATTATGGACAGGAAGGGAACCCTCACTTAACCATTTGCGTGTGTGGGGCTGTCCAGCTGAGGCAAAAGTGTTTAACCCAAACATAGGAAAGTTAGACTCCAAGACAGTCAGCTGCCATTTCATTGGCTATCCAGAAAGATCGAAAGGATATCGATTTTATTGTCCTGACAGACATACGAAGATTGTAGAAACAAGACACGCTGTGTTCTTGGAGGATAACATGATCAGGGGGAGCATGGTAGCACGAGAAATAAGCCTACAGGAGAAACGGGTACATGTACCCACTCCGATGGTTGAAGAACCATTTTTTACGCTACCTGTTGCTGTTGAGCCGACAGTGCAGGACACTGTGGAGCCAACACCTGTTGTAAGTTCTCCCGTGGCGACAATAAATGAACATGAGGAACCTGTCCTTGAGGAGGCTGTCTTTGAGGACCCCATAGAACCAAACGTCACACATGAGGAAGAACAACAACAGCCCAATGTGGAACAAGTGCCAGAGGCCCCAAGAAGGTCTCAAAGAACAAGAAGGTCAGCTATTTCTAATGATTATGAAGTTTATGAAACAGAAGAATTTCAGATGGGGGATGATCCCACCTCATTTGAAGATGCCATGAGAAGCGACCACTCATCGAAGTGGCTTAAGGCCATGGAAGATGAAATGAAATCAATGAGTACCAACAAAGTTTGGGACTTGGAAATTATTCCTAAGGGAGCCAAAACAGTAGGTTGTAAATGGATCTACAAAACAAAATATGACTCCCAAGGGAATATAGAAAGATTTAAAGCGCGACTTGTGGCGAAAGGCTTTACGCAAAGAGAAGGGATTGATTACAATGAGACGTTTTCTCCAGTCTCATGTAAAGATTCCTTCAGAATAATAATGGCACTTGTGGCCCACTATGATTTGGAATTACATCAAATGGATGTAAGAACGGCGTTCCTTAACGGGGATTTGGAAGAAAATGTTTATATGGCACAACCGAAAGGTTTTTTTTGTAAAAGGAAAAGAAAATATGGGATGCCGCCTAAAGAAATCAATCTACGGATTGAAACAAGCCTCAAGACAGTGGTATTTGAAATTTGATAGAACGATAAAAGGTTTTGGGTTTAAAGAGAATGTTGAGGACAATTGCGTTTACGCAAAATTCAAGAATGGGAAGTATATATTCCTAATCCTGTATGTGGATGATATCCTGCTTGCTAGCAGTGATGTCAGTCTACTAATGGAAACGAAGAAATTTTTGTCCTCAAACTTCGATATGAAAGATCTCGGTGAGGCCTCGTTTGTTTTGAGAATAGAGATTCACCGAGATAGAAGAAAGGGGGTACTGGGGCTGTCGCAAAAGGCATACATAGAAAAGATTTTGAAGAAATTTTGTATGCATGCGTGCAGTTCTTCACCTGCTCCTATTGTCAAGGGCGATAGATATGGGGAACATCAATGTCCCAAGAATGAATATGAGATTAACCGAATGAAAGCGGTACCGTATGCTTCAGCAGTTGGAAGTTTACAATATGCTCAAGTGTGTACACGCCCTGACTTGGCTTTTGTCACCGGGTTACTTGGCAGATATCAAAAGAATCCAGGAATAGAACATTGGAAATTGGTGAAGAAAGTCCTGCGTTATTTGCAGGGTACGAAAGGCCTCATGCTAACGTATAGAAGATCTGATTCCCTGCAGATAGAGGGGTATTCAGATTCCGATTATGCGGGAGAAGAAAGAAAGTCCACGTCAGGATATATATTTACTCTCGCAGGAGGGGCTATATCGTGGAAAAGCTCCAAGCAAACGGTAACTACATCCTCGACAATGTATGCCGAGTTTGTAGCATGCTATGAGGCAACGGGGCAGGTGAATTGGCTAAAGAAATTCATACCCGAATTGAAAGTTATTGATGAAATAAATGAACCGATGAGGTTGTATTGTGATAACAACCCAGCGGTACAATATGCTTACAACAATAGGTCAAGTGGTGCTGCCAAACACATTGACATAAAGTACTATGTTGTAAAAGATAAAGTTCGGGATCATATTATAAATCTTGAGCATATAAGTACAGAGAAAATGCTCGCGGATCCGCTCACTAAGGGCTTACCACCCAACGTGTTCAGAGAACACGTAGCCGGCATGGGTTTAAGGGAAAGCCTATGATTCCCGAACATACGAAGGGCCCAGAAGGAACTTCATTCCACAACAGAGAAATGTGTTGTAGCTGTTAGTCTAACGGCACTAATTGCTGTGACGATGAAACAGTTCAATGCACTAATCTGCAATGGAATAGGACAGAAACAAGAAAAAATATGAATCAAAAGTTTGAGTATGAAATTAAAGAACGAAGAAGATGATGAGAGATCAAGGGGGAGAATGTTAGATTTTTGATCTCCCTGTCATTAGGCCCAACGGCCTAATGGGCCTTGTTCTCGCGCCCTGATCGGGGGCGCCCAACCCAATATGGTTGGTGGGCCCCCGTCGCACAGCGCTATATATAGGAGGTGGGGGCCGGGGCTCAAGTCACGAGATTCACTTGCAGCCAGTTCCCCACCGACATTCCTAGCCCTAATCCCGATCAGAGAAGGGGCGCTGCCAGCGACGGGAAGCAGCCACCGTCTCCGCCGTCCAACCTCTTCGTCGCGTCAATGGCTCCTCCGGCAAACGAGACAGCGGCTACTGCATCAACTACGGCTACTGCCTCCATGGATGGTTTGCAATTCCTATCGTTTACTTTTCTCTCTCTCCAGTAGAAGTGTTAGTCGCGACGTTACTGTACATCAATATTTCGTTATTCACTGCGATCCGTACCCGATCTGTCGAACACCATGAACTACGAAATCCAAACAGAGGCCACACCTCTCGCCACGGGACTTGCGGCTTTACCCTGTCAGGGTGTCTGTGCTTTGTCTTGCGACGGAACGGAACACGGAAGCTGTTTCTTTCAACAACAACAGCGACAAGAAAGAAAAAGAAAACCCGATTCGGTTCACAAGGAAACGCTCTGCAATTTTGGGAGCCACAGCTGCTGCCTGCTAGTGCTGGGCTAGTGGATTACGAGCAAACTCGCTTGTCATTCAGTCATTGTCAGGTCTGCATGCATATGCATTCCAGAATCCAGATGGCAGCGCCGCAGCCCGGCCGAAGAAAACAAGCAAATGGAATGGAAGTGCAGGTGCAGCTGGACCGAACGGTTGAACGGCCTTCGTCGTGCGCTTCCTTTGACTCTGCCCACGCCACCGCACCCACATCCGGGATCCACGGTGCATTTGTAACCGCCCTGGACTTACTGGATGAAACGCACTCACGTGGCCTCATAAGTGCGACGACACCCACCACACCCATGGCCCCAACCCGCTGCACGTGGAGCCCACACGATTTAGCTCGTCGTGGGTCGGGCCATCACGCGCTTCTTTGGACTCGTTGTACTGGCGCGCGTGAGTGAGCGTGACGAGGTCAATCAGTATAAGGGCATGTACAGCCCATAGACCGGGGGCTGTCTGCAAGTTCTTGAAATTTACAATATAGACAGTTAAACAGACAATTTGTACAACCCACAGACAAAGGTTATCTATTTGATTGTCTATAAGTTATTTAATGCTTTATATAACCATGATCAATTATGAATATCATTCCTGTATACTATTGTGTTGCTAATTGACACAAATTAGATCAAACATATACACTAAATATGATTGCATTTTTTTCATAGTGCTGTCATATGTGCTCGCATTCTCATTCACAAGTAGCAACATGTTCAGTCTGGAATAAATTACTTATTTGCCATATCACCGGCACAAAATAAATTAGTACGCAGTTTTTAACTTTTTTAGAACGGCAAGCAGTATGTGAGAGCATTCAGTCATATCACCGTACATTCAGTCACTCAGAAAACAGCTAACATTATGCAGCAGAAAGTATATTTTGGCGGTGCAGCAGAAAGTATATTTTGCCGCCGGCTAGGTGCGCTTTAGGAGGGGATGGGGATATTTTGGCGCGAGGCTTGCTTCTCCTGTGCGGCGGCATGCTGGATCCCGTGCCTCGGCGCTTGTAGACGGCAATCCTGTACAACGCGTCTTTCTCCGGGCGACATGGCCTGGGAGCACGAGCCGTCGTCGTCGACTCGCAAGACGACGACCTCGCCTCGATCCCAGCTCGCGAGGGGGGTTTTTGCAAGATGCACGAGACACAGACGAGTCCAGACGACGCGATGTACATGCCCTAAGCGACGATTTTTTGATAGGTTCAGATAGCGTTCTATATAGATAAAAAAATCCCAGAATTCCAGAATTTCATCCAAACAGGATAGGATTCTCGTAAACTTTAACAAACATGCACATAGGCCTTGTTTGGACCTCCAGTTTCTTGGAATCTAGCTTTTGAAAACTGTATGGAATTCAAATAGATCAGTTTTTTTCCTAGTTTCTTGTGTTATTTTTTGCCACATTCTTAAAAACCAAGAAGCTGTTGATACCTAGTTTTTGCCATTTTTTTGACCCTGTAGCAATAAATGAAGCTAGATTCTTAAAAACTGGGAGATCCAAATACCCCAGCTAGTTTTTACTCAGAATCCAGATTTTAGAAACTAGAGGCAAACATTGGTTTTTTAAGAATATGAAACTCATCCAACCAGGCCCATAATCTAATAAAATACATCACAGTTTTTATTTGGATTCTTAAGATCCACTTGGATCCAAACGGGACCTTAGAAATTTGCATCTCACTAGCGAATACCTCTATGTGGCTTGGAAAGCTTATTCATCTCCAAAATTTTCTAAACCAACTTCCAATAGTATTTTTTAGTAAAATTTTAAAAACATTTTTCAATAACTCTTTATCTCACCTCCTAATATTTCAGGACTTGGAAAAACCAATAGAATCACACGAAAATATACACTGGCCTATCAATCGGCCAATAGGACGTGGAGAAGAATACATAGTAAGGACGGGGTTCTCAATGCAACTATATAAGAGACACATAAAAGTGGTTATGGGTGATTTAAAAATAGTCCGAGATTCCTGATATAAAATCGTCTTGCGTGTTTTAGCAGTGAGGTTAACGGTTGAAAGAACCCAGCAAATATGCTTCCAACTTATTTTATCCATCGGAAAACTCCTTAGTTTACCAATTGATTTTTTTAAAGTTATTAGAGATGCTCCTACCAAATATTTTTTTAAAAAAAAAGCTATTGGATAAGCTCTTATACAACAATCATGCTATCTGTTCTAATGTCTTAGGACAGCTCCAATACTAAAACAACTAGCTCATAGAATATTTTATTTTATTCAATAACAATAAGATGGAATAATAAGTTAACTTTTTATGAAGAGCTAAACTCACAAACTTTCGTATGATTTATACGTGTATGCTCATTCGTCTTCTATACTGGCATGTTAGATTAGTCTATTTTATCTCTTTTAAGTTTATATGAGTTAGCAAGTTTGCTTTGTTATTGAAAAAGTAAACGAAAAGACATTTTTTTCTTTTCAATATCAGATATATATAAATATAAACTTATTGTGAGTCAATTGGTCAACAGGCCGAATGTTTGTTCCCGCTCAATCTTCGAGAATAAAAAATAAAATATCTCTACTACGTGTGCTTAGCTAATACCCGACCCACCATACATACAAGAGTATAAAGCGGTGGCCGGTGGAGCCGAAGCCGGCAAAACCTGTGTCAAATAGCCCAACATACTCCGCTCTCTCTGTTCTTCTTCCACTAACCCCTTCCTTTTCCTCTCCCTCACCTCCCTCTCTTTCTGTCGGCGGCAACTGGGCGGCCGTCGCTGCCGCCCTGCGCCAGGTGCCCAGGTCTTCTTCGGGCCCTTCGCCGGCGGCAACCACTACTAGGTACGCCACCCCTTGGTCTTCCGTTCCTGCCGTGCGAAACCGAGCACCCAAGCGTTAACTTTTCCTACTGTATTCGGATCTGATCTAATTACAAGTATATATGCATGTACATTGAGATTGTTTTGCAAAGATCCGCCCCTGAGCCGTAGCATTCTATTTCTATGCACATTCCTAATAAGGATTACTAAACATTGCAAAAAGTTCATGTTTTCGACTGTCTAATCCCTCAGGGTAAGTAAGCCATGGCTTTGAAGGCGAGCTCCGGCGACAACCGGACCAGGAGCACGGTATTCCTATGCATAGTCATTGGCATGTGCTGCTTCTTCTACATCCTCGGAGCGTGGCAGAAGAGCGGGTTCGGCAAGGGGGACAGCATCGCGCTGGAGGTCACGAAGCGCACCGACTGCACCGTCTTGCCTAACCTTAGCTTCGACACCCACAATCCTAAAGCTAGTGGCAGCAGCTCTAGCGATCTTGTCTCGCCGGCGAAGAAGTTCAAGCCGTGTGCTGATCACTACACGGATTACACCCCCTGCCAAGATCAGAACAGGGCGATGAAGTTTCCTCGGGAGAACATGAATTACAGAGAGCGGCACTGCCCGGCGCAGAAGGAGAAGCTGCACTGTCTGATCCCACCCCCGAAAGGCTACGTGGCTCCGTTCCCGTGGCCCAAGAGTCGGGACTATGTCCCTTTTGCGAATTGCCCGTATAAGAGCTTGACGGTCGAGAAAGCCATCCAGAACTGGGTTCAGTATGAGGGTAATGTGTTCAGATTCCCTGGTGGAGGGACACAATTCCCACAAGGAGCAGATAAGTATATTGATCAGCTTGCATCAGTCATTCCGATCGCCAATGGAACTGTCAGGACTGCACTTGACACTGGTTGCGGGGTAAGAGGAAATGCCAAACTGCATATTGCGTGTTGCTAATTCGAGCCAGGTTACAAAGTCTGGTTCATGTCTTAACACACCATAACTATTTCAGGTGGCTAGCTGGGGAGCTTATTTGCTGAAGAGGAATGTCTTGGCCATGTCATTTGCACCTAGAGATTCGCATGAGGCACAAGTACAGTTTGCTTTGGAGAGAGGTGTCCCAGCTGTTATTGGTGTCCTTGGTACAATAAAACTTCCCTATCCATCGAGGGCCTTTGACATGGCCCATTGTTCCAGGTGCTTGATTCCATGGGGAGCAAACGGTGAGCTTAATCATGCATCCTCTTATATTCTGCATCAAAGCAAAAAATTTGGATTGTAACCATCATTGATACTTAGAACATTCATTTATGTTTGATTGAAATAGTTTTGCATTTTCGCAGATGGAATGTACATGATGGAAGTTGATAGGGTACTAAGGCCTGGTGGCTACTGGGTGCTGTCCGGTCCTCCAATTAATTGGAAGGTTAACTACAAGGGTTGGCAACGCACAAAGAAGGATCTTGAGGCAGAGCAGAACAGAATAGAGGAAATTGCTGACCTTCTATGTTGGGAAAAAATCTCAGAGAAGGGTGAGATGGCAATATGGAGGAAAAGGGTGAATACTGAGTCTTGCCCTTCTAGGCAAGAAGAATCAACTGTGCAGATGTGTGAATCAACAAACCCAGATGATGTCTGGTATGCTGTTCCTGTAATCTTGTTAATAAAATCAGTCATTTGAACAGAGTGCTTTAGTTTGTATGGTTCTTTTCTGTTCCAAATTCTTACAAACCACTGCTACTTCATCAGGTACAAGAAGATGAAGGCCTGTGTGACACCCCTTCCAGATGTAAAAGATGAAAGCGAAGTAGCTGGAGGAGCAATCAAACCCTTCCCAGCCAGGCTCAATGCAGTTCCTCCAAGAATTGCTAATGGTTTGATCCCAGGGGTTTCATCTGAGGCCTTTCAGAAAGACAATAAAATGTGGAAGAAGCATGTGAAGGCTTACAGCAGTGTGAACAAGTATCTGCTTACTGGTAGATACAGGAATATTATGGACATGAACGCAGGACTCGGGGGATTCGCAGCAGCAATAGAGTCCCCAAAATCTTGGGTGATGAATGTTGTGCCGACCATCGCAAAGATGCCCACCCTGGGGGCTGTGTATGAGCGAGGATTGATCGGCATATATCATGACTGGTTTGACATTTTACACTTGAATCGTGTGCTCACAAAAGGGTGTGCTAGTGATCACGAACTTATATTTTGACACTACCCTGCAGGTGTGAGGCTTTCTCTACTTATCCAAGGACATATGATCTTATCCATGCTAGCAGTCTTTTCACCTTGTATAAAAACAAGTAAGTTACTCTTGTCTTTTGTAGTGAATCCATAACTTGCATTGCCTGTGCTGATCTATTTTATCTATTGAAACTACCAACAGGTGCAGCATGGAAGACATTCTCCTGGAGATGGACCGCATCTTGAGGCCTGAAGGTGCTGTCATAATACGGGACGATGTTGATGTCCTGACCAAGGTGAACAGCCTCGCTCTGGGTATGAGGTGGAACACGAAGATGGTTGATCACGAGGACAGCCCCCTCGTGCGCGAGAAGATCTTATATGCCGTGAAGCAGTACTGGGTTGGTGGGAATCAGACGGCTGTAGCTTGAAGCAAGCACGTTTCTGAGGTTCTAACATGAGGAATTCTGCAACCCAACCTTACCCGACGAACAAGAATTAGCTTAGGAGTCATCCTGTGGCAAGAAAAATGGTCAACCCTTGTAGGGGTGGCACTGAAGCAGCCAGGATACCGTGCTTGGCTGGTGATCGCTGCACCACATAATGTCGGTAACAATTTTTGGAATTCTTCGTTGGTCGTGTACTCTATTCAAAAGCTTGTATCTTAGAAGATTTCTTTACAGTCCCCGTACTGATTTGGGTGTAACTTATCAAGTAGAGTAGCTTTCTGTAAGCAAGAAATACAAGGTTTTTTTTGGAAAACCCAGGTCTATTTATGTAGACCTGAATGATCCTGAAGAAAAAGGGCTGCTTATGGCTCTACTGTTGCAGCTTGAAACATGCTGGCGCCAGGCATAACTTCGAAGCCAGAATTTTTGTTTTCTTTGAATCTATGGGCATGAGCTCTATCTGCTGTACCATACATTCAAGAAGAGAATTACAAGTTCAGAATACTTGACCTCCCGAGACAAACACCACAAACATCAAAACGCTGCAACCAAATTGGAACAGCACCTGATCACTGATTTGGGTGTACCTTTCTGTAAGCAAGTACAGATCTTAAAAAAAAAATTGTGCGCCATGTGCGCCCTATCAGGCAGTCACGGAGCATTTGTAAACAAGATGTCACAGGTCATTCTTTATCGTGGAGGGAAATTTTATTTACACAACCCCACCAAGAGCCACTAAGATCATGGCATCGACAGGACAGGGGAATCGGACACAAATATGCATATTAACGTTTTGACCACCTGTCTCATCGAGGGTTATCGATTTTGACCTAGTTAACGTAGGAAATGCTGATCGGAGGAACACAATTTTCCATTCAAAATCAGTAATCTGATAGTACATGTCCACGGACCAGGAACACTTGCAGCTCGAGATAATAGGGCTGACATTTATATCAGACAAAGAAAGATAACAAAGCTGGCCACAAACAATTTCCAGTACACTGATAAATAGGGCTGACGTTTATATCAGACAAAGAAAGATAAATCACTAGATCACTTAGTTAACATGTAGACAGGATATCACTGCATACGAGGCATGATGACAGGTCAAACAGATCACTTCTAGAGGTTGGGCGCAATATTAAGGGTAGTAGCTAGAGCTAAGGCCTATAAGTTAATAGTGGCACCATCTACCCAACGCAACGCATGACCTATCTCCATCTACATAAGTTAGCTACCCAAGCTGAGAAACAAAGTCTACACAAGTTTCACATCCAGATCCAAAAGAGACATGTAGGCTCCCTCTTCCTCTTCGCCTTCTTTGCTGGCCTTAATCATCCTGTCAAGAGTTAGTTATTAGTATTTAGGGAGTTGATACATAGCCTTCTTTTTCATGGCTCGAAACAACATATCGACAACAGAGTTAGTCTAGCATTTAGTTCCTAAACGAACCTTTGTGATGTGATGGCAACAGGACTCAGTGCTCAAGAACAAGTGGAAAATTCTGAAGCTTATGAAACTAACCTTTACGGCTACGGCATGAACCATGCAATTTCGGCTTTTCATCAACGACAATATCAGCAGCTGAGAAACCCTGCAAATATCTCATGAGATTTACCAAATAGGTGCTACAGATATTTGCCTTTCAACGATTCAACATGTCACAGGATTGCTAGACTACATTCCTGCAAAGCTTCATATGACAGGAGATGATCAATACAATTATACAATGTTAAAAGAACATTAACAGGCAAACTACTATGTCCCTCAAATATGGTGTGTCGTGTGTTACGGTCATAATGGAAACAAAGTACAAGAACAAGCATAACATGTTAGAAACAGACTACATTTTCATAATGCACATGGTGGCAGGGTAAGCAGGATCTTCCAACAAGTTTGGACTAAGCATATAAAAGGTGCAAATTTAACACGTTTACTTTTACACCATCTCCCCATGCTGTGCTCAGCATGTCCCACCATCTGAGTTAAAGTTTTACAGGAAGCAAGATTACAAAGGACAACGGAAGGAAGGCCCTGCTATTATTTTATCTAAGAATGACCACCTGACAAGACATTTCATCAACACTTCATTAACGTTAAGAATTATGGTTGATTACCCAAATCTTCTCCTTAAAAGGCTTACTGAAAGTTCAAACTATAGGAACAATACATAACCCCTTGGCATCAGTGCAGCACCGAACCCATATTTACCAATTACCATTCAGGGACTAAGGTGTGGCAAACATGATATTATGCATTGGTGTAGGATGGTGATATGCACATAACAATAGATAATAAAAAGTAGAATGCTAAAAAAATATTATCAGAGTAATGAATCACAAGCCAAAATGAGTATCAGGGTGTCAAAAGAAGAATTTTATACTAAATTAGATTAACTGTTGTCAACTGATTTATTCGAGGTGCAAAATTCAACCTGCATTTTCATGAGGAGTCAGATCCACAGCGGATGTAACTCCTTCATTAACCATCTGTTTACTGGATGCTTCACGCTGGATCTTCTTCTGCTTCTGGCCACTCTTCATTGGTCCACCACTTGGGATTCCAAAAACTTTGCCACTTCGTTTTCATAATCTCCTGACTGTACTGTCTTCTGAGCCTCCAATAGCTCCAAACTTTGGAGTCATCCCTTCAGTTGGTAGTTCAAAGGCATCTGTAGTCCCAAGGTTCACTAAAGTTTTCCCACACTTTGGAGTTCCTCGTTCTCCTAAGTGAGAGGATGTACATTCAATGGGAAGAGAAACCATCTCATGTTCACTTGAACAGCTGTACATAGTACATACTCTCTTGTTCAATATTACCAGAACCCTATCTGATTGAACTGGAAAAGCTGTCACTTAAGAACTTCTTCATGTAATATTCAACTGAATGACTTGGTGCATTCGCAGTAGATTCTGATGGTGATCGTGCATGTAAGCATGTTCACTATCCAGCTCCATCTTTGGATTAACAAGCCTATGCCATAGAATTGGAAAGCCAAACTCAAAGCATTCGCACACCTACATAAAGTCATGGATCAGCAAGATGGGTATCTGAAGGATTAAGGAAAAAAAAGAATATAATAAATCGGTGCACAGGGCTGTCTATTCTGCTCCTCAGGCCCGACGGCGACGATAAGCATGTCGGTTTTATCACGGCGGAAAGTGTCGTCGACGCGCACTTCATTGAGGTGTCCAGCGACGGCGCATGCGGCCACTACGTTCGCGGCTACGGAGCAGAATAGACAACCCACGGCTCGAGGAATGGCAGCACCACCGTTCGTCTGCTCACCGGGCTCACGCCAGCACGCAGCGGAACTCTGGTCTGCGACGCCCGCACGTGCAGCTGCACTGGCCGCGGCTGCCCCAGCACCAGTCTGCTCGTCGTGATGCGGCGTGCGCAGTCATGAACCTGTGCCTGTCACCTAATCGCAGCGTGTGACGGACGCTGCCCGTGCGTTGTCGTAGCTCCGGCTAGGCGCCGCACTGCGTAGAGCAAATGAGGAAGACGAAGGCAAGTTGTGATGGGCTGAGATGGGCCGGTGTTGTGCTTACGGGGTGTCGAGGTTTGTAGTCTCACCATTGGATGGAAAATTGACGGTCCAGATCGTTGACTGCAGAGGACAGTCGACGAGCCTGACTGCAGACGATCTTGTTCCCCAGATCGTTGACTGCAGAGGACAGTCGACGAGCCTGACTGCAGACGATCTTGTTCCATTCCCACGGACTGTCCCATTCGCACGATTCAGGAGCGGTGGAATGGCCGCGCCAGGGGGGCAGGAAAGGAGAGGAGACGGATGCGCTGCCTGCGACTAGGTGGAGCTCAATGGCACGCGGTGGCGGTAGTGGTGGACAGAGCCAGAAACTAGACTAGCCCTACCACATTCCGCCCCTCCCCTCCCACCCCCGCCACAACCGCCGCACACACCACGACCACCGCTCCCACCCCCCTAGCACAGTGTTTGGGATTTTTTTTTTAAACATACCTGTGTTAAGACCTTAACTCTTTAAGGAGAACAAATACGTATAAATACAGGTAGGTAACAGAAGGATACAGAGAAAAAGAAAATGACAACAAAGTCCAAGGAGGTTGTTGTGCTTGTCACAGTCGTCGCACATCGCCGGGCACCATCGCCAGAGCTGACGACGGAACAGGGTGACGAGTGACACCAAACATAGACCAAGAAGAACGCCATCTCGCCTTGGCTTTGAAAGGAGCCGCAACAGAATCCCGTTACCAAGAATAGAAAAAAAATTGCCAGTTATCGTCCATTGGGCGGGGACACACCCCACGCCCACCTGGCCCAGGACATGGCACATCGCCGGAGAGGGCCGTAGAAGAGACCTAGGTCCACTCGCCACACCACCGCTACACCCGAAGCTATCCCTTCTCCTTCAACAAAAGAGGTTGCCGCCGCCATCACAAGCTCTGAAAGCTCTATGTTTGGTGTTGGTAATCAGTGACAATGCCTAAGTACTAATCATATGCCTAAGTTGTATGTAGCATATGAGGATTAGTACATTCCAAAGTTGGTGGCAAGATGGATATGGTGATCATGATGGCCACACTTGGATTTGGACGTAACCCTATATGATCAAGGCAAAGGTATATGCTTAAGGGTTATGTTTTAGTAACCAAGACACCTAGTGGGTGTGGTTACATTATAAGATAGATAGCCGTACTATAAAGAGGGGAATGACGCGGCTATTGAACTCCTAAGTGCCTCTAGGTGTGCATTTCATAATCATATGCATTTGGATAGAACTAATAACGCCTCGAAAATGATTGTGAAAATGCTAACACACTCGCACATGACGTGATCACTTGGTGGTGTTAGCACATGACGTGATCACTTGGTGGTGTTAGCACATGACGTGATCACTTGGTGGTGTTAGCACATGACGTGATCACTTGATTCATGCGTTTTCGAGGAATTGAAACGTCTATTTTCTACTACGCCGGAAGTCGGAAATCAAACGGAGACGAACGGAGGTCACAGAGGTGATCGGACGCTGGACCGGACGCGGTCTCTGTTTGACCGGACGCGTCCGGTCGGTGTTCAGCGTCTGCGCGTGTTTCAGCTTTGTGATCGGACGCGTTCGGTCACAGTCGATCGGACGCGTCCGGTCGATCAGGGAGCTTACAGGACTCCAACCGGACGCTGGCACTGTGGCGTCCAGTCAGTTCTCCAGCGCGTTCGGTCGTTGTTTCGTTGTGCGCTGCTCAGGCTTGACCAGCGCGTCCGGTCCGTCACGGGACCAACGCGTCCGATCGTTGCGTGCAGCGCGTCCGGTCGGTGGTTCACGAAAGTAGACGTTGTGCGATCGGCGCGTCTGGTCAGTTTGACCAGCGCGTCCGGTCAGCGCGACTTCGGTTGTTTCAAGTGCGTAACGGCTATATTCGAAGGGGTACGTCTATAAATATTCGTTGGCCGGCTCAAAGCTCTTACTATTGGACATTTGACATATTTGTGAGTACTTTGAGCTAAGCAACTCCCCTCCCACTCATCTCTCTTGCTTCTTTGCTTATTCAAAGTGAGATTGAGTGATCCAAGTGCATTTGCATTGTGAGATTGCATCTAGTTGGCACTTGGTGGTTGATTTATTGCGGGATTCTTGTTTCTCTTGGTGGTGGCCGCCACCTAGACGGCTTGGAGCAGCTTGGAGGCGTTGGCAAGAGTTGGTGTTTGTTCTTGGCTACCTCCGGTGATTGTGAGGGGTTTGTGCCTACCTCGGTGAAGCGCCAAAGGCAACGTTAGTAAATTACTCGTGTCATTGCAACCTTTTGCCATTTGGTAGGTTCTTGTGGCGCCTTTTGAGAGGCTCGGTGCGAGACCGATTAGCCACCGAACCACGTGGTGAAGAGGGACACAACGGGGACTAGCATGCCGGCAAGCACGTGAACTTCGGGATAAATCTTCGAGTCATCATTCTTATTGTGATTGATCGATCCCGGTGGTTGTGTATTGTGTAATTCATCTCTTGATCATATTGATTGGTTGGCTCAATACTTCGCCCCTCGGTGATACCCTTCTAACTCTCTCTTGTATTATTTTCTTAGTTACCTTGCTAGCTTGTTAGTGTAGCTCTTAGCTTGTGTAGCTAGTTAGCTTTAGTTGTGCGGTTTGACTTGTGCGGTTGAGTGCAAATATACTAGAATTGTGAATTGAATAGGTGGCTTGCAAACACCCCGTAGGCTAAGCAAAACTCACATCTCGCTATTTGTTATATTGATAAACTTGTTTAGCTTGTCTTTATAGAAAATTTTAAAAAGGCTATTCACCCCCCTCTAGCCATCAAGACCTTTCAAGCTCCTTCACAGGTGAAAGGTCCTAGTACGGCTAGAGGGGGGGTGAATAGCCTAATAAAAATTCTATAAGATCACTAGAGCAAAATATTAGTAACACAAATGGCGACAAAGCGGTTTTGCTCTAGCTCTAATTGTTAGGCAAGCCACCTATTGCAATTCTAATAATTATAGTCTCTATGGCACACAAAATCTATGTCTCTACTCTAACTAATTAGAGAGCTAGCAAGACAAATAAATTACTCTAAGTTACTCTACTTGCTACTCTACCACAAGAAATATTGCAAGTATGAAAGAGAGGGGAAATTGACTTTTATACCAACGGTGAAGAGTAGAGGATGTTGCCAATCACCAAATAAATAATCCCAACAATATATATATCAATCAATCCAATGCACCGGAAGACAAGAGATGACACAATTGATTTTTCTCCCGAGGTTCACTTGCTTGCCGGCAAGCTAGTCCCCGTTGTGTCGATCAACACCTTGGTGGTTCCTCGGTAGAGCCCCTCAAGCCACGCCCCGCAAGGCACCGCAAGAACCCACACACAAGTGCGGTAACTCAACGACACGAGCAATCCACTAGAGTTGGAATTAGGCACTCCGCCGGGGAACCACAACAACCCCTCACAAATTCACCTTGATTGGGGGCGGACACAATCACCATATCCCCTCACCAATCAATCCAACACCAACCGTCTAGGTGACGGCAATCACCAAGAGTAATAAGAAATCAACAATTGCAATCACCACCTAGTGCCACGAAATTGAATCACAAATGCATGAACTAGGGTTTCCCCAAACCTCCTCTCAAGAACAAGCACCAACCATGGAAATGGAGATGAGAGGGAGAGGATCTTCTTGGAGCTCTCAAATCTATCTCTAGAGCTTGCTCTCTCACTTGATTGGGGCTCAAATCAAAGGAGTGGGAGAGGAGAGGATGAGAGCTTTTCTTCTCTTGAGTGTTCTTGAGAGTATGAGCAAAAAGAGGAAATGAGTGAGAGAGACCCGAAGGGAAGGGAGAGGCGCTGGACATAAACCAGACAGCCAGCGTTGGCCACCCTGCCAGCAGCACACACTGATGAGTGGGCCCAAGCACAAAGACCAACGGCAGGAGCCAAACGGGAGGAAACGGTCACCACACACGCAGCACACGCGTTCGCACGAACTCTCCACGCGCCAGCACCAAATGAGCGAACGACAACAAGGCAGCGGACGGCGTCCTCCACTTTCTCATTGACGAAAAGCAACGGGCATGCAAGTAGCCAATGAGAACTCGACAGCGTCACCTGCTTCCTGCGGCAGCACAGCGGCTAGCGGTTCCAGGCCAATAATGCCGCTTCCTCTCTCTCACAGGGTCACGATGGAAATGGCCCTGAGTCTATTTCTGGCTGACGCATGGGACCACTCCAAAATGCTCTCTCACGAAGTCAAACGGCAGGCATGCAGCTGTGGGCTCCACTCGTTGCCTATTTTTTTTTGAGCATGCAAATGGCGTCGGCGTCTCTCTCTCCAAGAAAACGAGTGGCCAACAAAACACTGCCACACATGCAGTAATAACAGGCGTGGGCAAATTTTCTCTCTAGCCAATCTCGTGAGCACACCTCCTATTTCTGGCAGATGCACATGCAAGTGAAATTCCAGTTCCAGCCGGACCTCCTCTGTTTGCACGTGAGAACAAAGCAGACGCTCTAATGAAACAGAGAACCCTCTCTGGAAAAAAATTCTGGGTGAACTGAAAATTCAGTAAGCAGCTCATATTTCCACTTTTAAACCCCCTTTTCAATTCTAACTCCACCAAACTATCTTGAATAAAATTATACACTTGGAGTTAGCTTTTCACAAATAATTTTTAGGGTTTTCTCATGCATTCTCACCACGTCACTAAGTGCTAAGTATATGCAAATGAGACTCACACTTAGTGGCACTAGATAACCATTGCAATTAAAGATCTCCCCTCTTTATAGTACGGTTATTTATCCTAAATCACTCACACCCTCTATGATGTCTTGAGTGCAAACCAAAAATGGCTCTACAAATTATACCTTTGCCTTGAGCCCATTCTTATTTTTCTCTTTCTTCTTTTCCAAGCATGAGCACTTGATCAATCTTTTGGACCATCTCCATCCACCATGATGCATCATCTAGCTCCATCACTTGGATCGGACCACCTTGTCTAATTCAACCACTTAGCACAAAGGTTAGTCCTAGGTTGTCATTAATTATCCAAAACCAAACATGGAGCTTTCAACAGGCAACAGAACAGATAACCGCGGACTCCTGTACAAATCCTCCATAGATCCAGAGAACCAGATTTGGAGGACCCAACCCTCACATACCTCGCAAAGACACCGGAGTTAGTGCCACCGCGACGGGAACGAGGACGGAGGGACTTATTCCTCTGCGACGATGCTACACCCGCCTCACCATCATCGCTAGGACACCAAAGCCTAGAGAAACTAGGACCTAAACTACCAGCCAGTAGGAGATCCACAGTCTTCCCCACCTCTTGACGCCGAGAAGGCCATCGAAGATGAGGAAGACTGCGGATTCCCCTGGCGGAGACCGGGAAGCCGGACGCCTCTTTCTCGCCTCTTTGAACTGTAGCCAGCGGCGGAGGCAGGATTGATGGCAGGGGGCTGTTTCCTCTTCTTCTTCCTCCTGCCCCTCCTTTCCTTCTTCTTCCTCCTCAAATTTGTAGGGGGGCTCTGTGGGAATCACGGTGGTAGGGGAGCTCGAGCCCCCCCCCCCCCCCGCCCCACCGCTGGCTCCGCCGCTGACTATAGCCACTAGAGGGTTTGAGAGAGGAGGAGTGTCGTCCCTCCAAAGTGCTTGGGATTGGGAGGCCAACTAGGGGAGGAAAAAGATGAGCGGCCGTAGCTGAGAGAGAAGATGGAGATCACAAAACTAAAAATAAGAGCAAACCCAACGCAGGCAACATTGAACGTTAGCCCCAGCGTAAAGTTGCAAGCCATGTAGATATTGATGGGACAAGATGTTGATTCTCCCAACGCAGGCTCATTTCTCTCTTTTACCCAGCAGTCCAGAGCTGGTAGGTGTGCAGAGGTAAAAAGCTGAAAAAACAGATATCATGGACTCCTCTCTCTTCCAATGCGCCCTTCATGTGTTGCTCCAACTTTTCATCAGACGAGGTAGCAGGCTCCTCTGCAAGAGACTCTGTGAGTCTGCGGGACTACCATCTCATATGACATAGATCACCGGTGCCAACGTGGAGCTTGGGGCAGCACGCCATGGTGTCGTGTTGGGCATGGCCTAATGAGGAACGTTGAGGAGAGGAGAGAACTAGGGCAGCTCCGATACTAATTTATGAGCTAGCTTAAAGTATGATATATGTTTTATATTTTAATAGAAGGGAGAAAAAAATTAGCTCTTATCTCTTAATCAATAGCTAGTATGATGCACATATTTTAAAAACTATATGAATAAGTCATGTGGCCCTATTCATTATGAGTTATTCTTTCCGTCTCACAAAGAGTGTTATTCTCAAGATTAACTTTAAACAAATATATATAAATATATAATATTTATGATGTATAATTAGTATCATTAAATAAATTACTTAATATATTTTTATAATAAATTTGTTTGGAGATACAAATGCTGCTAATATTCTCTATAAATCTAATCAAACTCAAGAAAATTTTGACCAACACGAATCTTATAAGGACACCTATTTTACAATGGAGGGAGTATGTGCTAAAAGTCAGTAGTATTGAAGAAATTGTCTTAAGAGCTAATAACTAGCTCATACCATTATGGTTGATTGGTTGCCCTTATAGCGATAATAATAAAAATATATGTTATTTAAGCCAGTCTTAGTGGAGGTTTTATAGAGTTTCATGGACACTAAATATGCTGATATGACATTGTATTTACGAAGAGAGAGAGTTTTGTGTGGATGAAACTCTTCTGTGCTGTTTTTACCGTATGTATTAGAAATTGGGTCACGAAAGACTGGCCTTATGGACGAGAAGTTGCTCAAAAATTTCTATTTTTAGTTAGACCTACTATTTTTTTTAATAAAACCACAACTGTTACAAGTAGGAGCCACATCGCCGCCTAAAATATCTCACACTTTCGTTGATTCTGTCTTCCTGCAGCAACTTCCCTGCGCCAAGCAGAAGACGACGCAAAGGGAGGAGACAGAGAAGAGGCTGCTCGCGACGCCTCATCTCCTGTTGATGTTCTACATTGTCTTCTCCGTTGCTTGCTGCCGCCATGGTTCCATTCATATTCATCGCCTTCGAGCTTCTACAGGCTACGCGTACGCAAGATGTATTGCTGAGGGCTCGAGGCCATTGCCTGCGGCGTACTGGCCAGGCACTACGCAGCCTGTGTGCCCGTCGATACCTGCTAGGCCAAGTTTGTGAGAGCGCCATTAGCCAGAACCAAGCTCGACCTCATGTCTGCGCAATTACAAAAATGAAAAATCAAACGCAAACAGGAAGACTGAACCATTGTAGTTATTGGACAGAATGCCTTCCCACGATTCCACCCCTGAACTTAACTGTTCTGTGGGCACATATGTTAGGTGTTATATAGACTTTTTAGTATGCACATCAGCAAAACTACTTTCAAAACCTTCTCAAGGGGATATTTAAACGGTTTTTAATAGTTTAAAGGGTAGAATACCTGGTTTTATAGGTGAGAGAGTGAAATAGACAACAACCAATAGTTGAGGAGGTTAAGTAGACTGTTTGCCATGTTTGATCCTCACTCAGTCACTTGGATCGATTTACCCATAAGTTTCATACTTGGAGTAGTGCAGCTCATGTTAAGAAGAGATTTCAGGTTTTTTTTTTTTGGGTCTTAGTTCAAGTTGCTGGCTACTATATGCAATTTGGGATTTGGACCATTGACGGGATGATTGATTCTCTGAGAAAGGTTACATTTAGCCTGCATATTTTTCGTTGTAGGGGTAGCACTGAATCAGCCAGGATACCGTGCTTGCTAGTGACAGCAGCAACCACTGTCGTAACAATGTTTTTTCTTTCTTTTTTTTCTTTTGCTCTTGTGTACTGTGTTCAAAAGCTTGTATTGTATCTCGAAACTTTCTTTACAGGTCCCCATACTGATTTGGGCGTAGCATATTAGGTACTCGCTTCGTTCCAAATTATAAGTATCTAAAAAAGTTAGAATGACTTTATGATTTGAAATGAAATGAAGGTAGTAGCTTTCTGTAAGCAAGAAGTGCAGGTTTTTATGGACAACCCAGGTCTATTCATGTACTCCTGAATGATTCTGAAGAAAAAGGGCTGCTTACGGCTCTACCGTTGCAGCTTGCAACGTGTTGGCGCCAGACCCAGGCGCTTCAAGCCAGAATTTATTATTTTCTTCTACTCTATGGGCATGAACGGCTCTACCATACATTTAAGAAGAGAACTACAAGTTCACAATACTTGACCTCCCGAGACGAACACCGCCAAACATCGAAACGCTGCAACCAAAAGCTCATCTCTGATCACTGCACTTCCTAGTGAGAATATCCAATTACCTATTATATTAGAGTACATCATCAATAAAACATCTCACTAAGCTGAAACCAGTTTTGTACTGATGCGATTCTGGTGAATTGTTTGCAGCAATAACATTTTCTGATTTTTATTTTCACTTATGGGGTAAACCAAGAGAAAGAGTATGCTTTCAACGTCAGAATGACCTGGGAGTGGCTCTGGCAGTGGCACGCTGGCACCTATGAGCTCCTCCGACCTCACAAAATTTTGCGTAAGACGGATTTATTCAAGTTTCCTGTTAGCAGTCCCTTGCAGGATTGACAATTCTCTTGGTGCCTTGCTCTGAGGTGTTAATGAAGTAGAGTCAATGGAAGTCTGGCTGGCCAGTGGATGTGAGGCAGCGGTGCCACATTCTGCTGTTGGGGTTCACGTGCTTTGGTGTTGTAATGACCTCTGTGATGGGAAGGTAGACATAATGTGTGTTGCAAACTCCTGACGTGATGCCACTGAACCCAGCAAATGCTCCATGGACCTAAAGGACATCCATACAATTTTCTTCTGTAAAAATCCTACTCTTGCATTGAAATGAATACTAGCACACAATGAAAAGAAATCAACTTACAGCATTTTGCCCAAGTACGGTGCATAGAATAGCATCAGATGCATTTGCACGACAGGCCCGAACCATATATGTTGGATCAATGTATTTTAGATCAGCAGGAACACTGATGTCCTTGAAATGCTTCTTGATCTGTAAGGTGATACAAATGCCACTGAATAATATGTAAAGTGGAAAAAGAATGTCCACAAAAAAAGCAAGAGCAAGGTTAGAGCACCATAAAGGCACAACTCACATCGGTGTGCCAGTTCAAAGAAGGCACACTCTCTTTTTAGCAAATCAAGCAATTCTTTTACAGGTTCCCTTTTAGTTATATATAGGAAACCAGAGTTACATAAACTATGTACTGGTCAGGAATAGATAACTAATAATATACTTGAATATGGTTCCACTTTGTAAATCTAGTATCAGATCTATACTTGGCATTCTTACGAAAAATGAAACTTGACAACAGCAATTCAGCATAAACCACACATATAAGCTCTTGTATACCAGGCAGGAAGTAAAACCTCGATTAGGTTTCACAAAAAACCAGAGCCACACCCAGCCACCCCCAACCAACCAATCTCACTGCCTGAAAGGCAGTGGTCGTAGGGGTTTTCGACTATAATTTCATAAGTAGTTTATATCCTTATACTGACCTTCAAAGATGCCATATACAAAATCTATTTCACAAGGGGTTTAACAAGAGATACCTTCTGCTGCATGTGGACACCAAAGTCACTAAGTATCACATTTCCTGAAGCATCAGTTGCATTTGATTTTTGCAGTAAATCCTGTCCCAAGAGTACAAAAATACATTTTCAATTTTCACTATTCACCCATGAAACTAGAGCATTAGAAGCAGTCAAGAAGGATAAACTGTTTAGCCACTGCGCTGTCTTACCTGCCCTGCACCTTCAGCAACACAAACCACACAAAATCCCTTTGTATTAAGTAAATGCTCAAGGTGTCGCAAGACACCATGTTCTCCGTCAAGTGTGAAGGATACCTTCATTCATACAGTAAGCTTTTGTCAGTACATGTGAACCAAAGACAATTTAAGTCCATCATCTTAGCGTTTAGTGTTTACAGACCTCAGGTATTAGGCAGACATCAATCTGTCCACTGGAAAGAGAAGCATGCATGGCTATGAATCCACTACTTCTTCCCATTAATTTTACCAACCCAATTCCATGGTATGCACTACGTGCCTATAAACACATAAGGAAGAAATCAAGTAAAGAAAGCACAGACTGTATGTAGAATTCAACTTCATTTCACTATCATTTTGAAATGCACTAACATTGAGAATCAAAGCCTACCTCTATATAGGCAGAATTGATTGCACGCTGAGCTTCTTCCACAGCTGTATCAAAACCAAACGTCTTATCCATAAAAAGTATATCATTATCAATTGTCTTTGGAACTGCTACAATTGAAACTTTCAGTTTTCTCTTTCGACACTGCAAACCAGAAAAAAAATATAGACATAAACAACCGAAGAAGAATAACACTCCATGGAACACACAATACGTGTTTTGAGTGTAGATTCATTTACAACCTTCCTGAATCCTAACTAATGTAGCACACAGAACGGAAGATAGTTTTAGTACCACAAAGTTGTGAAAATACACCCACTTCTCACAGCAGGTTTACTCAATACCAACAATTTCAGCTATAGAATTGGGTTCAAAACTAATTTCTTAAATTTAAAATTCAATAAACTTGATAACTTTTAACTCGAAAAAGACAAAAAGTCCCAAGCAGTGGACAGTTGCCCACGTAGTCAGCCAGATATTTGCATATTTAGTTAATATATGACAGTTAATATACGTAGCAATTAGGTAATACTCCCTCGTTCCAAATTATAAGACGTTTTGACTTTCCTACATACATTGCTTTTGCTATGTATCTAGACATAGTGTATATCTAAGTGCATAGCAAAAGCTATGTATCTAGAAAAGTCAAAACGTCTTATAATTTGGAATGGAGTATATATGAATCTGATTACTGGGCTATAGTGAAATGAACTAAATTTACCACATCCAAACATGCCCCAAAGTCCTAGAAGTATGAAATAGAAGAGAGAGTTATACCTCCTCATGAATAGCATTAGCTCCTGCATGGCTACCATTTCCACCAATTACAAACAGCATGTCAATTCTTCTGGCCTACAAACATAAGACGATCGTGTAAACAATATTGAAGCTGCAACACGGAAATATGGTGTCTTGCATTTCAGGTTGCTTACCTGTATACTATCTACAATCTCACTAGTTTTAGCTCCTCCACGAGAGACTCCTAAGAAACTTCCTCCAGAAAGATTTATGTTTTCCACCACGTCACGCGAAAGCTGAAGATTCTCACCACAATGATTCAACAACACCATGAACTATTTAGCACCTGGGATAGAAAAGCATCCTTACCGGCATTTCTTTTAAGCCTTTCTCAAAAAATCCACGATAACCAAATGGGATTCCAACAATATTCTTCACCCCATAAGTCTCCAAGGTAAATACTATCTGGAAATATAAGTAAATATAGTCACATACCACCAACAGCTCTGGTTATTCTATTCAGCGTTTACTTGAAAGTGAGGGATTCACAATTCAAAAAACATCTACAAGTTCAATGTTTAAGCATTAAAACATAGCATACTAAATTACACTAAGTTCATTTGCATTTGGCTTCCCACTTTTCTCGCTAGCTCTGATCAAATGGATTATCATAACCCATAAAACGTATCTTGCTCCTAACATGGTCAATACTTCTGTAACCTTTACAAGTGTATGTGTCCATAAATGTCTGGTGCAATATTTCATCAAGAACTGGGCATACTGAGAATGCAAATGGTGCAAAATCACTTGAGCAATACTATAAAACAATCATACCTGTCTAATGACATCATTTAAACCAGGGCAGAGCCCTCCACAGGTAACAATGGCAGCCTTTACTTCTTCAGGTTCGTAATATATCTCCTTACGAGGACCTGCACGATGAACCCTATAGAAAGCAACTACCACTCTCTCATCCATTTCTCATTCTTAAAATTAAACAAATTTCTTAAGTGATAGAAGAAGAGTTTCTAGTAATTCAGTAACAGGAGAACTTGGCAGTAAGGGTGAAAAAGATTCTAAAACAAAGAAATAAGAAAATAACACTATGATTAGCCAGACCAGCGAAAGGGCCTCTAGTTGAGTTGGTTAGGTGGTCTAAGTAGCACTACTCAGGTACTCAGGCTGGGGTTAAAAAAATCCCCTCGTGTGTCCCATGCCAAAGCACAGGTCTAAGGCCTGGCCCCGGTTGTGGTCGTTCTCACATGGGCTACGGTGCCGCTATATATGGGTGGGCAGGTTTCAGGGGGTTTCTTGACCTGCGTGAGGTCTTCTTCTTAATGCAATACCCGGGGGCTGTCTTAAACCCCGCAGGTCGAGTTTTTTTTTATTAGCCAGACCAAATAATAAGAATATAGTATTACTCATGATATGCTGAGAGGTGAATATTGACAGAAGTTAACAACACTTGGAGTATTTCGGGGAAACATTCGTACTTTTAGCATAAAAAGGTGAATCACCTCCTCCAGAAGAAAGAAAAATAACTAATTTGCTGTGCTGCATGAGATCATACCAGTGTTCCACCCAGCTACAATCAGGATCAATGCACTCAGCTCCAGCAGAAGTAGGAGAGGCATACTTTATCACCTAAATAAACAAACTTTTGTAAGTGATAAATTCACCAGTAAGAAAAAACAAAGCCTCTTTTCGAGACCATGCCTCATTATATGTATTCATCTGCAAGTGCTCAACAAGTTATACTTGTCATATGTGCTCAATATTGACCTTCAGAAGGGCTCTATCACTCTTATTTACATAACCGTTCCACATATCAGTTGATGAGCCATCACCATCACCCAGGGGAATTCTGTCATAATAAAAAAAATAATGGATGTTGAAATCAAAGGAGCCAGCTACAGTTCATTGGTTTAGATATCAAAACCAGTTAAGTCAAAGAAAGATATAGCAGACTGGAATGAACCTGTTTTTCTTCAAAGAGAATGTAGTTCTTCTTGGCTCCAAATCATATATATCAGTGATGTGTGGCAAACTAAAACGCCTGTTCCAGTCTTCCTGGTACTTTTGGTTCCAAGAAGGGTCAGTGAAATCTAGGTCTAGCTTCCCTGATATAGCTGTCACACGCAGTGCTGCAAATCTTTTTCTGCACTTTTGCCTGCTTAACTGAGTGAAACCGTATCGACACTGGTCCTTTGTTGGATGCAGCCAATGTTGCTGTGTGGTAGAACTTGTACTTGCTTTGAAAGCAACAGCCATCCCAGACAAGGTCATGAAAAGTTATAGTGGACCTGTCAATCCGCAGCAGAAATTCAGTAAGATAATGTTAATATCCTATAACAACAGTCACAATTTGAATTTGGTTGGTGGATAGTAACACAAATTGTATCGCACTGTGTAACTAAATTGCTACAAGCATGCCACATTCTATCTAGAAGAATAAAGAAACTTGCAGATGGATCATGCAAAGCTCAACACTGGCTCAGTTTTCACTTCATAATCGGCTATGTTCAGTACGTTCACGCTGTACAGTCCAAAACCAAATGCAATGGTAGTTTATAAAACTGAAAACACCAGAATATAGTTAGATGAACTGCTAGATGTCTCTGGCTGACAAAGTGCGATAATGATTGCAACAAGATCTAGCTCCAGTTCAAGCTATTTGGAAATACACCCAATCCGTAAACTCATGGCGGCCGAAACAAGCCGAAATTTACACTATGCACTGAAAGGCTTATTGAAGCACATGAAATCTAAATAAACTATCCTAACAGCACATATAACAATCCAAAAATCAAATTCGAGAAGCAGGAGGTTGACAACTTGCTTGAATCGCCGGTGGCATACATTTCCGTCCTAATCAACCAACACGAGCTTGAATCACGAAACTAGCAAAACCACAGCCCTGACAGCGTCGTTCAAACAGAGCACGAGCATTGCAGGCGATCAGCTAGGGAAACCAGCAAGCTGCAGTCGAGGCGCCCACACCCCGCTCCTCCAATCGCAGGTACCCCAAATCCACGGTCATCTGCAAAAATTTCCAACAGACACGAGCACCGATCGCGAGGGAACCCCCACATCCACGCCGCCACGGACGCGAAGAAAAAACATTGGCATTGCGCCCGTTCAAGCGTACACGCCTGCGGCGTCCATGCCCTGGGCGACCCTAACCGCCCGAGTAGATGGATCTCCGCAGACCCGGGAGCAGAAGCGGAGAGAGATCGATCCCGCGCGCGCGGCGCGCGGCGCAGGAGATGGATGGATGGATTGGGGAGGGCAAGGGAGGGAGGCGGCGGCCTACCTGCGGCTTTGGACGGCGAGAGGAGATGGGGGATTCAACTTGGAGCGCGCTCTGCTCCGGCGGCCCGGCCTCCGGCTTTGGAGGGTTCGGGGGGGGTGTTCTTCGTCGCGTCGTTGATCGGTTCGAGTAGTTTGACACCCTGGCGCGGCGGAGAAGCAGAGGCAGTGGAGCGGGGGAGGACGCAGGAGGCCAGGTGGGGTTCTCTTCCACGTGGCGCAGAGGAAGGGAGAACGAACTGCGTGGGCGCAGTGTACGGACTACCAGCCCCTATAATGGTCCGATTAAGGGCCGGTTCAGTTTTTTTTTTTTTTTGCACAATGATACTGTAGCTCTTTTCGTTGTTATTTGGCAAATATTATTTTATTATGGTCTAATTAGGCTTAAAAGATTCGTCTCGTCCATTTCGTCTAAACTGTGTAATTAGTTTTATTTTTTTTATCTATATTTAATGCTTCATGCATGTGTCCAAAGATTCGATGTGACGAGAAATCTAAAAAATTTTGCAAAATTTTCTGAGAACTAACAAGGCCTAAGAGCAAGTATAGCAACAGCATGGAACATGGTTAAATGCCGAGATGGAGGAGAAAAGTAAGGAGAGAGAGGAGAAATAGGTTGTAAACTTACAACTGGCATAAACATAGGAACTAAGAAATTTTGTGACAGAGACAAGTGGACCATATATTAACGGTAAAGAGCTCACTACTATATGGGTGGGCTGAGAGAAAGCTACAAAGAACCTCGTAGCTAGTAAGCCGGCTGTATTATTAGCCTTGCTCTAAGACGTCCGGACGGACGTCTACTCTGCTTTCCGTATCCAATCCCCCGCTTCCTCTTCCTTTCCGTGCTCACGCCTCGTCCTATCCCGACACGCGGCCATAGCTGTCTTTCTGGGCGGCATCGGTGTCCTCACTCACCGGAAGCGCCCCAGCGTCCGCGCGTTCAGTGGCCCTCTCCTCCACCCCGACGAGATCAATGAAGCACAAGCAAGATCCATGGACGTGGCATGACGGTGTTACAAGGGAGTGGGAGCTCTCCCCCACCCCGGCGCGACGCCCTCCCCACCCCTGGCGGCGCCCTCCTCATCCCCGGCGACTAAGCTCCCCCCACTCTGGCGACGCTAAGGCCGTACTGGTGGCGCTAGTGATAGTGGTGCTAGCGTGCAGCCACTCACCGCCGTCTATGATGCGCGGATACTCCAGGGGGGTCCATATCCCGTATCCGATACGTAGTGGACACGGATACGCCTTGGATACGTATCCAGGCCGTACTAGAAAACTGGATACGTACTGAACAAGATACGTGTATCAGACACGTTTGGGTCAATCTGGATACGGCCCGTGAGAGAAAACCAGCCCAACTTTACGTCCCACGCGTATCTATTCCCCTTCAGGACTTCACCCGCACGACGCACGCTAGCAGTCTCGTGATTCCCGCACAACCGCACCGCCCACGCGCGCCCGACGCGAATGGTGATTAGTTGAACAGTAGCCAGACAGCAAGCAGCCGGCGGGGACCCTTTGGTGTGTGGTCTGCAGATGTGACCATATTGAGTTGTGCACTCAGGTTACTATATTGTAGCCGTGGTTTTCAATTTTCATATTAAATCATGTGTAGTTATTAATTATTATTATTATTAAAAATATATTCTAGCAGTATCCCATGTCACTGTTTTTTAAAGAATAGCGTATCCGCGTATCTGATACGTATCGTATCCGATACCCGTATCCGTATCCGGACAACATTGACCGCCGTCTCCGACCCCGACGACCGAAATCGACCAGCCCAGCTTTTTCCTCCTCTATATTGCATACGTATGTTTCAAGTGTTTCAGGCGTTTCAGATGTACGTTGCTATCGTTTCATATGAATATTGTAAAAGTAGATCAGGGGATGTTGCACATGTTACATAAGTTGCAATTGTTTCTGAGGCATGTTGCTAGCGTATGTTTCGAGTGTTTCAGATGTTTCAGAGGTATGTTTCATCTATGCTTCAAGACACATGTTGCAAGTGTGTTTATCTAGATGTTGCAAGTGTGTTTATCTAGATGTTGCATGTGTTTCTCACATACGTTGTATGTGTTTTATTTAGATGTTGCGTATGGTAGTAATGATTTTCAAGTGTCGTGGAAGCATGTTTCGAGTGTTTTAACTGCCTTCAGACGTATGTTGCAACTGTTGTATCTGGATGTTTCAAAAGTAGATCGGGTGTTTCATCTCTCCTCCCACCTGCTGCATTGTCTCGATGTGTCTTTCTCCTGGCGCCAGCAAGGCATCCATACGATACTGCGGTCGGGTCCTTTCAAATCGAGGTGTCGTGCCCCTCCCTCTCATGTCGCTGGGTGGCGCAGGCCCCGCATGAAGCGCGCAAAATAGAGTGTAGCGCGCGAGTGTTCGTCCGGACGCTAGCACTACCGCCAGGCTCCAGAGGACAGAAGTACACAGCTCACACTATGAGAGTGTTTGAATCCAGGAACTAAAGTTTAGGGATGTCACATAGAGGTGTCACATCAAGTGTTCGGATAGTAATAATAAAAAAATTACAGAAGTGCTCAATAATCCGCGAGAAAAATTTATTAAGCCTAATTAATCCGTCATTAGCACATGTTTACTGTAGCACTACATTATCAAATAATGGACTAATTAGGCTTAAAAAATTCGTTTCATAAATTAGTCTCAATTCTATGTATTTAGTTTTATAATTAATCTATATTTAATTTAATACTCCATACATGTGTCAAACACTGGATGCGACAGAACTAAACTTTTGCTCCAGAGAAACAATCACAGCCATACTCATAGCCCATTGGACCCGATCCGTCCGAGGAAATCCTGATCTGACATTAACTCGGGTCAGTCTCGAACCATGATTTTCAGTCAGTCCGGTTGGGTTTAACCTGAAAAAATTCAAGCTAAAATAAGAAAAATAAGAAAAATAAGAAATATGGAATGCAAGTGTATCGGATCATATTTGAAGCAAAAATTTTTGACCCAATCACTTTTCTAGCCAGATCAGATGTGATGTTTGAAAAGGTCTGCCTCATGCTTGGTGGATTTTATTAATACTATATTTGTAGTTTTCAACATCAAAGTGGTAGGATTGTTCTGCATAGCAAATTACAAACGGAAATGATTTGCACCTGGGAAATAATAATGTACTGCCAGACAAGATCTTAACAATTTTGCATCTGATCACCGGAAATAGGAACGAACTGAGATAGTCGAGAACGGAAACGAAAAGGGATATGCGGAATACGAAAACAAACAAACACGAACCGGAACACGAAACTTAAGAGAACATATTTTTTCTGTAGAAATCTAATGTTCAAAGATAGAACATGAAACTTAAGCTTAGAGAACATTTTTTTCTGTAAAGATCTAATGTTCAAAGGTTGCTACGATAGTATGTATTTTTCACAAAAATGAAACGGGATGGAATAAATGAAGAATGGAACAAAAATCGAGATTATCCCGTACGATTTCATCCCTAGACACTGTAACACCCTAAATTTTGAAGAAAAGAAAAATAGGAAAAATATGGTTTTTATATTTATTTTTGTGAAGCATGCAACTTTAGAATAAGAATAATTTTATAAATTTAAAATCAAATATAAGGGTAGGAACATGTTTGAGCATTCATGCTGCTGCATCTGGAGTTTTTCATTGAGTGGTTTGAATCAAATTCAAATTTGATTTGAAAATCATTTGAAAAATGGATTTGAAAATTCGGAAAAGAAAAGAGAAAAGAAAAATGTATTTCATTCGGTTTTTGGCCCGTTCCTTCTCGCGGCCCAGCGCCAGCCGCGGCCCAGCTCCCTTCTCCCCGCGCGCCCGCTTTCTCTTCTGGGCCGAGCCGGCCAACGGCCCGCAGCCCAGCTCCGCCCGCGCGTGGCCGCGTCCCGCCTGGAGTCGCCGACAGGTGGGTCCTCTTTGTCAGCGTCACCTTCTACCTTTCCTTTCTTCTTCCTCCGGTTTCCCAATCGCGAGCTCCGGTTTCCCTCCTTCTCCGATCCGGTTGGCAGCCCAATCTCCCTCCTTTCCTTAGTTGGTGACACCCCCGAGCTATAAAATGCGACCCCCGCACCCGTCCGCATCTATCCCACCCTTTTGGAGCCGCCCTTGTCGTCTCCTCGAGCTACCGCGCGCGCCACCGTCGCCATCGCCGCCACCGCAAGCTTGCCGCCGCTTTCCGGTCCTCCTCGGGTCTTCTTATCGCGCGGGGTGAGTTCGCCGTAAGCTTCTCGACCTCCCGGTGTTCTCCTTTCTCTATTTGGTGGCCGGAGCCGTGTGCTAGCAAATTCCAGTGATGGCGCCGCCGTGGGAGCTCGCCGGCGGCCGAAGCCCGGCCGGAGCGCCGCCCGTTCCCGTCCCCGATCAATCTGCACCGTTGGATCTAGATCGGACGGCGTAGATTAGAAGATAACGGTTCGCGTGTCTTTTTGCTAAAGAGTCCCTGCTCTTTTCTGGAATAGAACCCGCAGTCCAAAGCGTATTCGGGAAAATACGTATTTAATAAAAGAAAACGTAATTCGTTTCGGAAAAAGAAAAATACGCTTTCTGTTAATTACAGTTTTGCCACTGAGATTGTTTTAGCCGTAGAATCTTCGTTTTAACTCCGATTTGATCCATTCAAATTGCGTTAGATTCGTATTCGCGAGATCTATCTAATGGTGTAACTGTACAGTAGGTTTAGATTAATTTATTTTCGAGATTTAATTAAAGTATTTATTTTTCTATAGGAAATCTTCGGAAATTCATAACTTTGTCGTTTTAGATCCGTTTTTCGTGATCTTCGCGTCTGTGTGATCCTAGCGAGTTGTAGATTCATTTTAAAAACTTTTTATTTTATTTTCTTACTGTTGGTGTATTGTTCTAATTATAGTCTTGTTTGTCTATGCATGATTGCCTCTGGATGTGTGTTGTTGATAATGGTTGATCGAGTATAGACGGTGAGCAATTCGTTGGAAATCAAGAGCCTTACTACGAGCAAGATCTTCAGGACCAGTTTGAGCAAGGCAAGTATAGCATGGGATTATCCTTGTGGTCCTATTCACCCTATGCAATTAAAATCATTATGCATTTATTCCTTGTTAAGGATGACTTAGAGATTGATCCTATACCTTGGTACCTATTATGATGCATTGATTAGTATGGCTAGTGCTTAAACATGGACTATGATCATGTAAATTGATTAAAGGAATATGCAATAAACATTTAAAATATGATTTTGATTCTTGTATAAAGGGGATTAGAGCATGTGTGTTGTTTTGTTGCTCTAATTGCTCTCCATAAGGACTCATCTATAAGCGACAATCCGGGATTTACAGTACAACTGTGAGGGCTATATGGCTCTGGCTTTAGCTCAGTATGAGGACCTTTTCTAGCTTGTTAGAGGTTACCCTTGTGGCGCAAATGGGGTAAAGCAGACCGTGGATCTCTGCGTGTGTATCACATGGACTGACTTCTGAAACCTAGCGGCCCTAACTTGTTAGACGAACCTTTGAAAGGCTTCATAGTGATTCCCTGCCCGCTCACCTTGGAAGTGTTTTGGGAGTAATTAACCCGGGCATATGGGTAACACGACTCACAGTGAAAGTGTACAACCTCTGCAGAGTGTAGAACTGTTATAACAGCCGTGCTCACGGACACGAGTGGCCTTGGACCCTTATGGAATAGTTGATTAATTGTTTATGTTTATGTTTTTGCTATTCATTAATCATTTCACATGGATCATATGTTTATTGTTTACATTGAGACCTATTGTTGCAATTGATATGCTAAAATCATGTTAACTAAAAGCTACATGCTGATAAACCCATGATTATGCCTATTTGAGCCTCATTAACCCCATGTTACACTTGTTGAGTACGAGATGTACTTACGCTTGTTTATTCTTCTTATTTGGATAAAAATCCCGGATGGGTAACAGATGGAGGTAATAGCGACTACTACGCCTACTTCCCTGAGGATTACTAGTCTTGCTGTCAACCAGTCAATGTACCTGTGACTGGAGCTACCACGAGAGAGATTTTTATTTATACTTCCGCTACATTTGTGTTAAGACTATGTGTTAAATATCGTGATGTAATAACATTTGCCATGATACTTCTGTTATAATTTATGAACTTATGTGTGATTGATCTCTGGGCGCACATAAGGGTAAGCATTCCATTTGGTCGATAAATGGGTGTGACAAATTGGTATCAGAGCTCTTGTTTGACTGTAGGACGCAAGCCTAGTTAGCAATGGTCGAAGTAGTGTCATCTTTACACTATTTTTATGCTCACTATCTTGCTCTTGTTATTTGATAAATTTTTATGCTTCTTATGTCTCATTCTATTACGAAATTTTGCCTCTATTCTAACTTCATCTAAAAATTCTGTAGATGACTCGTGATCGTAAGACTGCCCGCATCAGCATTGGAGGATACTACCCACCTCATGCCCTGTTTGCAACTGAAGAGCCACAAGAGCCAGAACCTCAGGAGCAAGAGAAGACCCCTGTAGTACCAGCACCAGCACCTCCCCAGGAAGAGATTGAGCCTGAAGAAGATCCAGAAATAGTTGAGGTTGAAGATGGTGAGGAGGAGGATAATGGAGGAGAACAACCCCCGTCTCCACCACATGAAGCTCCTGAAGATATGCCACCTCCCCTAATGGGATGGACTGTGAGGATCTACCACAGGAATGGAGGGGATGCTGTCTCTCATGTTCGCCTAGTGGGGATGCTCACTGCCTACTTCGCGGATTGGCATCCAGCTGTGGAGTACGTCTGCTGGGAGTACACTCATCCACTGGAGAGCACGCACTGGAAGGCAAGGGCAAGCATTTTTACACACAAGCAAGACAAGGGGGCATATCAGCTGGACAGGATGTTCTCTCATGTGGGACATCGAGCCACCATTGAGGATAGCATTGAAGATGCTGCTTTTGAAGCATGTATGGGTCTTCGCTATCTTCGCTTTAACCTCATGAAGCATGACATCCATCGCTTCCTTCCTCGTGCACACCCCGAGCTTGGTTGGGCTATGACAGATCCAGTGCAGCTAGAGCCACTACCTCGGGTGATGGTGAACTTTGTCTATGACATGATGGATAGGAAGCTGCAACTAGAAGAGATGGTAAGGACACAAGGGAAGACTATCAAGAGATGCCAAGCAACCATTGATGAGCTCCGAGCAAACCAAGGCTTGCCCAAGATCTACGAGGAGTTAGAGCATGAGCCACTTCCTTAGGAAGTAGGAGTCCTTTCATGTAATAAGAACGTTCTTAGTAACGTCAGTTGAGTCAGTTGAGTCTGTCGTGTGGTTTGAACTTTGGTGTGTTAGTTGCTTTATTATTATGCTTATGTGTGAGTTGGATCTTTGTTTGAGTGTCTGGACTTGTAGGCATGTCTACAAGTTCCATTATTAAGAATAATAAGTTTAATAGTCAAGGAATAATAGTTGGGTTTGATAGTATCTCGTTTCTGTCCTTGCTGTTTTCTAGAGCAGTCTCTGATGTTTCTGTTATAGTTTAAAAATGGTTCGTGCAACATTTATGAAATTTTTATGAGAGAAACTAGACTCAAGCATCTTTCAAATGCCACTGGAATCACCTTTTTATCTAATCTGGTTCGAGAGATATAATTTTCACAAGTTAGAGTTTCTGCACAGTCTGGAATCTGGAACAGTTTCTGTTGCGCCTTATTTTTCATGGACTTAACGACAGAATCTGGTCTTGAGGTCTGAATAGAAATTGTGGATAATTTCATAAGCTTTCCAACCATGTACAGCACGCCTCTTTTGGACTTCTGTAGCCCGAGATATGATTGAAATACTGAACTGTCAATATTGCTACTCGTCCAGAAAACTTTCAGATCTCATTCTTAATCTTATAAGTGGTTAATAAACTGGATTTCTTAAAGTTTGCATGTTTATGGGTGGCAGATGGCCGGAAGAGGAAGAGGCAGAGGTCGTGGCAACATTCCCCCGAATCCACCACCACCACCGCCACCAACTATCGAGCAGTTGCTGGCAGTACAGACGCAGTTGATGCAACAACTGGTGCAGAATCAGCAGAATCAGCCAGTTGCTGGAGTGCAACCACGTGATAAGCGTGGTGAATTTTTGAAGGGTCGTCCCCCAGTGTTCACACATGCTGCTGATCCTATGGAGGCTGATGATTGGCTTCGTGCAGTGGAGAAACAACTCACCATTGCACAATGTGATGACCGACAGAAGGTGTTGTTCGCTTCTGGGCAACTTCAGGGAGAAGCTCAAGATTGGTGGGAGTCTTATGAGTATGGCCGTCCTGCTAATGCTCCTGCAGTCACCTGGCAGGAGTTTAGAGAAAACTTCAGGGCTTACCATATCCCTGAAGGGATGATAGAATTGAAGGCGGAGGAATTCCGGAACCTGACCCAAGGGTCAATGTCTGTAGCTGAGTACCGTGACAAGTTTGCTCAACTGTCACGATATGCTCCACATGAGGTGGCCAATGACAATGATAAGCAGCGCCGCTTCTTGAAGGGATTATATGATGGACTACAGTTGCAGTTGATGTCCAATACCTATCCTAACTTTCAGACGCTTGTGAACCGCGCTATTGTGGTGGATAACAAGCGCAAAGAAATGGATGCTAAGAGGAAGAGGTTACAGGGACAAGCCTCCAACAGCAACACCCGTCCACGCACTGGCTTCCAACAGAATACTCAGCAGAGACCTCCTTCTGGACAGTGGAACCGTGGTCAGACCCCATTTCGTGGACAGTTCCCTCAACGTCCCCCATTTCAGCCACAGAGTAGCAACCAACGTCCACCACAGCAGAATGGGAATCAAGTGCAGCGCCAGGGTCCTTCCAACAACACACCTACAAAGACCAGTGCTCCCAACACTCCCAATAGGTGTTTCCGTTGTGGAAAAGAAGGTCACTTTTCTTTCAACTGCCCAGAGAAGCCTAACCAGCAGACTCCCCAGAGACAGGGCAGCCACCAGAAGCTCGCACTTAACTCGGGAAGGGTGAATCATTTGTCCCAGGAAACTGCAGTGGAGGAGCCAGAAGTTATGCTTGGTACGTTCGATGTCCACTCTACTCCCGCCACTGTTCTTTTTGATTCTGGAGCATCACATTCTTTCATATCACAATCATTTGTTAGAATACATAGAATCCATTTGTGTGCTATGAAGAACCCTATCTTAGTAAACTCACCGGGTGGAAGCATGCCAGCATCTTATCGCTGTCTTCCCATTAGTCTCAACTTAAGGGGGGTAGAGTTTTCAGTTAGCCCTATAGTTTTGAGAACAGCTGGGATTGATCTTATACTGAGAATGGATTGGATGACCCAACAACAAGCAGAGATTCAGTGTAAGGATAAATCGGTTGTGCTGACTACACCAAAGGGGGATAGGATCAAGGTTGAAGTCAAAGTGCAAAAACAAGCGACCGCTACAGTGAACCAGCTCAATAATGGTGCTAATCAGGAGGATCCAGTTGTGGAGGAGTTTCCAGATGTGTTTCCGGAGGATTTGCCAGGTATGCCACCAGACCGTGATATTGAATTTATTATTGAATTATTACCTGGAACTGCACCTATAGCTAAGCGTCCATATAGAATGGGAGTAAATGAACTAGAAGAACTTAAGAAACAAATTAAGGAATTACAGGATAAGGGTTTTATTCGTCCTAGTTCGTCACCATGGGGTGCACCAGTAATTTTTGTGGATAAGAAAGATGGAACTCGGAGGATGTGTGTAGATTATCGGTCTCTTAATGAGGTTACCATTAAGAACAAGTACCCATTGCCTAGAATTGATGACTTGTTTGATCAGTTGAGAGGAGCTTGTGTATTTTCCAAGATTGACCTTCGTTCTGGATATCATCAATTGAAGATTCGTGCCAGGGATATACCTAAGACAGCATTTACTACACGTTATGGGTTATATGAGTATACGGTGATGTCATTTGGATTGACTAATGCTCCCGCATACTTCATGTACTTAATGAATAAGGTGTTCATGGAATATCTGGATAAGTTTGTAGTGGTATTCATTGATGATATACTAGTGTTTTCCAAGACGAAGGAAGAACATGCTGAACATTTGAGGTTGGTCTTGCAGAAGCTCAGAGAGCACCGACTATATGCAAAAAGGAGTAAATGTGAGTTTTGGCTTAAGGAAGTTTCTTTTCTGGGTCACATCGTGTCAAATGGAGGAATATCAGTAGATCCTGGCAAGGTGAAGGATGTATTGAATTGGAAACCACCTACCAATGCAAGTGAGATCCGTAGCTTTTTGGGATTGGCTGGTTATTATAGAAGGTTTATAGAGGGATTTTCCAAGCTTGCAAAACCAATGACTGCATTGTTGGAAAAGAATGCTAAGTTTGTGTGGTCCGAGAAGTGTCAGACTAATTTTGAGGAGTTGAAGAAAAGATTGACTACTGCACCTGTCTTAGTTTTGCCAGATCTGAATAAACCTTTCTCTATCTATTGTGATGCATCTCGATTGGGATTGGGATGTGTTCTGATGCAAGAAGGTAGAGTGGTGGCATATGCATCGAGGCAGTTAAGGAAGCATGAGTTAAATTACCCTACTCATGATTTGGAATTAGCTGCAGTGGTTCATGCATTAAAGATATGGAGGCATTATTTGATGGGACATAAAAGTGATATATACACTGATCACAAGAGTCTCAAGTATATCTTCACTCAAACAGATTTGAACTTGAGGCAGCGGAGATGGTTAGAGTTGATAAAAGACTATGATCTAGAGGTGCATTATCATCCCGGAAAAGCCAACGTGGTCGCTGATGCTCTTAGTAGGAAGAGTTATGCAAATGAAATACAAGTAATGCCTATGCCAAAGGAATTGTGTGCTGAGTGTAAGTATCTGAACTTAGGATTTACTACTAATGCAGTGGAACTAGTATTGGAGCCTACTTTGGAGCAAGAAATCCGTAAAGGTCAGCTGAAAGATGAAAAATTGAGAGAGATAGCTGAAAACATAGCGAAAGGAAAATCTCCAGGATTCCATAAGGATGAAAATGGTACGCTATGGTTTGGGAAAAGGTTGTGTGTGCCCGAAGATAGGGAAATACGAATGGCAATTCTGCGTGAAGCTCATGAGTCAGCTTATTCCATACATCCTGGTAGTACTAAGATGTATTTAGATCTGAAAGAGAAATATTGGTGGTATGGTTTAAAGAGAGACGTAGCTGAGTATGTTGCTTTGTGTGACACATGTCAAAGGGTGAAAGCGGAACATCAAAGACCTGCAGGATTGTTACAACCTATGCAGATACCTGAGTGGAAATGGGAAGAGGTTGGTATGGATTTTATAGTTGGGTTACCGCGGACTCAACGAGGATATGATTCAATTTGGGTAATAGTGGATCGTTTGACTAAGGTTGCTCATTTTCTGCCTGTGAAGACTACATATAGCAGTGCGAAACTGGCAGAGTTGTATATGGAAAGAATAGTGAGTTTACACGGAGTTCCTAAGAAGATTGTGTCTGATCGAGGTACTCAGTTTACATCTCACTATTGGCAAAAGATACATGAATCATTGGGGACCAAACTAAATTTCAGTACAGCTTATCATCCTCAGACTGATGGTCAAACAGAGAGAATTAATCAGATATTGGAAGATATGTTGAGAGCTTGTGCTCTACAATATGGTACCAGCTGGGATAAGAGTTTGCCATACGCAGAGTTCTCTTATAACAATAGTTATCAGAAGAGTCTTCAAATGGCACCGTTTGAGGCTCTGTATGGACGAAAGTGTAGGACCCCCGTTGTTCTGGAATCAGACAGGGGAAAGTCAAGTGTTTGGACCTGATGTATTAAAGGATGCTGAAAAGAAAGTAAGAATGATTAGGGATAATCTAAAGATAGCCCAGTCCAGACAGAAAAGTTATGCTGATACTCGCAGAAGGGAGTTGACATTTGAGGTAGGAGAGTATGTCTACTTGAAAGTGTCACCCATGAGAAGTGTGAAGAGATTTAACATGAAGGGTAAATTGGCACCAAGATATATTGGACCTTTCAAGATTATAGAGAGACGTGGTGAAGTGGCATATCAATTGGAATTACCCGAGAGTCTGGCAGGTGTACATGATGTGTTCCATGTATCACAATTGAAGAAATGTTTGCGAGTACCAGAAGAACAGATTCCGATAGAGGAACTCACTGTTAAGGAGGATCTTACATATGAGGAGTTTCCGGTTAAGATTTTGGAGACTGCGGACAGAGTCACAAGAAGTAGAACAATTAAGATGTGTAAAGTACAGTGGAATCGGTATACTGCAGAAGAGGCTACTTGGGAACGAGAAGAGGATCTGAGAAAACCTACCCGCAACTGTTTGAGTAAGCACCGGTCGATCTCGGGGCGAGATTCATTTTAAGGGGGGTAGAATTGTAACACCCTAAATTTTGAAGAAAATAAAAATAGGAAAAAATATGGTTTTTATATTTATTTTTGTGAAGCATGCAACTTTAGAATAAGAATAATTTTATAAATTTAAAATCAAATATAAGGGTAGGAACATGTTTGAGCATTCATGCTGCTGCATCTGGAGTTTTTCATTGTGTGGTTTGAATCAAATTCAAATTTGATTTGAAAAATCATTTGAAAAATGGATTTGAAAATTCGGAAAAGAAAAGAGAAAAGAAAAATGTATTTCATTCGGTTTTTGGCCCGTTCCTTCTCGCGGCGCCCAGCGCCAGCCGCGGCCCAGCTCCCTTCTCCCCGCGCGCCCGCTTTCTCTTCTGGGCCGAGCCGGCCAACGGCCCGCAGCCCAGCTCCGCCCGCGCGTGGGCCGCGTCCCGCCTGGAGTCGCCGACAGGTGGGTCCTCTTTGTCAGCGTCACCTTCTACCTTTCCTTTCTTCTTCCTCCGGTTTCCCAATCGCGAGCTCCGGTTTCCCTCCTTCTCCGATCCGGTTGGCAGCCCAATCTCCCTCCTTTCCTTAGTTGGTGACACCCCCGAGCTATAAAATGCGACCCCCGCACCCGTCCGCATCTATCCCACCCTTTTGGAGCCGCCCTTGTCGTCTCCTCGAGCTACCGCGCGCGCCACCGTTCGCCATCGCCGCCACCGCAAGCTTGCCGCCGCTTTACGGGTCCTCCTCGGGTCTTCTTATCGCGCGGGGTGAGTTCGCCGTAAGCTTCTCGACCTCCCGGTGTTCTCCTTTCTCTATTTGGTGGCCGGAGCCGTGTGCTAGCAAATTCCAGTGATGGCGCCGCCGTGGGAGCTCGCCGGGCGGCCGAAGCCCGGCCGGAGCGCCGCCCGTTCCCGTCCCCGATCAATCTGCACCGTTGGATCTAGATTCGGACGGCGTAGATTAGAAGATAACGGTTCGCGTGTCTTTTTGCTAAAGAGTCCCTGCTCTTTTCTGGAATAGAACCCGCAGTCCAAAGCGTATTCGGGAAAATACGTATTTAATAAAAGAAAACGTAATTCGTTTCGGAAAAAGAAAAATACGCTTTCTGTTAATTACAGTTTTGCCACTGAGATTGTTTAGCCGTTAGAATCTTCGTTTTAACTCCGATTTGATCCATTCAAATTGCGTTAGATTCGTATTCGCGAGATCTATCTAATGGTGTAACTGTACAAGTAGGTTTAGATTAATTTATTTTCGAGATTTAAATAAAGTATTTATTTTTCTATAGGAAATCCTTCGGA
>CM039584.1:41343873-41367067 GCA_022457205.1 Saccharum spontaneum
TGGCGAAGACCACCTGCATATGTTTTCACTTTAATTTAATATAAGCAATGAGATAACTTTAAGATTGTTTCTGTTATATTTTAACTAGAGTAGATGGAATGTTAAAATCAACAACATTTGTTCATACCATGTGTTTCTTTAGATATATTGTCGCTGAATTCTTCGATGTCGCTGTCATTTTGATAATTGTTCATTCTTTTTCTATCTATTTTTTTTCTACAAGCTCTCTCATGACCTTTAGTTTTTTTATATCCACCATTATGTGCTGTAATTCACAGTCACTATTACTGCTTTGACTGTCTTCATCTGGTTTGACCTCTTCTTTATAATCCAATTCTTCAAATAGGCGCACATTGTTCTTGTTGTCTGCTTGAGTCCAGTTGTTCTGACTGCTTTCTGTACCTTTCTCGCCTACTCTCCATGTTTGAGGATCATTCGAATTTCCGCCTGCATATTTAAACATACAAAATCAATTGTATTCAATATTTATCCTTTATTTTATAATTACGTATTTTTTATCTAAACCATTATCTCACCCTTGCTCTGTTCTTCATTGGAGTTATGTTCTGAAATTATATCTGATGCATCATTGTTACGTTGCAAGTATGAAATCATCACTTCCTTTGTTTCGTTTGTTACTTTTGTAACCCTTCACCGCCCAGTCGTTTATTGTAGATATCAGTTGTTCTAGATTTTGTTTATTTTGTTCCCCCTGCCTCACTGAAGCCTGATTACAAATGAATACATGTTAGCTTTTCGATTTCTGTGACTACCGAAAATTTATATACGTCCAAATATACTTAGATGAGCTGCACAGTAACATGTCATAACAAAAGCTCAATCAGTATGGAGATCATTGAAATTTGTCTTTACTCTGCAGGAAGAACTCAATCAGCCTACTAATCAGCATATGTGTTTGTTTTTCAAATGTCATGGCAGTGATCTGTTGTACTAAATAAATGAAAATCTTAACTTCCCCTTCCCCTGCCAAACTCATAGTGTTAAAACTTGAAAATTATATTTTCCAACGTTTCAGTGTCTTACTCACTATGCTAAACAGATTAAGGAAACTACTGATCATATCTGAAACATGTGCATGTCATGATAGTGTCCACACAGTTTAATTAAGGTCCAAGGTGGTTATAAATTATATTATCCCAATAGTTGACCAGTAATCCTTACAATACATTTTGCTTCTAACTTATCTGTTATTTATATCGTGATAAGTTTTATCTGCCTAACCAAACACACGAAACGAGGCCCTTTTTAATACTCTTCGTTATTTTTATACATAGGTAGCCTATGGAATGTAACCATTTTATGATGTTGATATCATCTATATTTATTAAGTTCATGCACCAACCTTTTTGCGTCTTGGTGATGTACCTCTTTTGATAACCTTGTGCCTACTGTATATGACTTGGTCATCTGGAAGTACCTGACATTCATGTGTTTTAAATCTTAATCGGTGAGGATCAACGCAAAATATCAGACTTTGTTTATATTTAAAATCAGATCGAGAAGCAACCTCAGTGCGCCCATACAGCACCATGCCTGTAGTGGTCACATCCTTCTTATCTTCTTTCTCTAGTTCTCTAATCAGCCTGTTTGTATAGTTTAGAAACCTAGGTACCAAACTTTTGAAGTGTGTCATGGTCCCAAAGTTCAGGTTGTCCAAGTAGAAAACCTGCAAATCAAATATTATATCAATATACTGACTGAAAGTATTTTTGTTAATCGCCAGGTCATATGTTATATCTGGTTTTGAACTTACCACAGGGAACAGTAAGCAGCCCTCTAATGTTACTGTTTTGTTCCCAGCTCTCAATGATTGTTTAACCCTCCTTGCTGATTGAATCAAGCCATTCAATACATAACCACACCAATTCATTTCAGCAATACTGTCTGTGTTGGTTATGTTTGTAAACATGTCCTGGTTAATCTTAGCTTTTGTTCCCTTTGGTCCAAGGAAATAAGCATCCACATACAGCAGAAAAGCAACCTTGAAAGCCTCCCTCTCTCTTGCGTTCATTTTTGCCCCATAGTCACGTGTCAAGATTGTCTCTACAGATTCCACTGTGACATCTTCATCACCTGTCAACATCATTAGTTTTCTTATCCTACATATGTCCAATTCTGACACATCACAGTCAACTTTGACAATATTAGTTGTCCTTGGGATCCCAAGCACAACTTCTACATCAGATTCGTTAGCGGTGATTTCCACCCTTTCTCCCACTGATATTTCATCTTTTTTGCCTTTCAAGTTTCTAATCAGCCACAGAGCCAGCTGTCTTGGGAATTTGTTCTGTGGCATTAACTGCAAAAGCATTTGAAATCCAATGGATTGAACCAATTCTCTCTTTTCTCTATTGAACTTCGAGAAGGTAGTATGCAAAGTTGTTACTGAAAAAGATGTTGATATTTTTTGCTCTGTAGTACAGTAAGTTTTTGCCATATGTTGACCTTCGGACCTTGAATTCTCTTCTTGTATTCTTGCAGTTGAGGTAGTTCCCCCCCACATTACTGAAGAAGCTGCATTTAACTATCCTTAATTAGAATGTATTCTCAAATTCAGTTTGTTTTTTCTTTTGCAGCTCTACGATATCTCCAATTATTTGTTGCAGTTCAGATTGCTCACCTGCAGATCTAGCTCCGCTCCTGGTACCGCTGGCATGACTCCTGAGCTCAGCTTGTCTTTTTGTTGAACTATCATCTGTTCCTTCGAGATCCACCATTTGGTTGTCTCTGCGTTCTCTTTGCCCGTCCTTCTGACGCCGTTCGTCGAATCTGTGTATATTTTTGAGTAAAAAATCGATGCTTTAATGAGGAAAAAAACCTTCCACTTCCTAGTACATGCATCCCCCTGGAAGGAAACTATCCAGATCTGACATACCTGGTCTTCTCTTCTCGGATCTTTGTGCTCTATCTTTTCTGTCTTCAAAATATTTCTGTCTCTCTGCAGTTACCCTATTTTTTTCATTTGTGGATTCTCTTTTTTGTTTGCCGTTTTTCGCCGCTCTTGTGGCGGTGTAGATTCCAGAACACTGCACGGGTTGCGCTTTGTAACTTCGACCCTTTCCTTTCTACCTCGTGGAGACGAAGTACGGAAGGTACCTGTACATTGTGGGCCAAAACGTAAGCCCAATACCTGTTATTTGTCTTCCCATTTTCCTGTGTATAATATTGCAGATATTTCTGTTTTTTTTTTGGCTTGGCAATTCTTCTATTCTATGTCCTTGACGTTATACCCCTGATTTTTTTTATTAGTTTATCAATTGTACTACAGAGCAAGATTATCCATGTGACCTTGAATTCTCTTCTTATATTCTATGTAATATTTTTTTTCTATGCAAGTTTTTTTTATTTTTTTCAACTGTGATGCACTATTGAATTTTTCGGTAATGTTTAGTAAATTATTATTTTCAACCAATAATTGTTAACTTACTAGTGTTATGTTTATACTAACCACTTCATTTACTTTTTGATTTGCTTGCAATTAATAATATTTGTTTGCTGTGCAAATCTATAATTTGAAGAGGGTAGAAGGTAGCCTTTTTTTCTTTGGAATATTATTAATCACTTGATGTACTTGTTTTGCTTGAAATTAGTATTATTTGTTTGCTAAAAAAATCTATAAATTTAAGTGGATACAAGATATCATTTTCCCCTTGCTGCACGGGTACTTGACCTAACATTACACTTAAAGCTCAGAAAGCGAACACATGTAATTAATCTGCCCATGTTCCACTTGTTGGCCCATACATCTCGATGCAGTAGCCTTTCCTTAATCATCATTTGACATACATCTTTACTTCTAACTAATACCTTATCCTTGTATCTAGTTAGGTAGCAAAGATATATCTAATCCAAAATACAAAAGTAGACCTCATACATCAGCTATTCCTGAATCCTTCAGGGGCATACATCCTAACCTCTAACAAATACATTACCGCTATATCTAGTTAGGTAGGAAATAAGTGTTATTGCCAAAAGACAAAATCACCCCTTGAATTTTTGGTCTTCACTGTTGTCTAAATTCTTGCACGAATCGCCCGGCCAAATGGGAAGACCCGTCGACGCTTGAGATTGTTGGAGATGTCATAGTAATGTTCCTGTTCGTCGCCAACTTGATTGGTGGACTCTGAGTCACTTTCAACAGCATCCACTTGACGTCGAGCTTCTTCATTACCCATTGGGCGACCTGTCTGGTTCTCGCTATCGGCGACCTCTTCGATCTGCAGTCACAATAGTTTCCTGAAGTTTTCCAATCCAGAAACAGAGAATGTACTAGTATGTGGTGATTGATTTGAATACTTTGCTGCTCACCCTGTCCTGCGCCAGTGCAGCAGTTGGTGTTCCATTCACTTCTCCTCCTACCAGAGAACCATCCGCCATTGCCTGCATTTATTTTTGTCTGTGCTTTGGTTTCTATCGTCTAAGAGAATTCACTGTTGAGGTGCATTTACTATGGCGTTTGTATGTTACCTGATTTTTTTCTTCTGCCGCTGCCTCATCGTCATCTGACTGGCTGTCTGCCGTCATCTCTTCAACAGTTGGCGCTCCCTCTTCATCTCCTCCCAAATATCCTGATGCGTGATCCAAATGGCCACGCTCATTGCTGCCGCTGTGGAATGCAGAGTCATCTACTTGGTTGCAGATGTGGCTTGTTTGAGCAGAGATGGCCTGTTGAGTCACTTTGGCTGAGGAGCTCACGTAGTCAGACATTTTGTTCTTTGTTTTGGAAGGAATGGAGTTCTCTGTATTCTGGTGGAAAGAGTGGCTGTTGGTACTGTATCTCCTTCAGCACCGTGGCTTTTTATTTGTAGTGGGCAGTCCAAAGTTTGTATTTTCAGTTTCCCTCCCTTTTGTCTATTTCAAAATCTGGCCGCACAGTCCCAAATGCAATATGATTTCACAATTCTATTTTGTACATCCTGCCCTTCAATGCATGTACCAAACCACCCCATAGGTTGTCTTGTAAAACTCAGTAGTCACATCCGTTTTCTGCATCACTGTATCTATCAGGTGTGCTAGTGTCAGCCCTTACCAATCGTAGCATGCGTCATGTTGTCCCTATGACACTTTTCTCTTTCCTTTGTTCCTATTTTGATAGCACTCATGCTTTGATGTTTCCAGTTGTTCCTAACTTGTTTACTGTTCATGTATGAAATTAATATGTCGCAATAATAAATTATTCTTCTGTATGATTAGTTTGCCTTGTTTTTTTACTATTTCTACTACTTTACCCTTTGCCGTGCTATCATCGCAGTACATTTCCCATGGAAATATTTCAAGTGCTAATAGGATTAGTTACCCAGAAACATTAACCGTCATCTCAGGTGCAAACATTTGAAAGTGTATGCTACAAGCATCACCCGACATAGTTTCGTACTTTGTTACAAATTTATTGTGACTACATTACTCCGGGCAGCAAATAATCTTGATGATATTTGGACTGAAAGTCTTTATTGTGACTACATTACTCCCGACAATGTTTGCTGCACTGGTACATATTTTCATTCTTCTGGTTCACTTCGATCTGAATTTTCTTTTTCTACATTTCCCATTTCTTCATCTGCATTCTTGTCTACCTTGTGCTTGTTTGCTGCAGAATTATCAGTAAGTTAACCAAAGGGAAGTTTAACTGTTTATCAGTAAATATGTATTATTCAGTTTTTCACAGCAACTGTGTTGTTACCTTTCAATCGCTTGTGCGCTATACGCTTTGTTCTGCCATACTTCCTTTGACCACTAACTTCCTTAAACCTAACCCCGTTATTTTCGCCTTCTGTATTACCAAGAAATAAATAACTATTATTCCTGAATTACTGTATATCGCTTCCTTAGAAATTTTGTTTACCTGTGCCAGTTCTCACTTGCTCGCAGTTGGTACAATCCTTGTGGGAACTTGGATTCCACCTTTGTTGTTCGTATGCTCTGTCACCGGCTCCACTTGACACCAATGCTGTTCCTACAGCTATAAATTTAGAACTACTATTATCCTTTTTCTGTGTCGTTTCAAGATTTTTATGAACTCATGAATTTTGCTATTTTTGAATAACCCAGAAACAAACAATTAATATTCGCTTCTATAGATCAACTCAACTGAAATACTGTATATCGCTTCCTTAGAAATTTTATTTACCTGTGCCAGTTCTCACTTGTTCGCAGTTGGTACAATCCTTGTTTGAACTTGGATTCCACCTTTGTTTTTCGTATGCTTCGTCACCAGCTCCACTTGACACCCATGCTCTTCGTATAGCTACAAAATTAGAACTTCCATTATCCTTTTCTGCGTGGTTTGAAGATTTATGAACTCATGAATATTGCTATTTTTAAGTACCCAATGGTGTTCTGTTTGCACTTCTTTTAGTCCCACAACGTTGTGGTGGACCTGTCCTATCCTCACTTGCATTATGCATTCTCCTTTCTGTAACTAGTGAGACATAATTTTGTATAGGAAGAATGAAACTTTCTCTAAGGTTCAGATAATATAGCAATAGAAACACCTCGTTATGAACATTTTCCATTACCTATTTGTTCCTTTGACTGATACGCTTCCTGAGTTGCCTGAACTTCAGCATGCTTTGCTGCAACTAATAATTTTAGTCTATGTAAATTTCACAATTGCATTAATGTTAAATGATCTCATTTTTTTTGAACTTTGATGTTACTAGATCATTGAGCATGTTGACCATTTCATGACTAATTGTATTATTCTACCTTTCTCTTCGTGTTTGCCTTTTGTTCCAGCCATTTCTTCCTCAGTATCACTTCCTGCACCAGTATTTTTTTTTCAGCACATGAGATATCTCTCTACTACTAAACTATTACATTTCTCAATGTAATTATTAAGTACGCATTACCTGTTAGATCAACCACATGATGATTGATTTGCTCTTTCACGAAGTTTTTCTCCTTTTTTTGTATTTCTCTTCCCTGTAATAGCTCAGTAAGATAATAAGCTGTCATTATCATTCATATTCACTTTGACTTCCATTTTTAGTTTCATTGTTTTTTTCTCACATGTTTCTCCAGCATCTTGCCCTCCTTCTCGTGGTTGACTACTTCCTTCCCCGTACACCTTGTATTGGTGTAAGTTTTCTACAAAAATTGAATAGCTTGTTATGTAAATATTTGCACTTTGTAAATAGTGAAAAATGTACCCAATATCCCTTCTTACCTGATCTAAAACCCCGACTCTTCTTCATTTCCTCATTGATACGATCCCTTTCCTTGCAAATCCCAATTGACATCCATCTTGACACAATGCTCTTAGCCTCTGCACAGTGCCTGTCACTGATGTCGCACAGATCTCTTGCATACTCCTTCATGAGCTTCATGATCTTTCTTTTATGCTCTAAGTTGTCACCATCTATACACTCAAGTACCTGAGAAAATATTTTTTGCAATTATTATTTTTTCTAGTTGTTCCTTCTTACTCATCTACAACTTATTAAATGTATTTGTATGCATACCTTGTCTAGTTCATACTCTGCAGGTAGCTTTGTGTATGCTGCGTCTGTTCTGTCGAGCCTGTCCCTATATAGAGCTCCCCTTGTGTAGAAGGTCTCCGCTTCATGCCTCAACTGCAATTAAACATGCATTTAATATTTTCAAATAAGTTTTGTTTTTTTGTTGTACCATGCATTTTTAATAGTGATAAATTTTTACTTCCTATATACCTTATCCACCATCATTTTGGTAGACTAATTAATTTTGCACCGCAACAATCATTTCCTTTAAAAACTATACCAGAAATTAGCTATTTCGATCATCGTTGTCTGATATATTGAAGAGATAGTTAAGATGGATCTGCTAGACTTTAGTAGTATAGTATCAATGAGTTTCATTGCTTACAACAACTACAAACTCTTAGAGAAGCAATTGAGTCAGTTCAGGAGGTGCTAGGTATTTTTGAAGCTTCCTTTTGGAAGTGCAAGTATTTATCACTTGCCCTTGAAGTGGCTGTTGTCAATATAAAAAATGCAAACAGTTTTCCTGACCATGTGCCTCTCTTTGATGGTTCTAGACACTTTGTGGGCATTTTTAGCGAAAGACTTTTCAGGTAAGGTGTCAGCTGTTAGATCAAAGATCAACATTTTACAATTTGTAAGGAGGAAGCAGCATCACAATAATACAGTTGGCACGCAAGCGGCTGCAGGCAAGCTTAGATCTATTCAACATCTGGATTTCGCCTTATGAGTCATTTTATATTATGTTTATGTTTGATCATGCATTTGTAATAGTGTTAAATTTTTACCTCTGATATACCGTATCCATCATCATTTTCCTTGTCTCCCTTGCGCTTGTCCATACTGATAAGCTCTTTCAGTCTTGCGTATGAGAAATCTGCAACCCTTGGCCATTTGAACTGAGATGTTGTACAGACTCCCACTTTGATGTTGTCCAAGTAAACAATCTGACCACAATTAAGAAGGCAAATGTGACATTATTAGTTATTAATCATTGTCAGTTTAACAAAAACAACTATAGCAATGTTGTATTTTATTTATGTACCTGCAGGAATAGCAAACATCCATCCAAACAAACAGAAGATTTGTTAGCCCTTATATCTGCCTTGATCTTTGCACTTGATTCCCTCAATGTCTTCAGTACATATGAGGACCAGTTGAGTTTCAATATGCGATCTGGGTTAGTTATTGAGTCAAAGATCTCTACATTGACCTTTGGTGGTCTCCCCTTGGGTGCAAGGAAGCAGCTAACAGCATAGATTACTACAGCTGTCATGAAAGATTTAGCAAGTGCATCATCTGTACTATATAATATGTCCCGCAGCAGCACCTTTTTTATTGTTTGAAGATCAATTTCTTCACCTGGTTGGAGGAGCAGGTTCTTCCTGATAATCTCTTTGTTTTTTTCCAGCTTTGATGGATCATGGTTATCCAGCTCCTCACCCCAAGACTGTAAACCGAACACCAAACCAACATCCTGATCTGTCATTTGTATTCGGCCACGTGGTCCTAGGTCCAGGTCCCCTGTTGCTGAGTCTATTTTCATGAAAAACCAAAATGCAAACCTCAGTTTGAATGGTCTCTCATAATCTGATTCGTCCTTAGGCAGATTCATCAACCCATTGAATCTCATCATTCCTAGAACTCTCTCCTTCGCTTCACTTAAGTTCCGTAACACTTCTACCAACGAAGTAATTCTGAATGAAGAATGTACCTATCAATTGAAGAATTAGGTATGATTTTTTTTATCATATGTGTCATCTCTACTTATCAATAATTCTTCCATCTTCATATTCTTAACACGATTTCCCTAGGTCTGTTACGAATGGTCTGATTCTTAATGAAGAATCCAACTATTAATAGAAGAATTATATGTTATTGTTTTTATAATTTTTTAAGCAGTTGTCTTATATCCTGTTTTGCTGTACTTATCAGTTATTAAATTTTCATCATTTCTGTCACTATAGTTCCCTAATATTTCCATACTTAACACGACCCACCAGATATTGTAAAAATACACTAGAGCTCTACAGTATTAACTGCCGTAACAGCTAATTTAAATTTAATTGCTACAATGAGTTTTGCTTTTCTTTAGTACTTACCTTCCCATTCCTCTCATTGAATTCGCGAATGGTTCCTTCACCCCCTTTAGACTCTCTGTATCCACAGTTTGCCTGCTGTGCTCCGATATCTCTCTTACTCTGGGATACCCGATCTTTCGGCATACTGCATTGAATCGGAAAAGAACACATTAGTCTATTATCTTTCTGTTTACCAGGTTTTAGCTATTCATAAACTTTGTTTAACCTCTTCATATCTAGCTGCACTGCCCGTGGTTTCGACTTTTATTAGAAATAAGATCGTTCTTTGTTCATTGTTGTTTCTTTGCTACAACTATGGAAGGATGGGTTGCGTATTACCTTTTCCAGTGAGGAACTTGGAGGTATTCCTCGCGGTTGATTCTGCCGCACCCTCGCCTCGATCGACCAGCGCTCGATCGCCGCAGTTTCGACCCAGGAGTAGTCTTGGGCTTGTGGTTGGCAGTCTTTCCCTTTATTTCTAACTCTCTGTCAGGAAGAAGGTTGTCTAGATCGGAAAATCTCGCGTCAATGGAGGAGCATTGGAGCGCAGCAGTCGCGAGGAAGAAGGAGTACTCGAGGTCGAGTTGCCGCTAGATTCATTTACCTCTGTTCCATGGCGTGCCTTTTCCCGATTCCACACTCGACTTGACGTTACCTCACTGCAACGCAGAGGAATCGTTCAGGCTCACCACGCCCGTACAGCCCTCCCCTCCCCTAGCATTTTTTGTTGTATTCACACGTGTATTAAGGTCATCTTTAGTTCAAAAACACCCAAAAATTTCTTTTTTGCACAGTACATATCACATCGAATGTTTAGACGCATGAACGGTGCATTAAATGTAGATAAAAAAATAATTAATTGTACAGTTTATCTGTAAATGTCTAGACTGATCTTTTGAGCATAGCTTGTCCATGTTTGGTCAAATTTTGCTAAAATAACAACGAAATTGCTACTGGGATGTTCTTCACTAAAATTTACCAGGCGTAAATTTTTTTTTACTCCTGGCACCCGTGACATTTACAATACTCATTGTTTATTTGTTTGTACCAATCTGAAAACCTGTGCAATCCAATGATACGTTTCAATCTCATACGGGGTTCCGCCTTGCATGACATTATTGTTGGAGTGACTTCTTTGTTTCATCATCAAAATAATCAATGAATATAATTTGATACATGTATTTCCTTTTTTAGGTACATTTATCTATTATTCTTGCTTTGCCTACTAGGAACCTGCGTGTCATTTCCCTAAAAAAAAAGGAGCCTGTTTTTTATCATTTGTGAAATCTAGATACCAGCGAGTATTACATAAGTTTTGATAATGGTGTGGCCTAATTTTCTCTTTCTTTCTTATTTTGGTAGGAAGCTATTTTTCTTTTTTTTCACGACGTTTTGTACAAATTTTTTCCCTTTCTATAGATTCCTCAATGGTAGCGCCGTGTATTTTGTTAACGCCTTTTCAGATCTGATTCATTCAAATTTTTTGTTCATGTTATTTTTCTTATTTTCGAGAGTACATGACAAGATTGGTATGCAAGTGTGTAATAAAATAGGCGGTACCCCTCGCTGTTCTTGTCATGTATTAAATACGTGGGTTATTTGCTAGTACAAAATTGACTACACTATCATTTTGACTACCAATTTGGTTTATCTATTTTATCGTTTCTAAATGTCTACTGCATGCAAATATATAGTGCAACCTAATTTTTGGAACTTGTATTTTGTTATTGTTTCTTTGTTTGTACCAATCTAAAAACGCTGTCTTTTGAAAGCATATCTTGCAATCTCATTTGTTGACTCTTTTTTCTAGGCAGTAAGGTTTTTTAATTTCTGTCTCAACGGTTCCTACTAATGTTTTTTGTTTGTCTAAATCCCTTGTTCGTAGCGCCGTTTCTTTTTTGACTCATTTCGAGATACATTGATTCAATCAAATTGCTTGTGCTTTTTCTTTTTTCCTGACATTAAGAGTACATGATAATATTATTATACAACTGTGTACTAAAATATAGGTTAGCTGTCCGCCCAATGCGACATGTACTAAATACTTGGTTTCTTTGTTTGTATATTTTTTAGTACACTAACATATTTTCTATTTCCATTCTAATTTAAGCCCTTCTCTCTGTTTCTGCGATAATAGTATATTGACTTGCTTTTTCATATTTTTACAAATTGGTTTCTCTCATTTTTATTGTTGGTAAATGGATATTACAGGCACAAACATACTGCATCTTTTTATTTAGTTAGTGTATTTCTTATCCTTTTATATAGGTTCATGCATTATACTGCCTTTTGCTATTCCAATATATTTTTCAATTTATTCTATGTTGTTTAAGATTTAGTATTACTCTATTGAGCTTTAAATTTTTAGATTTGGTTAGTGTATTTTTCTTAAGTCGTCTAACCTATATGCGATTAATACATTATTCTCTCACTTTTCTCTTCCAGCTATGATTGGTACATCTAAGTCTTCGAATCAATCTAGTTTGTTTAGTTCACATTTTTTTGGTACAATTTTTAACGCGCAATAGTAAATTTAAATCCAGCTTTGTTTGGTTCACTTTCTTGTAATTATAAATCTGTTAAAATATGTCTTTTTATTTTTCTTTTGTTTTCTCCCACCACTGGCCATTTTCATATATTCACCCCAATTATATGCATTATCACTCTTGTTTAAAATTACCAAGACATGGACGTGGTGTTTCATTTCCTTCAAATAAAAAGCCGATAGTCATGTTTTCGAGAGTACATGACAAGATTGGTATGCAAGTGCGTAATAAAATAAGCGGTACCCCTCGTTGTTCTTGTCATGTATTAAATACGTGGTTTATTTGCTAGTACAAAATTGACTACACTATCATTTTGACTACCAATTTGGTTTATCTATTTTATCGTTTCTAAATGTCTACTGCATGCAAATATATAGTGCATCCTAATTTTTGGAACTTGTATTTTGCTATTGTTTCTTTGCTTGTACCAATCTGAAAACGCTGACTATTGAAAGCATATCTTGCAATCTCATTTTTTACTGCGCATCGAACAACATTTAATGTTGATTTTTCTCGTATTCTTGCTTTCTCGACTAGTATCCTGCTTTTTTTTTTTGCGAAAAGTAGATACCCACCATGTGTTACGTAACTTTTTGTGTCAATCATGTGGCCATTTGTTGACTCTTTTTTTTCAGCCAGTAAGGTTTTTTAATTTTTGTCTCAACGATTCCTACCAATGTTTTTTGTTTGTCTAAATCCCTTGTTGGTAGCGCCGTTTCTTTTTTTGACTCATTTCGAGATACATTGATTCATTCAAATTGCTTGTGCTTTTTCTTTTTTCCTGACATTACGAGTACATGATAATATTACTATACAACTGTCTACTAAAATATAGGTTAGCCGTCCGCCCATGGCGACATGTACTAAATATCTGGTTTCTTTGTTTGTATATTTTTTTAGTACACTAACATCTGTTCCATTTCCAATCTAATTTAAGCCTTTCTTTCTGTTTCTGCCACAAATTGATTTGCTTTTTCATATTTTTACAAATTTGGTTTCTCTCATTTTATTGTTGGTTTCTTTAAATTTTATTGTTGGTTTCTTTAAATTTAGATTTGGTTAGTGTATTTTTCTTAAGTCGTCTAACATATATGCGATTAATACATTATTCTCCTCTTTTTTCTCTTCCAGCTATGCTTGGTACATCCAAGTCATCGAATCAATCTAGTTTGTTTAGTTCACCTTTTTTTGGTACAATTTTTAACCCGCAATAGTAATTTTAAATCCAGCTTTGTTTGGTTCACCTTCTTGTAATTATAAATTTGTTAAAATATGTCTTTTTATTTTTTATGTTTTTCTGCCACCACAGGCCATTTTCCTATACTCACCCCAATCATGCGCATTATCACTCTTGTTTAAACATTACCAAGACAAAGACATGGTGTTTCATTTCCTTCAAATAAAAAGCCGCTAGTCATGTTTTCGAGAGTACATGACAAGATTGGTATGCAAGTGCGTAATAAATTAAGTGGTACCCCTCCCTGTTTTTGTCATGTATTAAATACGTGGTTTATTTGCTAGTACAAAATTGACTACACTATCATTTTGACTACCAATTTGGTTTATCTATTTTGACTACCAATTTGTCATCTATTTTGCGAAGTGTAGATACCCACCATGTTTATATAACTTTTGTGTCAATCATGTTGCCATTTGTTGACTCTTTTTTTTAGCCAGTAATGTTTTTTCATTTTTGTCTCAACGGTTTCTACTAATGTTTTTTGTTTGTCTAAATCCCTTGTTGGTAGCGCCGTTTCTTTTTTGACTCATTTCGAGATACATTGATTCATTCAAATTGCTTGTGCTTTTTCTTTTTTCCTGACATTAAGAGTACATGATAATATTATTATACAACTGTCTACTAAAATATAGGTTAGCCGTCAGCCCATGGCGACATGTACTAAATATCTGGTTACTTTGTTTGTATATTTTTATTACACTAACATTTTTTTTGCTCTTATTTAAAGATTACCAACACATGGACGTGGTGTTTCATTTCCTTCAACTGTTTGAAATGCCCGCTCAGTTTAATCACTGGTCAATAGCAATATCTTTACTGTGTACTAGTACCAGTCTTTCTTACTTGCTGTCATCTTTTCTGACCCTATCGCAGACCTACTCCTACTTGTTATGCTAGCTCCCTCTCTCTGACGTATATCAAGTGACAAGACTAAAGGTGGCTTGAGGTGACATTGCCCTTGGGCATCCAATTCACCCGGACTTACGCCTGGTTTAGATTCCAAATCATTTCGCTCTCTTCGTCGCATAAAATTTTTTATACTAGCATGGAGCACTAAATATTGGTTAAAAAAATAACTAATTGCTACGTTTTGGTAGTAAATCACGAGGTATTTCTGTTAAGTTTAGCTAGTCCATGTTTGAACAATATTTACCAAATACAAAAGTGCAGCAGTCGAAAGAGCTGCAAAAATTTGCAATCTGGCTTATAATCCCTGTTCATCTGGCTTATAATCCCCCTTGTTCAGCTTGTTTTATCAGCCGGAACAGTATTTTTCTCTCACAAAAAACCAGCCAACAGTGTTTTTCAGGCGACTTATAAATCCAGTCGAACGGGGCCTAAAGGTTGTACTAAATATAGATTTTTTTACGAAACTAAAAATATTTGTTGCGCGCCTAATATAAGGAGTACTAAATATAGACTATTTTGCGAGATGATTTCCTAAGACTTTGCTTCGGTTATTCCTTTCTCAGACCCCACTCGTGTATGAGCCTCTGTCACTGGGTATGCCTTTTTTTAATTAGTCTATAATTAGCATTAATTGTTACAATTAACAAAAGTCGGTAATGATGGATTAATTAGGTTTAATAAATTCGTCTCGCGCATTATCCATCGAGTATGTAATTTGTTTTTTAATTAGTATCCGAAAATCCTATGGTCAACCCGTTCAAAATCCGATGTTGCATGGATTAAACTTTAACAAACTGAACCAAATAGGCCCTTTTTAAATAGGTCATCGTTGATTAATATGCGTACATTCGGTAAAAAATGATTTGCACAGTTTATAAACATTGTCTTAATTTGCGCATTTTTCTTCTTGTTTCTTTTTTTCTATTTCCCTTTTTGAAATAGGCTTGTATGGTTTTCAGACTTAAGATTCTTTTGGCTCATCGTAAAACGGGATTTACATGGTTTTTTTTACGGAGGGAGTTTTCTTCATTGTTTTTGAGATTATTATCACTTAGTCCCTTTCTTTTCTCCTCCTACCTACCGAGTACGTATCTGCTGCTATAGCACGTAGCTCCTGCGGCACGGCAGAAGCCGGCCCTTCCTTTCCTCATAGATGTCCTTTATCTTGGGTTTTACTAGTCAGACCCACTCCACTCGAACCCCGTTTCCTTTGTGCTACCAACCTGTTCGTCTCTCTTTTTCTTCACATCCTGTCGAGGTGCGAATCCGTCGGTCCCGAAGTTAAAGCCGTCGTCGATCTTCCATCTCATTGGTAGTTCTGGCACCATTTACTGTTCTTTCCGGTCTCCTTATGCCCCTGATTCCCTGTGTTTATTATTCAATTTGTTGCGCACTCGATTTTTCGCTTCTGAAGTCTAGATGACTGTTTGATAGTAGATCTTAAATTTGTTACGTACTCTTGTTTCTTGGTAAGTAACTCTGAAATCCGGCTCAGTAGTATGTTTCAAAATCCAATGCGTTTTGCGTGAAGCTTGTTGTTTTTTTTATATTGACATGTACGCAGTGATCAGAGTACTCTTGTGGATCGGATCTGCCCTAGTACCTTTTTGGTTGTGGTCATTTTATTTTTTAGTTAATGAACGATGCTGTGAGCAACGTTTGGTGTTACGAAGTTGTTGTGTTCTGGTAGATTTGCACCTTTATTGGTATTATTTTTGTTGTTTAAATTTTCTGCTCTTTTCAAATAAGCATTTAATTTTTCATTTTTTTTAACAAACACTGCAGGGAACCATGCCTTTCTATGTGGTCTTCATTGGAAGGGAGCCTGGTGTGTACGACATTGGATGGATTGTTATGCCCAGGTAAATGGGTTCTCAAACAATCTATACAAGGGGTACAGTTCAAGGGACGAAGCTTATCACGCCTGGAAGATGTACAGTCGTGAACAAGAGCATGTACTGAATCTGGAAGCTCAAAGGCCAGGAACAGCTGCACCAGATGCAAGGAAACCTGCATCCCTGGAGATCATGTCTTTTAAAAGAGACCTGATCATTGTTCTGTTAGTGTTTGCAGTTCTCATTCAAGCCTACCTGTATTGGTTTTACTAGATTATCTACTATGATAAGTTAGTATCAGCTGTCCAGTTTATTATCGGTTAACTGCTAATCGTGTACCATCGTACTATGTGTTTGATTCTCGCATGTTGAACCATGTATCACCAAAGTTCAATGTTCAAGAACATTCTGGATGACCTTGTTCATCTATGCATCATAATCGTCTTTAATTTTTTGTCTCAATGAGTACTCTCGAACCATGTTAAGTGAAATTAGGTCACATTAGCATGTTGTAGCCATTTTTCTTCCTATTATAGTTTTAGTGAGCACAGACGGTAAACTTTGTCATATTTGCCCAGTTGGACGGTAGTCGGCTCTATTCTCGGCCCTAAATCATGCTCTTTTTGAGCCCTTGCCCATCCCCCCACACACAAATAGGTATGTTTGAGCTCTTTCCCATCCCCCCCCACACACACACAAATAGGTATGTATAATCCGCATCTATCGCCCTGCTTGGTCACCCTTTTCATTTATTCTTCATTTTCCCCTCATGTTGTTTGCTTTTTGTATAATTGTGTTTAATTTTTTAAGTGAGAATCAGGATAATGCAAACAAGTTATCTGAAGGTTGGTCACATTAGTACGGTGTACCACTTTATGTTCTTATTCTAATTGAATTAACATGTATTTTGTACCTGCTTTGATAGGTTTGATTTTTTTTATATTTCAATGCATTGTCTTCTTCATTTACTATAGTATATTAGTTACATGTACCATTTGAACACGTACAATTATATTATAATATCTTACCATTGTTTTGAATCCAATTTATTTGTTCTTTTTAGTGTAATTTTAGGACATTTTTTTAGTTCTAAATTGTTTTAAATTCCACAAGGCAGAATTAGGATAGCGGAACCAAGTTATGTGAAAGTAGGAGACATTAGTACGTTGTAAGAATTTTTCTTGTTATTCTAGTTATTATTTCCTCTGCAATTTCACTTTCACTTAGCATACCATATTAGGTACATTTAAAAAGGTTCTCATGTAGTATATCAATAAGTACATGTATATTACATTTTACCACGACTATTTTAATCCTAGTTAATCATTTAGCTATTGTAATTAAGCACACTTGTCCTTATTTCTGTTTAGGTCTTACTTTTTCTGTTAGATGTCATTTAGTTTGTTAACTCTGAACTTTTTAGTTGCAACATTTATTTTTGCCAGCATAATTGCCTTTTTTTTAATACCACAATGTAACTTTCTTTTTAAAAATCTAAACTTTTTTTTACCGTTGTGTCCAATTTGATTTGCAGGCTTTTTATTGTCCCAAAGCTAGTCATCGTCACGCACCTATTTGTAACACCCTAAATTTGAAGAAAAGAAAAATAGGGAAAATGTGATTTTTATATTTTTTTTTGTGAATCATGCAACTTTAGAATAAGAATAATTTTATAAAATTTAAAATCAAATATAAGGGTAGAAACATGATTGAGCATTCATGCTGCTGCATCTGGAGTTTTGCATTGAGTGGTTTGAATCAAATTCAAATTTGATTTGAAAATCAATTGAAAAATGGATTTGAAAAAAAAATTGGAAAGAAAAAAGAAATGGATTTTACCTTCTTACCGGGCCGCTCCCTCCCGCACCGGCCTGCTTCGGCGGCCCAATTTCTTTTCCCCGCGCGCGCCCGCATTCCTTGGGCCGAGCCTGGCCAGCGGCCCGCCAGCCCACTCCGCACCGCGCGTGGCCGCGTCCCGCCTGGAGTCACCGACATGTGGGTCCCACCGGTCAGTGACCGTTCCCGTTTTCCTTTCTTCTTCCTCCGGTTTCCCAATCGCGAGCTCCTCTTTCCCTCCTTCTCCGATCCGATTTGGGGCTCAATCTCCTTCCTTTCCATAGATAGCGACGCCTTCGGGCTATAAAAACGCGACCCCCGCGTCATACCGCACGCATCCCATCCTTTTGGAGCTGTTCTAGCCGTCCCGACGAGCCACCGCAAGAGCCACCGCCGCATCGCCGCCACCGCGAGCTAGCCGCCGCCTTCCGATCATTCCGCGGCCCTATCTTCTACGCGGGTGAGTTCGCGTCGAGGTCCTCTTTCGTTTGGTACCGGTTTGCGTGTTGTTTGATGGTCAAAATCGTCGGGATGACAACTCCGGCGATGCTCCGGCCATGGCGCCACCGCGGAGGATCGCCGTCGGGTTCAACCGGCCGGAGCGCCGCCCGTCTTCCTCCCCTAGCGATCTGGACCGTCGGATCTAGATCGGATGGCGTAGATTAGAAGATACCGGTTCGTTGGTATTTTTGCTAAAGAGTCCCTGGAGTTTTCAAATATGTAACCCGCAGTCCAAAGCGTATTCTGGAAAAATTACGTTTTTAAATAAAAGAAAACGTAATTCGTTTCGGAAAAAAGAAAAATACGCTTTCCGATATTTACAGTTTTGCCACTGAGATTGTTTTAGCCGTAGAATCTTCGTTTTAACTCCGATTGATCCATTCAAATTGCGTTAGATTCATATTTGCGAACTCTATCTAATGATGCAACTGTACAGTAGGTTTGAATTAATTTATTTTCGAGTTTATATTAAAGTGATTATTTATCTATAGGAAATCTTAGAAAACTCATAACTTTTATGTTTTAAATCCGAATTTCGTGATCTTTACGTCTATGTGATCGTAGCAACGTGTAGAAGAGTTTTACAAACTTTTTATACTGTTAGTGTTACTGTTGGTTAGGTTTTCTACCTTTAAGATTCGATGTTAGATTTAATCTATTATTTTACTAAAGAAAATCTTGTTTAATTCATAACTTATTTGTTTTAATTCCAAATTAGTCCGTTCAAATTGCAATGGATTTAATAACAACCTGAACTATGCAATAGTATAATGTTTTCTTTATAAAAATCTCTGGAATTTCATAGTTTAGATCTAATTTGATTAATAACTGTGCAACTAGATTATAAATAAAATATTATTGATTTTTCCTTTAGTTTTCTAAATTTAAATGTAATTTAGCCTAAGTCACTTTTGAATATCTATAAAAAGTATTTTATCCTATATATATGATTTTATAGTTAAAACAAATGAGACCTATAATTTTCTGTTTAATACAACAAAATCTTTCGGTGTATGTATTTCTTTCCTCGTAGCTCCGATTAGCGTGTTTTTCGTGTCTGTGTGTTCGTAGCAATGCGTAGAACATCTTTAAAACCTTTTCACATATTGTTTCATATGTTTGGTGTACTGTTCTAATTATTATTCATTGTTTGCTTCGTGTATGTTTGTTCGATGTGTGTGTGGTGATTTATTGATCAAGTCCAGTCGGTGAGATTTACGTGGAGATTCAAGAAGCTATTAATTGAAGATTTGGATCAGAAGAAGGATTTTGAGTTAAGGCAAGTATAGCATGGATTATCCTTGTTTTCCTATTCACCTTAATACACTTAATTCATGTGCATGTGTCTACCTTGTTACCACTAGGATACCCTAGTTTTTGTATCTTGTACCTTGACACCCATGGACATTGCATTGGGTAGTATTATGCTAGTGCTCAAGATAAATAACCATGATCTGTAACTTGACTAATGTTATATGCAATAAACGTTTAATAGATGCTTTATAGCAACATGGCTCAAGAGGGCTAGAGCAAATTTGGTTGTTTTATAGTGCTCTAGTTTCTCTCCTTAAGGACTTATCTGTAAGCGAACATCCGGGACTTACAGTACAACTGTGAGGGCTATATGGCTCTGGCTTTAGCTCAGTATGAGGACCTTTTCTAGCTTGTTAGAGGTTACCCTTGTGGCGCAAATGGGGTAAAGCAGACTGTGGATCCCTGCGTGGTGTATCACACGGACTGACTTCTGAAACCTAGCGGCCCTAACTTGTTAGACGAACCTTTGAAAGGCTTCATAGTGATACCCTGCCTGCTCACCTTGGAAGTGTTTTGGTAGGTCGCGATCCCGGGCATATGGGTAATCATGACTCACAGTGAAAGTGTACAACCTCTGCAGAGTGTAAAACTGTTATAACAGCCGTGCTCTCGGTCACGAGTGGCCTTGGACCCTTACAGAATAAATGATGAACACTGATGATAATGATAATATTGATGATATTGATGCTCACTAATGATTATTGTTTCTGCGATACATTATTCTCGTTTACATGATCATGAGGTTATTTGGGCTTATGAAAAACTTGTTGCTACTCAATGCTAAAAAGATGATTCACTAAAAGCTATTGCAGTAACCCGTGTCAAACCTTTCGAGCCTCATGAACCCCATGATATATTTGCTGAGTTCGACATGGACTCACTCTTGCTATTTCCCCACATCTCAGGAAGGGTACCAGACTGCTAGGTTCTGGAATTGTTAGGCTTGTGATCAACCAGTTAGTTTGTTCCTGGAGTGAAGTCTACACCCGGTGTTCGGAGTTGTCTTTCCGCTGTGTGCTCTCTAAGGTATATTATATACTATTGTATTATGTTTATTAAGCATTTGTCTCTTGATATTACACTTATCTGCGGCTATATGTGAGATTTGACTTCTTTATTTCACATATGGTATTTTGTCTGGTTTTGTCCTTAAAACCGGGTGTGATAGAGTGGTATCAGAGCAATGCTGACTGTAGGACGCAAGCCTAGTTAGAACTGGACGTTTAGCATGTTTCCATTTTGCCTATTTCTTGCTTTCTCTTTAACTTTGTTTTTTTCTCAAAGTTATGCTGAATTCTATCCCCGTTCTGTTATAAAAACCTTGTCTCTACTTTGAACCTTTTGTCCTTATCTATTAGACGGCTCGTGACGAGAAGACTTTGGACTTCAGAGGTTGAGGACTGAATTTGTGTCGCTCTTGTTCACTTTTGACAAGAAGCCACTAGCAATGCAAAATCAAATATTAGAAGAATGGCTCAACATGGAAATTCTCAACAATGCTCATCTCAAGGTCAGACCAACATATCCAATGTCACACCCAATTATCGACCTAATGGAATGCTTACCCTTATGTGCGCCCAGAGATCAATCACACATAGTTCACAAATTATAACAGAAGTATCATGGCAAATGTTATTACATCACGATATTTAACACATAGTCTTAACACAAATGTAGCGGAAGTATAAATAAAATCTCTCTCGTGGTAGCTCCAGTCACAGGTACATTGACTGGTTGACAGCAAGACTAGTAATCCTCAGGGAAGTAGGGCGTAGTAGTCGCTATTACCTCCATCTGTTACCCATCCGGGATTTTATCCAAATAAGAGAAATAAACAAGCGTAAGTACATCTCGTACTCAACAAGTGTAACATGGGGTTCATGAGGCTCAAATAGGCATAATCATGGGTTTATCAGCATGTAGCTTTTAGTTAACATGATTTTAGCATATCAATGGCATCAATAGGTCTCAATGTAAACAATATACATATGATCCATGTGAAATGATTAATGAATAGCAAAAACATAAAACATAAACAATTAATCAACTATTCCATAAGGGTCCAAGGCCCACTCGTGACCGTGAGCACGGCTGTTATAACAGTTCTACACTCTGCTGAGGTTGTACACTTTCACTGTGAGTCGTGTTACCCAAATGCCCGGGTTAATTACTCCAAAAACACTACCAAGGTGAGCAGGCAGGGTAAACACTATGAAGTCTTTCGAAGGTTCGTCTAACAAGTTAGGGCCATTAGATTCACTCGGCAAACAGATGTAGAGGCCCCCCTTCCAAATGGCACATTGACCCGCAGCCTATACACATAAGGACAGAGGCCGCACTATACCCGATTCGTCAAGCCATTCTTACGCCATAAAGGTTACCTCTAACAAGCTAGAAAAGGTCCTTCTATATGACTAAAGCCAGAGCCATATAGCCCTCACAGTTGTACTGTAAGTCCCGGATTGTCGCTTATAGATGAGTCCTTATGGAGAGCAATTAGAGCATCAAAACAACACACATGCTCTAACCCCCTTTGTACAAGAATCAAAATCATAATTTAATGTTATTGCATATTCCTCTAATCTATTTACATGATCATAGTCCATGTTTAAGCACTAGCCATACTAATCAATGCATCATAATGGGTACCAAGGTATAGGATCAATCACTAAGTCATCCTTAACAGGAATACATGCATAATGATTTTAATTGCATAAGGTGAATAGGACAACAAGGATAATCCCATGCTATACTTGCCTTGCTCAAAACTGGTCCTGAAGATCTTGCTCGTAGTAAGGCTCTTGATCTCCAACGAATTGCTCACCGTCTATACTCGATCAACCATTATCAACAACACACATCCAGAGGCAATCATGCATAGACAAACAAGACTATAATTAGAACCATACACCAACAGTAAGAAAATAAAATAAAAAGTCTTTAAAATGAATCTACAACTCGCTAGATCACACAGACGCGAAGATCACGAAAAACGGATCTAAAACGACAAAGTTATGAATTTCCGAAAGATTTCCTATAGAAAAATAAATACTTTAATTAAAACTCGAAAATAAATTAATCTAAACCTACTGTACAGTTACACCATTAGATAGAGCTCGCAAATATGAATCTAACGCAATTTGAATGGATCAAATCGGAGTATAAACGAAGATTCTACGGCTAAAACAATCTCAGTGGCAAAACTGTAAATATCAGAAAGCGTATTTTTCTTTTTCCGAAACGAATTACGTTTTCTTTTATTAAAAACGTATTTTTCCAGAATACGCTTTGGATCGCGGGTTCAAAACTAGAAAAGAGCAGGGACTCTTTAGCAAAATAAGCGATGAAAGGGTATGTTCTAATCTGGATCGTTCATCACAGATCTGACGGTCCAGATCAAAAGGGGAGGATGACGGCGGCGTCCCAGTCGCCGACGGCGAGCCGCCCGCGACGA
>CM039584.1:41367167-41451706 GCA_022457205.1 Saccharum spontaneum
TTAGTCCTTTGACGATCATTGCTCCACAGGTTCCTAATTCTTGGGGAACTTCTGGATGCACTTTATTTACCATGTCGATTCAATGTAAAACCTGGGACTACTCCTTACATTGACTTCTCAATGTATGCATGTGTCATGTTTTGATTTCTTTCATCCTAACACATGCTATTACTTTGATATTGATCACTTACATGTGTCTGACGAGAGTTACTTTAGTTGTGCTCTATAGTGGTGCCTCGACCCGTGACTATGGTGCCGTGTCAAACCTGGAATACTCTATGATTCGCGACCACACGAGTTTTCACCAGAACATGCACTAATACCGTAGTCGGTGCTCCTGAACCATTATAGCTCACAATTAATGTGTTTTCACTCGTTGGACATTCGTCGGAGAATTCTAACCTCTCCAGATCCTTTGTTATTATAACCAATCTCTAATATTGGTTATAATACTGACATTGTCGAATGAGTTACTGTAGTTGTGCCCTATGCTGGTACCATGATCAGTGACAATGGAACAGCGTTGTATCCTGGAGTTTCTTGTGACTTGCTACCATAAGAAAATACGGGACACTCGCTGTTATCAAGGTCTATGATCATGATTCCTTATAGTCCACAATTAGGGTGCTTTCATTCTCTGGACACTCCTTAGAAATTCAAAGTTGTCATTTTGAGCTCCCTAGATGCCTTGTGATTGTGACCGACTTCTGATCCCGGTTACATTCTAAATATTATGAGACGAGGGTTATCGCTGTTGTGCCCTATAGTGATGCCACGTCCCATGACCACGGTGCCGCGTCGGAACCTAGAGTCTCTTGTGTGCCTGGGTCACACAGGTTTCTGTTGGGTGCGCGCAGGTATCGAGGTATGTGGTCGTGATCCATTATAGTCTCATGACTAATATGCCCTCACTATTTGCAATATGTCTTGGGAATTCATGCCCATATTTCTTTTGAATCATCTTAATCCTTGATGTTGGAACCATTATCAAATCGGAGTTGTAATCTTGATTTCTTCTGTGAGTATTTTCGTTTCAACAGAAGGTCCTACTTTCTTAAAAGTTGCAACAATTGTGCCCTATAGTGGTACCATGATCTGTAACAATGGTATAGCAAGCATCCTGGAAATCTCTATGGCTGATCACTGTATGGGAATATGGGGTATTTACTATAGCAAGGTTTATGACCATGATTCATTATAGTCCGTAGTTGACGTGCTTTCGATTCTCTTGGAATTTCTTGTTGGAATAATCCGTGTCTCCTGGATTTCTCTAAATACCTTGTTAATTACAACCATCATTATGAAATCGGTTGTAATTCTTGAATCAACCCTTGTTGCTTTGTGAACATTTCACAAGATCATGTGCTTGACATATTTCCTTTTCCATTACTTAACCCCACGGGTTAAGTTGTTCCAAAATCTCGGGACAAGATTTCTTTAAGGGGGATAGAGTAACATCCTAGATGTTAAGAAATAATTAAAATGTGATAATGATGCATCATCAAGCATAAGTATCAAGTGTTATGCCATAAATGCATTCATATTGCAATAATATATATCATATGTTGCATCTATAGCATTGTTATGTTGCATATATCATGTCTATGTTGCATATGTGGTGTTTCATAGGTTGCATATCTGGTGTTTCATAAGTTACATGAAATAATGTTAATGTTAAAAATAATTATTTGAATTCAAGTTTTAAAATTAAAATTTGGAGGAATTATCAGAACAAATCTCATAAATAAAACTTGTGATTTGAAATGGTACACTTGGTTGAGTTGTTTGAATAGAAATTATTCATTAATTGAAAAATCAAATATTGGAAATGAATTATTTATTAACCATAAAATTAAATTTAAAATTTGAAAATCTAGTTTCAAAAATACTTGGAATTTGGAGATGAGCCCAAAAGCAAAGTTGTAGCTCTCGTTATTTTGAACGACTTTCATGTTGCAAGTTTTTGAAGTTTCCATATGAAATTGTGAGTAATTTTAAAAAAAAAACCGTAAAAGTGAGGTGGTATTAGCTGAGCTGAGCTGTTTCACAGTGCCATGCAGCAGCTTCGCAGCGCCGCCGTGCTCTGCTTGCCTGCTTCGTCGCCGCTGGCCTTCTTGCCGCTTCTACGCGCATCCACGCCATGCAGCAGCTTCGCGGTGGCAAGGGAAGCAGCAGCTGGCGCGTTTCCATTCGTCGCTCGCCCCTTTAAAGTCTAGAGCCGGCCGCCGTTTCTCTTCATCTTCTTTTTTTTCCCGTCACCGTCGAGCTCTCGCCGCCGGCAAAGCTTCACCCCGTTGAGCCTCCTCTGGCCAAATTGAGCGTACCGTTGAGTTCGCCTCGTCCATGCTCACGCGCACCACCCACTCGCCCAGCATCGCCGTGCCTGTGCCGCCCGGTGCGCCGTCTTCTTCCCCGCGCATGGCGGGAGCGCTGCCGAGTTCGCCTCGCCGTGGCCAGCTCGCTACGGTGAGCCTCCGCCTCAACCGTCTTCGGTTCTAAGCTCCCCTTGTTACCCTGTTGCTCGTAAGCTAGACGTTTGATCGAATTGCGCACTGGGGTCACTGATTCGCGTGCTCGCCGGCGAGCTCTGCCTTGTTCCGCCGCCGCGCGTGTGGCCGTGCTCGCTAGGAGTCGTAATCGTTTCGATTGGTTAGCCTAGCGTGTTCGCCCAGTTGTGAGGAAGCCGTAGATGCTTTCGCCGTGGTCGGAGAAGCTCCCGTTCGCTGCCTCTGTTTCGCCGGAGTTCCACCGTGCTGCTGCCGCCGTCGACGTGCTCGCTGCCGGCCATTCTGTGATCAACCGTTTTCGCCAGAGGGTGCGCGGAGTCGAGGTGAAGCCGTAGGAGCAAACTGTTTCGCCGGGGAGCTCACCGCCGGCGAGAAATCGCTGGTCAACGGCCGGTGACGGCGTGGTCAGCTCGGGCTGACCCGTGGGGTCACCCTGTCAGTGGGTCAGCAAAGAGAAAATGTTTTTTTTTCATTTCCAGAAAATGCTTTTAAGTGCTGAAACTTGTTTAATTCATAGTAAAATAATTAGAGCTCATAAAGTTATGAAATGTTTTGTGTAGCTTCATAATGATTATGTCTATTTAGGAAAAATATTAAATGCCAATTTTGATTACTTTTTGTATGTGATTTAATTAGCTCAATTAATTATTAAATGTAACTTCCATGAATTTTAGTAATTAAAATAAAGGTCCAAAAATTATGAAATTTTGTGGGTAGTCTTTTCATGTTATGCTCTACCATAGAAAATTTTGAATCGGTAATTTACTGAACTTTTGTTATGAGTAATAATTAGCTCTTTTAATTAATAACTGTCATTTGCATGTTTTCTATAAATTAGAATAAGTATCCAAGAATCATGAAACTTTACGAGTATGTTTTACATGGTTAGATATACCTTCACAAAAATATTGGTACTACTTTGATAACTTTTAATTATATACTTTATTTCATGTCTTTTATTTATTATGCTTATATGATTAGAGTAAATCATAATTGGGAGTTTGTGTGACTTTTGGGTTGATTGATGACCTTGGGTCATTAACATGTAATGACCCTTGGCATTTTAATTAGTTGTTTGAGTTTATGATTAATTTATTAATTAAGTTTGTTGATGATAGTTAGCGTCATTAACTTAGGTCATTAGTAGTTAATAACTTCTTTATGTTAATACTTAGTGGTCTTGTGATAGACTTGTTATTAGATGCAACCTCTTGGGTAAAAACAAAGTTATGGTTAGTTAACCTTTAAATTAACCTTGTTAGCTTGCAACTGTACCGCGAAGGAAAGTTGTACTCAAGTAGATAACTAATGTTTATCCTTTCTAAATGTCTCTTGCATGTTATGCCTTTTTCATTATCATGCATCATGGCATGCATTCCATCATTTTAAGCATCGCATCATTTTTATACGTGTAGTGCTTACGAGAGTGTTTGGATCGTGTCGATCAAGCTTCGGAGAAAGTGATCCACCCGTGGCGTTGGTGTCGTCCACCCGTGGTGTTGGTGTCAAACTTGACTTCTACGAGAACTAACTACCGCTGCAATGAAGGCAAGCCCCGGTGTATTTAAACCTTTGTTGTTATTCTTCCGCACTCTGATGTAAAGTTTTGTTACAAATGTTGTAATGTTGTAGTTACTCCTTTGTTGATCCTGGTATGAGTTGTTAAACGTAGTTGAATCGGGGTCCTATGAGGGCACCCGACAGATCTTCTTAGGTTATCTGGTGTACATGCATAGCCGTCAGAGGTCTTAGGGACAATGACAGGTACATGTGGGCCATATAATTTAGGAGGTTCTGCTACATCTTCGATCTGCTCAACCCCCTCTGTTAATGATGATAGGTTAGATTTGATGAGCTTGTAGATCCATTTATACTAGATAAGTGATTGATCACGTGATATGTATCTGTTTACCTTGGAATCGTCTATTTAGCCGATAACCTACGCATTGCGAGTACACTAGCTCTTTAATGTTTGTACTTGTTTTTATCTTGATTAATGAGCTAGTACAATATTTAATTAATGTGAATATTTTCATGGTAATCATCGGTTATGTTCTTGCATGTTTCATGATTATCGGCTATTAGATTTGCGTAATTAATATTTGATAATAGCCGATAGCACCTGCTTTTGATTATTTCTTATCATGAACATGCTGGATATCAACTCTTTAGTCGATAGCCTTATTCATCGGCCCCTAGCCACACATTGGAACTGTCTGGTGCAACACCGACATATTCCACCTTAAACTATTGATCAATGTTTCCTCCTTGTCAATTACAGGGTCAAATTGACTGGCATGCCTCAGGTCACGACTATCCGGTCCTGTGTTTCCGAAGCCCTAGGAGAGCTCGGGATCTGCTCCACGCGGTTTCTCCCCGCTTGCTGCGTGTTGGCGGCGAGTTTCGGCTTGTCATTTTTCGCCGTCAACAAGGTGAATTGAGGATCTAAAAAAATTTAAGCAACAAACCATAACCTATTAAAACTACTTCACTCCATAGGCAAGAATTAGACTCAAAACTTCTACAAAAGTACACAAGAGTAAGTCCTTAGGGTCATCACGTTGAGCTATGTCCTTAGTTGAATCACACTAGCAAAGAGTCCTTAGAAGATTGTGAGAATGAAACCTAGCTAGTGTAACACACTAAGACAAACTCAAGTCTAACATAAGCTTCATAAGTGTCTCAACAACACAACAAGATATGACCAAAGTAATTCTCATGAAAGAAAATAGTGGACAGGAGACAATCATATCTTTCCCATGGTCCATGTTGGAGAACCCACAAAGGATTGAGATCCCTTGAGTCACCAATGCTCAAGATCCGCTAAGAGTACTCATTCAACGCTTTGGATTGGCAAGTCAAAAACCAAGCACCAAGCTAGGAGCCTTCCAATAATCAAGTCATCTAGGAAGGTCACTTAGTCTTCCATCAGAGAGTCTAGGAGCACACAAGCTACAAAAGTAACAAGTCCTCAATCTTCATTTTATCAAACTCCAAGACAAGAGAATAAGGGTGCATGGATCACTCATAAACACTCTCCTCGAATAGAAGTGCCCTCAATCCCTTCTAAGTATCTATCCATATTTGTAAACCTTTCAGGGATTCAAGGGAGATCCAAATGAGCCACGCGCACACACACATATAGCCATATAGGCATGGGAGGGCATCAAACTTCTGTAAAAAGAGCTACTAAAGAAAGCACCATAAGATGATCTGTCAAGGATCACACAGTGCTTGTCCTATTTACACTATTTGCTAATGGTAATTGTTGAAGATTGTCCAAATATTCCTTATCAGATGATATCTTTTGACCAATGAGGTACATGGTGGATCATACGATGCACATCAATAATCATGTCCGACTTGAACAGCCGTTGTACGGTACCATCAAAGATCCACCGGTCCCACCTAGATGGCACCAGATCATATTGTGCACTCCATCAAGCATGGCTAAGTTGAACTTCAACTCTACACATTGGCACCAGATCATCTATTGGTTCAGTCATGTGTGCATCAAAATGCTTTTAACTCCAACTTTAATTTGATCAAGTTACTAATCTTAACCCCTAATAGTAGAACCAAAAGATAAACAAATGCCTTAACACTAAGCCTAAGTGCTCCCAACACCAAGTCCGCACTTAGACACTATCATGTCCTTAGCCTTTACAATATCCTTACGCCATATGCAGAACCCAATAACCGGAGGCTAGGAAATCCAAGTGGCATCAATGTAACTAACCTTTTTCATTAACCTAACAAAACAAAATTAGCCACATGTTCTTGTGATCATATCACCAAAACCTGAACTAGGAATCTTTATGCATTTAGGCGGGTGGGAGAATGATAGAGAATCCTAGCACCGTTGGTATGTCAAACTATGATGGGCCACATTTGTTAATTGGACCTTGGGCTTATTTTCAAAGGCGAGATGCATGAACACCCACATCTGTAAGTAGGATTTGAGATGTGGTTGCTTATGAAGCTTGCATCTACAAATGGCCTATTTTTAAACATAGTTCTCTTTTATCCCTCCATCTCTAGAAATAAAACAAGATGTCTCTAAAATAATTTTGTAGTATATTAGTAGTGATTCGAGCTATAGCTACTTGTTGAGTTGCTATGATAGGCACATCTAAGGGCACAATGATCAATTGCTATGGCGGTAGCGTAGAGCTACAGTGGCTCTAGTATTGCCACTCTACCGCTTATGGTCACCTATTAGCAGTGTTTTCCTAATCTTAAATGGTAAATGATGGTCACACTTTGTTTAGCGTTTAGACCATTTAGATGATGTTTAAACGAACTTAATGACCTAAATGGTTTTGTATAGTAAAACTAAAATATACATAATTATGCATGTAGAGTCAAATATGCTAGAAAGTGCATGTAAAAATAAGTATTCTACCAAATAATTTTTTGGAAGAAAACTAAATCCAACCCACCTCATATACTTACGATGTTGATTAGTTGGGTGCCAAATGTGGTCATCTTTCTAGTGACTAAATAGTGAATTAAATGGCCATTTAGAGCATTTAATCATGTTTAACACATTTCTGTTTAGACCATTTAGACAGTTTTTAACTGTTTAAATAGTCCAAATGTTTAATTTTGTTTACAACCTAAACAACATGGGTAGCATTCGTTGATTGTTTAAACTCTGTTTGAATGAACTAAACGTGGTTTAGTCAAACAGTGCCAATACATAGGCCGGTCCCATATGTCAATGTCGTGGAAAAACAATAGCAAATGCAAATTAAACATCATGACTCTTGCTTCTCCAAGAAATATAAAAAAACTTACTCTCTTATAGGTCATTCTGGCATTTTTAGGTATATTGTATTTACTATGTATCTAGATATAGCTCATGTCTAGATACATAATAAAAACTATGTTTCTTGAAAAGTCGGAACGACTTATAATTTGGAATAGAGGGAGCTAGTACTTCTTAAGCAAGCAAAAATCTGGCTTAATAAAAATCCTAATAAGTTGTTCTGATAAGTGAGATATTGGATATTACCTTTGGTATTTAAAACCTCTAAATAAACTTACATAGACATTGATATCAATAGCAACAACAGTGTAGCAATAGGGTACACCTTAATATCCTAGTGATGACACTTCATCCAACCATTGCCATATCTCTACAACTAAAAAGATCCAAGTGTTATCGTTAGATTAGACTAATCGCCTCGCTCCTAATCTAATCCTGCCCCGCTCCTAATCACCTGTCCTGCTCTCTTCTCCGTGGAACCGCCAACCCCGACGCACGACGCCCAGCTCCGGAGCGCTCCTTGGAATCGCAGCCCACCCTGCTCTCTTCCGCAGAACCACCGCCCCTGCGCACGACGCTCAGCTCCGAAGCTCGCCCCGCGTCGACCTCGGCACCTCGCCTCCTCATCCCCGCTACGAGGGCGCCCCAGTTGGAGCCCCAGACGCCCCGTATCCTCGGCAGCAGGAGGACGCCGCACTGCTGACCCCGGCATCCAGCCTCCTCGTCCCCGCTGCGAGAGCGCCCCAGCCGCCCAACAAGTTGCGCCGACCTTCTCGCCGCTGCGAGCTTCGCAGCCCGCGACAGCAGACCCCGACGCACCCCAACCGCCCCTTGGCCGACAGTGAAGACATCGTGTTCGACTCACCAACGCCGGCAACAGGAGGACCCTGACCCTGACGCCCGCTTTGACGATGACTGCTGCGCCTGTCCACCCGGCCTCCTCCTCCCCGCTCGAACATACAAAACTGAGGAATGCAATGATTAACTGCATTGTTTCTTTTCTGCATTTTACAAGGAAGGAACAAACATCTGAGCTCAGTTTGTTTTAGTTCTAATATTCAATGAAATGAATCACTTTGTGCCTAATTTCTAGTACCTGACTGAGAAGTGGACGATCCACATGCTGGTGATCAGCCCCATGGTGGCAAACATCCCTACCTGACCGAGAAGATTTAGGTGTTTTAATTTCACCAAGTTAACTGTTTTTATGCAATGCCTTGTATCTTGCCATCTTGTCCACCGAAATTCCATGCAGGTCACTGATGATATGCACTCTCAACAATATGGTAAGATTATGCAAGTTATTTTGCTCTGCCCTTTGTGCGGTTGGTTTAATTACTTCAGATTTGTGGATTTTTTAGCCTATGTAACATTTCAGTGTCATGCTTCTAGAGGTTTATCCTGGTAAATTTTCTCCCTTGCTGCATAATTAGGAGAATTGAATGGAATGCCTTTGGTTTGCCATCTCTTGGATTAGATGCATCTTTCTGTTAGAAAATTGTGTACACTATGAGAAAGCTGAAGCAAGACCCCCAAGTTGGTATATTAACTTATAAGAAAAGGATAGTAGAAATATAAAACACTTGTTGAATCCTGTAGTGTGCCATGTCTGTGTTTGTGCCATGCCTGTGTTGACATGCAATTTCATACCCATGTGATATTTTGTCTTATAAAACAATTTGATTGAATGTATTGTTGTGATTTTTTCCCGGATTTCTGAATACACTGCAAATTCATTGTTTGATGTTGGGCGTGCATATATAAGTCACCTTTTCACCAAATTTAGTTTTTTTCTCCAAAGTTAGTTGGCTCACTCTTGTTAGCAAAGTATATCCTAATTTCTGAGTATGTTGCAAATTCATTTGGCCGTGCATATATAAGTCACTTTTTCACCACAATTTAGTTTTCTCCCCCAATGTTAGGTGGCTCACTCTTGTTAGCAGAGTATATCCTAATTTCCTGAATGTTAGTTGGCTCACTCACTGTTGTGTCCCCCTCGAGCCTCGAACAGTGAACTGGCGTCGTGCATGGAGGATCTCTGGCTGGACTTGAGTTTCACATATGGGAAATTATTATGTCTTTGCATAGAGCATGATTTAAATTGGACTGAGCATGACTGATTAGCAACATGAAAGAGATCATGAAAATAATTTTCTAAACAATTGTTAATACTTGAATTATCAACCCGCCAAGAAATAAAGATTGTTTTGTTCTTCTGTTTCGCTTCTTCGGTCAGTTTGCTGAAATCTATTGGTGATCATCGAGGGGAATTACCATACTATTTTTTCCCTATGTTACCAATGTTGATCTCATTGCCACTGACCCTGAAAAATAGTTGAACTAACAATTCTAGAGCTTTCTGACATAGCATGTTGGTCTTTGGTTAAACCTCCATGTGCTTCCATGTCGCTTATTGATGTCAATTTTTTCCAGGACAACTCAGGAGATTTGCAGCTATTAGTATAAGCTACCTATTTCCCAAGTTTCTGTTGTAATTTCTGCAACCTTGATACGGAATGTTCAGATACCATACATTAATTTTTATGCATAGCTATCTTGTTCCACTTGACTGTTGTGATAACTTTTAGATGTAACAATATAGGTTATGAATCTTATGAGAATTGTTTTTCTAATCCCCAGATGTGGAGTTATCTCATTGTATTCAATGTACTGAAGGAGTAGTCTCAATGTGAAGTTTGAACTTTGGATGTCAGCTCTGGTCTTTGGAACTTATGGAGTTTAGATATTTCCAATGGATCAAACATGAGAGTAGTTTTATAGAATATTTAAAATGGATTTTTCAATTTTGGAAACCTTGGGTTAGGCTTGGTTACACACATGATAGCAGTTTTACCTTTGCCATCACCACTCATCTAGGGTTGTTGGAAAAAGAATAGCTCATAACGGATTTTTTTTAGAAAAAGGGTGCTCATATAAAGAAGCACATATCAGAAACTATTGTACAAATATACACATACTTGTGTTGTCCCAGCAAGCTGCCACCTCTCACATGTATTTCATCATCGGTCAATTATTTCAGTTGCTCCACCATCTCTCCAGTTACCTAAGATGAATTGTCATTGTCGTCATTACACAGTTTAATACACCTCTGATAAGCATCAAGGCTGTCGCGTGCCATCAAGGCGTTTGTTGCCAGCTGCAATCCTACATATATTGGCACTCCATTTGCAGGTAAATTCTGTGACTGCCAGATAATTGGCGATTTTTTTTTTACTTTTGACTTTCTGATATATGCCCAATGATACATACAGCCGAGAAGAGCTTATTTGAGGCGCATGATAAAATCTGTGAACTAAATTTGAGAAAAAAAAGAACTCTCCAGATGATTCTTAAATCGAAGCTGATAACTGAACTTCTTTCATAATCATGTTTGTATGGATAGAGGAGTAGTGCATTCTCAAACATATAAATTGCTCATGAAGCTAAGCAATTAGTAAACCAGCCTCTACTTAATCATAGTCCACTGAATGCTTAATCCATGGAATGGTAAGCAATTAGTTCCCAGCAATTTGACTGTGAGCTGTATGTTGATATGAGAAATGGCAGCCATGGCCTTGGATCCGGCAGCTTTGCAACAGAGCAGACGAGCAGTGGCAGCCATGGCTTGTCCAACCTTCTGAAATTGGCATATTAGTGAGCATTGGATCTACATGTATTGTCAATGAAAACCTTTTTAACATTACACAGGTTTACTCCTGAAATTTTAGAGAATCCATACATATATCTTTTTTTGTTACTGCAAAATATCAATGTCTCTGAATTGCGAGTCAGCATAATCTTGTCTTGTGATAATATTGACTTGTTGCTGCTCTGGTACACTATTTTTTACCCCAAATATATATGCATTAGTTATTACCATGCATGAAGCTGAGAAGTACTATACTGGTTCAGAAAAGTAGTAGGTCTAAACTCCATAAAAAAAATCTGATTTTCAGTAGTCAATTCAGAAGTCCAGTTACTGACAGAAATAAAACTTGATTTAGTGGACTTCAACTTGTGTGATCTATAGTTTCCTACAATTAAAGATAAAATTGCTATTGTGGATTAAGGGCACGTTTGCCTACAGAAAAAACAATACTGCTTCGAGAGTTTCTCCCAGCAAGCATATATCAATGGAATTCTTATGCAAACAACTGGCTATAATATTCCCATCGTTCTCTTACTAGCAAAGTGGTTCTCAGGTAAGGTGTGGTGAGTGATTGTATGGCTCCTTATTTACTTGCAGGTCATGGCATGATTCAGGTCTTTCAGCTCAGGTTTTGAAAAACTTCTTATTGCAGGGGCCTGGAGACATTCAGAGTGATACTCTATCAAATCAGAAAATATAACAATATGCATCTTCTCTCTTGTTACCTTGAAGTTGCTCAAGTTATGCTTGTTCTTTCCAGCAGTGGTAGGATGGTAGCTCCTAGCGCTTGATCCAATTTCTTAATTTGTAGGAAACAGATGATAGCTCCTAGCGCTTGATCCAATTTGGTAGCTCCTAGCTGCTGCAGCATTTAGACTAGCCGCAGTGGGTACTCTAAAACGATACTCTAAAGCTTTAGAGTATGAATATAGAGTAAAAACTGTTGCACTGGGTACTCTAAAATGATATCATTTCTCTCACTCTATATTTAGAGTAGTACAGTGCTTACTCTATACTCTATAGTGGCGGGCCCCACTAGCTAAACAAAGAGAAAAAATGCTATAACTCACAAACCAAAAATCCAAATTAAATTTCGATTGCACCATTAAATTCGTCTCAATAAATTCTTCAAAACTAGATCACACATGAATATATTTAGATAAAGTGACAAGTGGATCCCACAGTGAATAGAGTGGATAGAGGATGATATAGAGGATGGATGTGTGCGGGAGAGTTGAGTATAGAGGAGAGAATCTTGCTGACTAGGACGTATATAGGATGAATATAGAGGTCCATGAGTGCGGGTAGTCTTATTCGAGCAAAATGAGTCATTCTAAAATCTCAGTGATGTGAACTAGGGATCCCGATCTTCCAAAAGGTTCTGATAACTCTCGATTTGGTGGAGTCACGACACAATTCGATCCGGCTTCCGAATAACTCGGCTCTGAACCCCGCAATCGCAGCACCACGACTCCTCTGGTTATCGACCGGCGTTGCACGGTCGACCTCGCCAAGAAGGCTAAGTCCTTGCCTGCAAATCGAGAACACAAGCAAGAACACAAAGGAATGCAACCAAATTGCAGATAAATGATTAATCTCACAAAGTTGGGGTCTCACAAACCGACGACGGCGGCGAAACTGTTATCAACAGAATAATCTAAGCAAAACCCAACCCTAATGTAGGCGGCGACTACTTATTATATAGCCTAAGGGACGTCCAAGGACCCCTATTCGCGTCCCTAGGGAGTGCCAACACGTTACAAGGCCCAAACGGCCCAAAAGACGGCGACACAGCGCCCTGACAGATTCTGGACGGTGACTTGTTTCGACGATTCCCGTTGATTCCGAATAGCTTTTGACGTGAGACCACTTGGGTTGGCTTCCTTATCAAATAAGATTTCCATCCATATATGGATCATCGAAAACGGAGTCCGGATGCGTCCTGGGTGACCAGTTTAAGGCAGACTGGTCCTGGATTCCGAGGTGGACTCGAACTTGATTTGGTTTGGTCCTCCATCTTTATCCGGGCGCCCTCGCTGGTCCTCCACGCCTCCAAGCCCTCCTCCATGTGTCTCCTGGACCTCTCCTTCATACCTAAGCACAATATAATCATTAGGTAGCAATCTATTCTTAGAATCATATAAAGAGTTACTTAGGAACGAACTCACCTCTAAATTTAATTGACGCGCGCGAGCTCTAGTGATTGGGCCTTGAATGTCCAACAGTGGATCATTGTGTGTATGTGAAGGAGTGATGTCCTCATCATCCTCCCCCTCTTGAATTGGAGTCGTCCTCGACACCAACTCATCTTCGTCTCCCAAGTATGGCTTCAAATCTGAAATGTTAAAAGTGGGACTAACCCCAAATTCGGGGGGTAACTCAAGCTTATATGCATTATCATTAATCTTCTTAACAATTTTAAATGGACCATCAGCTCTAGGCATCAACTTAGACTTTCTCAAATCTGGAAATCTATCCTTTCTCAAGTGCAACCAAACCAAATCACCCGGTTCAAGCTTCACTTCTTGTCTACCTTTACTACCAGCAATTCTATACTTTTCAGTCATTTTTTCAATGTTATGCTTAGTTGTTTCATGCATTCGCAAAATAAAATCAGCACGTTCCTTAGCATCAACATGAATTCTATCACTAGTAGGTAGAGGCAAAATATCAATTAGAGCACAGGGATTGAATCCATACACTACCTGAAAAGGACTTACCTTGGTGGTAGAATGTGTTGCCCGATTGTAAGCAAACTCCACATGAGGCAAACATTCTTCCCACATCTTTAAATTTTTCTTCAGAATAGCTCTCAACATGGCACCCAAAGTGCGGTTAACTACCTCTGTTTGCCCATCGGTTTGTGGGTGACAAGTTGTAGAAAACAACAGTTTTGTACCCAACTTATTCCATAGAGTGCGCCAAAAGTGACTCAAAAATTTAGCGTCGCGATCTGAAACAATAGTAGAAGGCATACCATGCAAACGAACAATCTCTTTGAAAAAGAGGTCAGCAATATGAATAGCATCATCACTTTTATGACATGGTATAAAGTGTGCCATCTTAGAAAATCGATCCACCACAACAAAAATGCTATCCCTCCCCCTCTTAGTCTTAGGCAATCCCAAAACAAAATCCATAGAAATATCTGCCCAAGGAATAGAAGGAACAGGAAGAGGCATATACAAACCATGTGGATTCAAGCGAGACTTAGCTTTTTGACATGTGGTACAGCGTGCCACGAATCGCTCAACATCTCTCTTCATCTTTGGCCAAAAGAAGTGTGTGGCCAAAACATCCTCCGTCTTCTTAGCACCAAAATGTTCCATCAACCCTCCTCCATGCGCTTCCTGCATCAACAAAAGACGAACGGATCCTACTGGAATGCATAGGCGGTTAGCTCTAAATACAAAACCATCATTGACCACAAACTTGTTCCATGAACGTCCCCCTTTGCAATTCAGCAACACATCTTTAAAATCAGGATCAAGCGCATATTATTCTTTTATTGTTTCAAGTCCAAAAATTCTACATTCAAGTTGGGACAGCAAAGTGTATCGCCTAGACAAAGCATCTGCAATCACATTATCCTTCCCTTTCTTGTGTTTGAAAACATAAGGAAAAGATTCAATAAATTCAACCCACTTAGCATGTCTACGATTCAGATTATGTTGTGAACGAAGATACTTAAGCGATTCATGATCTGAATGAATAACAAACTCTTTAGGCCACAAATAATGACGTCACGTCTCTAAAGAACGTACAAGAGCATACAATTCCTTATCATACGTGGAGTAATTCAAAACAGGGCTATGCAATTTTTCGCTAAAGTATGCAATGGGCTTACCATCTTGCATCAAAACACCTCCAATGCCAACTCCACTAGCATCACATTCTAGCTCAAAAGTCTTACCAAAATTTGGAAGTTGCAGCAATGGTGCGTGTGTAAGCTTGTCCTTCAAAGTGTCTAAGGACACCTCTTGTGCCCTTCCCCAATGAAACACCACACCCTTCTTTGTCAACTCGTGTAAAGGGGCAGCAATGGTGCTGAAATCCTTGACGAAGCGGCGGTAAAATCCTGCAAGACCAAGAAAACTCCTCACCTGTGTGATGGATTGGGGAACCGGCCAGCTCTTAATGGCTTCAATCTTTGCCTCATCCACCTCAATTCCCTGTGGAGTAACAACATAGCCAAGAAAAGAGACTCGATCTGTGCAAAAGATGCACTTCTCAAGGTTACCAAATAAACGTGCCTCGCGTAAAGCATTAAAAACAGCACGCAAGTGATCCATATGTTCATGCAAAGACTTGCTATAAATTAAGATATCATCAAAGTAAACTACCACAAATCGACCAATGAAAGCTCTTAAAACCTCATTCATTAGGCGCATGAATGTACTAGGTGCATTAGTCAACCCAAAAGGCATTACTAACCATTCATACAATCCGAATTTAGTTTTGAAAGCTGTTTTCCATTCATCTCCAAGTTTCATTCTAATTTGGTGGTAGCCACTACGCAAGTCAATCTTTGTGAAAATTACAGAACCACATAATTCATCAAGCATGTCATCAAGCCTAGGAATAGGGTGACGATATCGAATGGTAATATTATTAATGGCTCTACAATCAACACACATACGCCAAGAACCATCTTTCTTAGGAACCAAAATTACAGGAACAGCGCAAGGGCTAAGGCTTTCACGTACGTACCCACTGTCCAAAAGCTCTTATACTTGCCGCTGAATTTCCTTAGTCTCCTCGGGGTTGGTTCGATAAGCAGCGCGGTTTGGCAATGATGCTCCCGGAATCAAATCAATTTGATGCTCTATCCCTCTCATAGGTGGAAGCCCCGAGGGTATCTCAGCTGGAAAAATGTCCTCATACTCCTGCAAAAGGTTAGTGACAGCAGGCGGTACCGAGCTAACATCATCATCAAGAGAAAACAAGGTTCGTTTGCAAACCAAAGTATAGCATACATCGTCATCAGAAATTTCAGCAAGGTCACTTTTTCTTGCAAGCATAACAGCACCCTTCAATTTAATTCCCTGAGTCTGAACATTAGGTGCTAACTTCTCCTGTTTAGGTGGGTAAATAGAATTTGCTACTTGCTGATTTTCAGATTTAACCTCATGCAAACTAGCAGTTCGTGTTTTATCATGTTGTACAATTTCAGCTGGGGTCAAGGGAACCAAAGTAATTTTCTTTCCTTTATGCACAAAAGTGTATGTATTACTTCTACCATGGTGTATAGCATCTTTATCAAATTCCCAAGGACGACCCAATAAAAGTGAACAAGCTTCCATAGGTACGACATCACAATCAACATAATCAACATAGGTACCAATGGAAAAAGAGACTCTGCAAGTTTGTGTTACCTTAGCTTTACCTGAATCATTCAACCACTGAATATGGTACGGATGAGGGTGTGGTCGAGTGGTCAAGCCAAGCTTCTTGACCAAATCTGTACTCACCAAGTTATTGCAGCTACCTCCATCAATGATGACACATGCTCGTCGATTGTTGATTACGAAGAAAATCTGGAATAAATTATGGCGTTGCAGCTTCTCAGGTTGTTGTATCTGTGCGCTAAGCACTCGCTGCACAATGATGTTCATGTAGGCGGCCGTGTCATCGCTACCAAAGACTTCGCCGTCCTCCTGAACAGCTTGTTCTTGATCCTCATCATCTTCAATGTCAGAGGTGCTGATGTACCCATCGTCTGTAGCAATGTATGCTCGCTGACTAGGGCACTCTCGCTGCATATGCCCAAATCCATGGCAGCGGTGGCACTGAACGCCAGGAGTGCGTCCCGTTGAGGCGACAGAGGATGCACTCTTCAAAGGTTCCTGCACAGAATTTTTACCTGCACCGGAAGGTCGTGGAGAATATGATTTGACTCCAGACTTATCCTTGCTCGCGGTTGGTTGCATCCGATAGGAAGATGCCTTGGGAAGCCCCGAAGATCGCGGTGTGTATGTGGTGCCAACCTTGTTCTTGCCCTGCAAGTCACGCCCCTGCAACTCCTTCTCTGCAAGCATAGCAAACTGAAACAACTGGTTGACAGTGTTAAATTCCTTATAATCAACTATGTCCTGAATTTCACGCCTCAAACCCGAATAAAAACGAACAATAGAATCCTCAGGCCCCTCCACTATGCCACAACGCATCAATCCTTTTTGAAGGTCACCATAGTAATCCTGCACAGCTTTATCTCCCTGTTCTAAACGCATCAGTTTCTTACGGAGGTCTCTATGATATGATGGTGGCACAAATCTATCACGCATAGCAACCTTAAGCTCTTCCCAGGTACTAGGTGTCGCATTGTCTGCAGCTAAACCAGTCCACCAAATGATAGCAAAATCTGTAAACTCACTAGTGGCTTGTCTAACTCTATGTTCCTCAGGCACTAGGTGGGAACTAAATTTCTGCTCGACTATCATCTCCCAATCAAGGTATCCCTCAGCATCATAATGGCCCGAAAAGGAGGGTATTTTAAATTTAACCTTAGCATAAGGATCATCGGGAGCACGATTACGATTACCTTGGTGGCGGTTGAAGTGTTGAGCGCCACCCATACCTGTGGCGTTTCTACGTAGACGATGGCGTAATCTGTTTTGTCTTGTTGCTGCTTGATCAACATTACCATCGGTGTCATATACTACATCATCGTGTCCTCCGGTATTGCTGCCATCATGGACTTCTTGGACGGGGGGCGGCTGCGCTTCCAAGGCAGCTACCCTGTCGGTTAGTGAGGACAAACGTTTGTCCAATCTCTCAAGGGTGTTGCCGAGCTTGAGATCAATGAGCGCGTCGGTGACAGCTTTGGCTATTGCCTCAGTCATCTCCCTCTGAGCATTATCTACAACAGATTGTAGTTGGTCTTGGCTGACGCACTCCGACCAGTCTTTGGGCGCCGTATCCTCTCCGTCACCTGGCATTGTAGACACAAAATAGGAACAAACAGTGAAAGTTATCCCTAATAATCTACTACGTAGGTGGAGTAGGGCCTCTCAAGATCGCAGCAAAAAGGAGACCCCTTCTCAAGCTCTTACAAGGTTCTTACCAGCAAGGTCAAGGATATCTGGAAGACGTAGCACTGCGATTACAGGGATCAAAACTTATACTGTCCAGAAGAAGTATGTGGAGTTAAGGCAGGCAGGCCAAATATGTGAGTGGAACACAATTCAAAAACAGAAAGTAATGATGAATTATAGTCCCAAATACTTGCTCTCGTTGCTGGTCTAACGTGTTCCAAATACCAGATGTGTGATAATAAAATGGAGAAACAAATATGATGGATAGCAAGAGTGATAAGAAACAATCACAAGATAGCACACACCCACAATTATAGCAAACTGTCTCCTCTATGTGCTCCTCTAAATATTGTTCCTCTTTTGCCCCTCTCAATTTTTCTATTTTTTGGGCTGTCGTTGTTTTTTTGGAAATCTTTGACTTTTTCTTTTTATTTTTTTGATATTTTTCATTCACTTAGGAGCACACAAGAAGTAACCACAAAAAATTTGAGCTGAAACAAGTGAAAGACGTGGCCTGTGGAAAATTCAGAAGATGAGTCCAAAATTGAGGAAAAGCTTGTGACCACGAAAAGAGGATCTTGTGACCAGTTTTTGACCAAACTAAAATTTTCGAACCCCAGCAAAGCTGGGGATGGTCAGATCCGAATTTTTTTTCTGATCGATTTTGATATCTGGAACGTCGAAATCCGAGTTCGTACGCGAAAATTGGACCAGTTTCAAGTTTGGACTCCGAAATAGAGGACAAAACTGGAACAATGCGTATAAAAGTGGTCACGGTGGCTAGGGTTTGAAGGAAACGATGGGGAAAACACACGAACTGGACTCTAACACAACCTAACCAGCAATAAGACCTTGATTAGGACACAAACTCAACACGACGGAATCTGAAAAGAATTATGCAAAAGGCTAAACGTGGTTTCTGGGATAGGAAAACACTATTTTTTTGGCTTTTCTGTGGACTCTAGGACGAAGGCGAAATCAAACTAAACTAGGGTAAAATTGAACCTAACGGTATACCTGAAGCTCTGATACCAATTGATGTGAACTAGGGATCCCGATCTTCCGAAAGGTTCTGATAACTCTCGATTTGGTGGAGTCACGACACAATTCGATCCGGCTTCCGAACAACTCGGCTCTGAACCCCGCAATCGCAGCACCACGACTCCTCTGGTTATCGACCGGCGTTGCACGGTCGACCTCGCCAAGAAGGCTAAGTCTTTGCCTGTAAATCGAGAACACAAGCAAGAACATAAAGGAATGCAACCAAATTGCAGATGAATGATTAATCTCACAAAGTTGGGGTCTCACAAACCGACGACGGCGGCGAAACTGTTATCAACAGAATAACCTAAGCAAAATCCAACCCTAATGTAGGCGGCGACTACTTATTATATAGCCTAAGGGACGTCCAAGGACCCCTATTCGCATTCCTAGGGAGTGCCAACACGTTACAAGGCCCAAACGGCCCAAAAGACGGCGACACAGCGCCCTGACAGATTCTGGACGGTGACTTGTTTTGACGATTCCCGTTGATTCCGAATAGCTTTTGACGTGAGACCACTTGGGTTGGCTTCCTTATCAAATAAGCTTTCCATCCATATATGGATCATCGAAAACGGAGTCCGGATGCGTCCTAGGTGACCAGTTTAAGGCAGACTGGTCCTGGATTCCGAGGTGGACTCGAACTTGATTTGGTTTGGTCCTCCATCTTTATCCGGGCGCCCTCGCTGGTCCTCCACGCCTCCAAGCCCTCCTCCATGTGTCTCCTGGACCTCTCCTTCATACCTAAGCACAATATAATCATTAGGTAGCAATCTATTCTTAGAATCATATAAAGAGTTACTTAGGAACGAACTCACCTCTAAATTTAATTGACGCGCGTGAGCTCTAGTGATTGGACCTTGAATGTCCAATAGTAGATCATTGTGTGTATGTGAAGGAGTGATGTCCTCATCACTCAGTGCCTCCTTATTGATTTCACTATGCTCAACCATTTTAGCATGGTCTAGATCATTAGTTTTTTTTCTTTTTCTGTATTTTGCATAATTTCATAATTTTGTGTTGTAAACTCAAATACTTGGATATATACCTATTTTGTTGATAGTCAATTCCATGTTATGCTTGTTCTTTCTAGCAGTGGCAGGATGGTAGCTCCTGTTGCTTGATCAAATGTCACTAGGCGTTTAAATATCTTAGGAGTTATTTCAATGGAAAATAGCGGCTCTCCTGCACCATTTGGTGACAAGACTAACACTACTAATGGAGGTAAACATAATACATGGGCATTTACTTATTAAATTTAACGTATTTATATTATTAATGATATGGACGTAACACTGCAGGAAGCGATGCTGGAGAACACAAGACAGAAAGAGATAAGGCTCGATGGCACGCAATGTCTCAAGAGAAAAGGGACGAAAAAAATAAAAAACATCGAGAAGCATATAAAAGAAGGAGCACCGCCTACGTGCAGAAAGTACCAATGATAGTATAGTAGAAACGTTGGCAAATGATAATATACATATTACTATTGATGTTCTTATATTTGACGTGTCACAAATACTAGATGGTGTGGATGCATCAAACAAGGAAAATATGGATCCTAATGAAACAGATGATTGGTTACATAGGAATGATTTAATCCATTAGTTTGAATTATATGTTTTAATATTAATTATTTGTGATGACATAGAATTCTACATATATTTTACATGTGTGGTTGTATGTCATGAGATGTTTTACCTGTAACAACGCACGGACTATATATATGATAAACGGCAAGGGACAGGACTCCTGCACGATAGAAAAAGATACAGCTATGATCTCCACGTAACTTAAACCACTACAATATTATGACCCTATTTGCGTAGTTTGAGACAGTTTCCGGCTCCCTCAGTCAGAAGTTTTTGACTCAAGACACAGTGTTTATTTCCATTGCGGTTGTTTTAGAACCTGGGGAGAAAAATGAATTAAGGTCCTCTTTAGTAAAGCTTGGCCTTCCCAAAAAATAGTGAAGCGAGAGCTATTTTATTTTTGTTTTAGAAGCCACTCTAGTGATACCTACATATTTGACCGAAAACTACTAGTGCCCGGACTTCTGATCGGATACCGATCCATCGAACGCTACGATGGCCGCACTCATGTGGGGCCCGCGCCACCCAGGGACGTCACGCACGCCACCTGACCGCACACGGGGACCGCTTGCGCCCCCTCCACTTCCCATGCACTCGGCTGCGGTAAGTAGATCTCATTGCAACATATGCAACACCAGATCTACTTTTGCAACATTCAGATAAAACACTTGCAACATACGTCTGAAACACTTGCAAAACACCAGAAAAAACTTAAAAACACGTGTGTAGCCATTGCAAACATATGCAACATCCAGATAAAATAGTTGCAATATATGCCTGAAACATTTGAAACATACACTTGCAACATGTATATATATGCAATATCCAGATCTACTTTTGCAACATACAAATGAAACACTTGCAACATATATCTGAAACAAATGAAACATTTGGAACATACATTTGAAACATACGTGTATAGCCATTGCAACATGTGCAACATCCAGATCTATTTTCGCAACATTGATATAAAACACTTGCAACATACCTCTGAAACGTTCGAAACACTTAATATACGCTTGCAACAGCGCTTTCAGCGCAATGTCACCTTGATGCTCGGACGAATGGAGGTTCATCGTTGTAGAGCTTGACACCGGTGTGGAGGTCGGCGGCGACGCGGAGCTCACCGATGCGGCAGCGGTGCGGGCAACTCGCCGGCGAGGCGGCGTCACACGAAGCTCCTCCCCCCGCCTGCTTGCTAAAGAATCCATCGTGGAGGCTCGCTGGCTCGGTGGAGCGGTCGCGGCGGGCGGTTAAGTGGGGAAATGGTGCAGAAGAGAGATGCAGTCGGACAGACGGACTCCTTGCTCCAACATTACGGTATTTCACAGTGGTTCGACTGATGGTTTTTGCGGCTGATAAGCTGACTGATGCTGTTTTGTTGTGAGAGAAAAACACTAATAAGCCGGGCTGATAAGTTTAAGCGAACAGGGCAATGTCTGCAGTAGTAGTGGAGCCGAAGTGGATCGAAGCTACCTTAAACGGCGCCTGTGAGAGGCTTTGCCTTTTGACCGGCGAAGGAACAGGATCACATTCACATGTGGCAACAGGGGCGGCGGCGCGCGGGGCCATGCCCAGGCTTTGTGAAACATGCAATTGCAGGCAGCGATCTCATCTTGGCCGGTCGGCTCTATGACTATTCCAAATGGGCTTTATGAGCTGCAGAGCATGACAGCTCGCGCACATGAATACGCTCCATAACAACAGTCGCCACTACTGTTTGCATGTACGGGATGAAGAATATTCATAAGAAACGTGATCGGACTTGTGCTGGCAAGCCGCTGGATCGATTACCTCCATTGTTGGTCTAAGCCTCTGAGGCTGCGTACCGTCGGATCGCAAGGGATTTATCAAGATTCCTGTAAAAACTAAAGTGATCTGTAACAATTTCCGTTGAAGTTGCTATAAAAATATAAAGTAATCACTTGTAAAAAAAACTTCCTACTTACTCTCTCCATCTCAAATTATAAGGCATTCCAAGAATCTTGGAGAGTCAAAGGATCTCAAGTTTGACCAAATTTATATGATAAGATAATAATATTTATGACATCAATTAAGTATTATTAAATTCTTTATTAATTATATTTTCATATTATACATATTTGATGTTATAAATTCTTGTAATTTTCTCTATAATTTTGGCCAAACTTAAGATGCTTTGACTCTCCAAGATTTTTGGAATGCCTTATAATTTGGAATGGAGGGAGTACTATTACTAATTATAGGCTATCTTACTAATTACTAATTAGAGGTTCTAAATAAACCTCTTTATTAATCATCATGAGATGTGCTAAAAAAATAAATCTTAAAAATTCTCACAATAATCAGAAATATTTAACCTTTAATTTGGATTTCTTATTACTCTCGGTGATCGTCACTACTTAGATAGCTGGGAGCAAGTTGGGATCCTTGAACGCCTTGTTGATGATTATTTGGTAGCTCCGATCGATTGATTATGAGGGGTTTTATGATCACTCCTTGAGAGATCAAGAAGGGGCAACTCTAGTGAAATTATAGAGGCTTTGGGGTGCAAAGCGTACATCAGTTCTAAACTTGCATCTCATGCATACGTCATAACATCAAGTACATATAATTATTGCTTGTTTGGGCTACTCGCTATAAGGTGCTGGCATCATTTAGCGTACGAGTTACCTCAAGAGCTAACTTGACCTAAGATGCTGGCTCGACCTGTTAAAAGAAACAAAAAGACACACACGGAGTTGAGAGCAGAGTTTTTCGTTTAGCCTTAGATACTGAAGAACCAAACAATTAAAAGTGGTGTGTCTTTTCGGCCTTACTTTTTCAGCGAAGGAACAATATTTCTCTCACAATAAATCAGTCAACAGTGTTTTTCAGCTTATCTTTTCAGCAAAGCGAACGGGGCATAGCGAAGCCATAACAATTGACATCAACTTTCACCACAATAGCTTTGTAGGCGCGTTTGGTTCCGAGCAGGATCTCGCCTTGCTCTGCGAGCACCAAGAAGCTTGCCCAACCAGGGCAGCCGTTTTGACTCTCACGAGAGCAAATTAAACTGAATCTTGCTATCACAGACTCCAAGACACACAGGCAAGAGAACCAAATCCGCATACTCGATTGAAATCCTAGCTAGGCAAGGAAAGCTGATGGCTCACTGAAGAACCAAACACGTCCGTACTCTCTCCGCTCCAAATTACAATCATTCTGACTTTTCTAAATAAATTATAAAAGCTATGTGTCTAAACTAAACATACATTATACCTAGATACATGTCTTTCATTATGTATCTAGAAAAGTTAATATCTATATCTATATACCTAATAATAAAGAGGTAAAATTTCAACCCATTTTTGTCGTTCATCCATTTTTTTCGTCCACCTCTCTTTTACTGACTCACCGGAATGTGAAAATTATCTTTGCTCATTTATCTACAGCCTTCCTGATTTATATATGACATACAGGGCTTCTTGAGGTAATATAGATAGATAGGAATCCTAATCGTAATCTATACCTATACCTAATTATATAATAATAAAGAGCCAAAATTTCAGGCTCTTTTTTCGTCCATCCATTTTTTTAGTTTTTCTTCCTCTAACTGCAAAAAATGGAGAGCTTATATATATATATATATATATACACAACACATGCTCATACGAGTTAGAGCTCTTGACTAGCACGATACGGAGTCCGGTTCTAAAATGTATTGGGTTGTGTATGGTCTATGTTTAACCAAAGAGTCTATACTCCTACGAAAAAAATCCATACCCAATACGATTACTATATATATAGTAAATTCGGTTTTTTCCGATTTCGTCATCTGTTCAGCCTTTTCTCGTTTTTTTAGACTATCTCCGATCATTTACTGTATCTTATCCTTTTTCATTTTCACATTCGTTTCACTTCTTTTCCTGATTTTCTCTTTTTGTTTTTTCTTCTTCTTACGATTACTATACATATAGTAAATTCGGTTTTTTCCTTTTCCTATTCCGTCATCTGTTTAGCATTTTCTCGTTTTTTTTAAACTATCTCCGATCATTTACTGTATCTGATCCTTTTTTCATTTTCATATTTGTTCCACTTCTTTTCCTGATTTTCTCTTTTTGTTTTTTCTTCTATTCTTTTTTTCTTTTCTAGACTATCAAGTCCATTCATGCCCTTTCCCTTATTATTTTGCATATCATCTTTGTTTTCCCGATTCTCTCATGATTTTCTATAAACAAAAAAATAATAATAAACACAATATTATGGTTCTTTGATCCTTCATCCTTCCCTAATCCTTAATAATCAAATATTCCTACTACTAAATTATTGATGTAATTTGATTAAGAATAAAAAATATTTTTATTATAATCTAGATCAGATAATAGTCTAATTAATTAAATCATGAACAGAAAACTTAGGTAGTTTATTCTCCAATCTAACTGGGAAGTGGCAGCGGGGGTTGCGCCTCCAACAGATGTGGCGCCGCGGGAGGCGATGGCGCTCGGGCGGCGAGGCGGCCAAGACAACCTGTTAAGGTGGGGAGGTAAGCAGAGAAGGTGCATGGGGTGGGGAGGAGGTGGTGGACGCCGGCGAGGTAGCTGCCACCGACGGTGGGCTGCGTGCAGGGATTCCTCTTTTTCACTTAACTTTTCCGCTCTCTCATGGACAATTAAGTATGTTTATATATTTCTACTGATTTTGCACGACATAAGGAATTTTCTAATTTGGCTGGTATTATTCTAAATTGCACTTTTATAGACGATCAATGTCCTAATGCAATTATTGCTTCATTACCGATGGATTAAATGCAAAATATACATATTAGTAACTAAGTAGAGATTTAAGTTTTGATTTCCTCCTATTGCAACACACGAGCATGTTTACTAGTCTAAATAAATTCTTCCAATTCTGAGCAACAATCCTAATCATAAATTGAATTCTAATGCAAATAGATTCTTCCAATCCTGAGTAACAATCCTAATCCGAATAGAAAAGAATATGAATAGAAATATATATTTGTATTTGTACCTTTAATATTAACTAGCAAAAATGCCCGTGCGTTGCCACGGGTTATACAATTTATATTTTGATCATCTAGACGACATGCAGCTTGGATATTTATGCAACAATCATGTCATACATTATCATTCATCTTAAAACCAAAATCTATAGCATGTCTAGACATGCTCTACTCGAACTTATATAGACATAGGACACTTAGAGATTTATCAAACAAAAAAAGTTTACTTAAGCCCTTAACCTATTGCTATTGTCTACTTCACCCTCTTACCTATAAAACCATATATTCTACCTCTCAAATTATTGAAAACCGTCTAAATAACACCTAAGACGATTTTCAAAGTGGTTTTAATAATATGGCATATTAAAAGTCTACGTAATCCCCCCATCTATAAGACCTGATGTAACACTTAAAGCATATTTAAAATAATTCCCAGATGATCTTATAAGGGCCTTTGGACACAGTATCCAATCATACTAATCTAAGAATCCATGCTTGCATGCAAATCCATTGGTTTTCTCCCTCTCTCTGCTCTTTATAGGCTTGCGCCACTGCCCAATAAGCACCACGCAATCTCTTGCTCCACCTCACAGCAAATTATGACACATGCATGCATAATGTAATAATCAAATAAATGTGAATGTGAATAGGTTTCAGCATGATCAAGGAAACACTTGCCTTTTACCCAGGAGTAGTAGTTGCTCAGAGTCTTTATTACAGGACTAATCTTCAAAACTCATGTACCACGCTCGTTCTACTCGCGACAATCATCCAAAGCAAACATTCAAACACAAAAGCAAGAAAGAAAATAAGAAGAAAAAAACATACACACCATATGCATTACTCTTTGCCAAGAATAAAGCATACATGCGTTACGTTAATGATATAGGGCATATAGCAGAACATGGTATTTATTGGAATTATTTTGATAAGGGAAAAAGGAAGTTGTGTGAAGATGCCAGCTTCAATCCTACACCTGCCAAGTAGTGCCCACTGCTTCATCGACATGACCGCTGCAGGAGAGCAAATTGATCAAGCAGGTGTAGTGCTTGAAAGACGGCGGGATGCAATAGTCCCTCCTCTTCATGTCAAACATCCTGCGGCCTTCGTCGACGAGAGACCCACACCTGCACGCCAGCAGGACGCCCCTGGTTGGGCCGGAACCATTGTTTCCTCGTAACACCAAACAACCTGAGCGCGTCGTCGGCTCGTCTATGCACGGTGAGGGCTCTCTGATCATAACGTTCCACGAGAAGAAATCCTAGTTGTCTATCTTCGAAGACAATGAATGTTCAGACCACGTCGCCGCAGATGGCGTATATCTCGACCAAGGCTGTCCCAACCTCAGCATGGACATGGAGCGCTGGAGTCAATAAGTTCGCATGGATCCATCTGCCGAGTGTCAGCTTCCTCATATTCTCGCAAGCCAAGAGATCCGAGACAATGGTGAAGCTGTCCGGTTTGAGACCTTCAAGCAGCATCCAGGGAACATTTGGAGCACCCACCGGAATCTTCCGTGCCTAGCGTAACTCGAGAGGGATGCAGTTCCAGCCTTCCAGGACACCAAGTTCCTCTCAGGCATCCGATTGAACAGTGCCCTCGTGGCGGTGAAATCCCCCGCGTTGGACAGCGCCCTGATCATCGTCGTCCATGGTATGATATTCTTCACCGGCCTGCATTGTCGCGAATAGCTCCTTCGCTCCACGACGTCCGTACGTGGTGAGCATCGTGTTCCACGACACGACGTCCCTGGCTGCCATGGCATCGAACAACCTTCCGCGTACTCTGTCACAGAACCTCCTGATTATGATGACCCACATGTACCCGTCATCGTCATAATGACCTCTGACAGCCGTACTTATGTTCCTCATAACTTAAAAGGCCTGCTTTCCTCCGAACAGGATCCAATCATAGGAGTATTGCAATATTACAACAGTTTATTCAAAATATTCAACAGAGTAAAGTAGTGGAATTCTTACAATAACTTAGGGTTACAAACCAGTTTTTAAACCTCAAACTTTATGTAGCATTCTTACAAACCAGTAGTAGAGAAGTATCGGTAGTAACTTTATTACATCACACAAGCGAGATGCCTTGCCCAAAGGTCACTCAGTCTACTCGTCGTCACTTTCTTCAGCCACAACGGTCATGCAACAAGGCTCGAAGCAGACTTGTTCATGAACAGCACCTGCAACAAGGGGTTCAACAAACCCTGAGTACGAGAGTACTCAACAAGACTTACCCGACTAAGACAAAGACTCCAAGGGCATGCTAGCTTTAGGGAATCAAGGTACGGGTATTCCAGAATCAAAATTTTATTTTGCAAAAAAGCTTACTAAAGTAAGTCCTTACCTTCAGTATTTTACTTTTACCATTTATGGTTCATTAACCAATTCTAGGTGATCCTAATCTAGATCAAAGTAATTATCAAAACCCTTCTCATTCTTTCTTTCAATTCCAATTCTTAACTACGATGTAAGTCAGGTGATCAAGTCTCCATAACCGAGGAGCAACGACGATTCAAACCGATTATACCCAGCTGGGGATCTCTAACATCACGACATATGTAGAACCGAATCTTGCATATGTCAACCCTCATTTAGATCTCCCAAAACCAGAACGTGTCCATCGCCACCCGAGAGTACAGTACTCCTCGAACCCGGCCCAATTCTAGCCCCGAGGGTACACGCTACTCCCGCCATCTCTCCACTCCCAGTGCGAGGTTAGACGTTCTCGTAATGGAATCAGTAACATTTTGGGCTTACCCAAGGCATGAGGCTAGTTGCAAAGTCTCGAAACACAAACAAGCTTACAACGGACGGTCCTTAACTGACAAGGTGGAAACACTACATTGAGACTCCTTTTCCAATGCATGTTAGCAGTGGCCAAACCACCCGCCCGATCTTTCAAGTTCATTCTCATATTTCCATATTCATTAAGTATGCCGTCATGGCCACGTGACCATTCATTTAAAAACTTAACTCATAAGCATAGCGAAGCATACTACGCATTTTCAATAAAATGGTATCAAGGTTGATATCGCAATAATCAAGGATAACAATGCAGCAATTAGGTTATCACTCAACTCCTAATTACTTAATGCAGTAAACCATAATATAAATAATAAAGATTTGTAAATATCAAGGTAGGGTTTAAATGCATCGGGGCTTGCCTTGCTCTGACACGACGACTGACTTAGACTCGAGGACTCCAACGTCTGGTCCGGAACCCACCGATGTAACACCCGAGGTGTTTGCCACCAGTTAAGCAGTGGGTTTGAGCTCAAACATGATAGATCAAGTGGATATGATGATGTCAAGGTCAACCTATGGACAGGAGCCTCAATCTAAACTTGGATGTTGCACCCTTGCTTTACATATATGCAGTTTTCAATATATATGCTTGGGTGGTGTTATTGCAATATCTTCAGGTGTCTCACCTTAGTACCTATCTATATTGGTCACTGGAAAAGTTTCATGACGTTTGGAATCAAAAAGTCACATGAAATGATAAGTTATATGCTTGTTGGAATGACTTTACTAAGTGCTGGAATTGCATTATTAAGTGGATGGAAATATAGATCATCACTAAAATCTTGCAACCTTGCCCAAATGACTCTATATGGACTCTACAACAAAAGTCAAGAAAGGTTCGTGTTGAGCAAATGCCCAGAAAATGCTCCAATTGATCAAAAAGGATAATTTAAGCTTTATAGTGATCCTACTTTGGTCAAAGTAGAAATATAGTTTCTATACCAGTTTTGATGTTGGACCTTAAATAAAAGTTGTAGTTCATATTGTGTAGAAGAAACTTTGTTTAATGGTCAAGAGCTAGTTTGGTCTCTAACCTAGTCAAATAGAGGCTCAAAGATTGGATTAGCTGCTGTTTTTCAGCCTTGGAAAATATTCTAAGTCATAGAATATGTGGACTGACATTGACAGGTTGGCACATTTCGTTCTCAAAATTTTGTTAAACAACTGAAGTTGGACTCTTTATAAAAGTTGGAGTGTTTAGAGTGTAGAAGAGCTCAGAGAAGTTTGAATAGATTTGGAGCTCATTTGGACCTTCAAAATTAATTCCCAAAACTGCTAGTTTCATCATACTCATGGACTTGGACCGGCAAGGACAAGACGGTTGGCACGTCGCGTTCTCGTGTTTTTGCTAAGCAACTCCAGTTGAGCCAAATATAAAAGTTGGAGAATACATGATGATGAAGAGTATACAAAAAGTTGAGTTCATTTTGACGAAGTTTTGACCATCAAAAGTGAGTTTCCGTGACTGTCATCAAGGTGTTGACACTGCAGTTTTGGCAACCAGTTAACCGCTAATCCGTTGCTCTAATGACCTTGGCCCCTCAACGAAAGTTGTAGAGCAACTCGTGGGCTTCGAACTTTGTTTTTGGCCCATGTCCTGTTTCGGCCCAGATATAGCCCAAAAGCGCCGCCCACCATGCCCCGTTCGTCACCCGCCACGTGCTCGATTCAATGCCGACGTGCTCGCCATGCACAGCGCCGCGTGCTCCCACCTCCGCCACGCGCCCCTGCCCCTCTGCTGTGCACCCTGCTATCCAGAGGGAGTGCCGAGCTCCTCTTCCACTCCCTCACTCACCCTCGCGCCTCTCCGTGCAACTACAGAGCGCGGACGCGCCATGGCCGCGTCGAGCTCCAGCTCGAGCTCGTGCCGCTGCCGTGCCCGCTACTGCGCTCGCTGCCGAGCCAAGCTGCGCCCCACCGTAGTTGCTCGAGCATGCTCTGGTGCTCCGTTGCCGCCTCTCGTCGCTCGGGAACCGCCGGCTGCTCTTGCCGACGCGGCCGCAGCCCCGGCCCGTCGTGCTCTCGTGGCCGGCCGGCCTCAGGCCACCTCGAGCCGAGCTAGAGGCACCAGCAGGTGCGCGAGCATGCCTTGGTGCTTCCCCGCGCTTCCCCCGCCGCCGGCGTCCACCCTACCGGCCTCCCCGACGAGCTCGTCTACTCCAAATCACGCCAAGAACCTCCTCCGAGAATTCGACTAAAGGAGGGGACCTTTCTGTGAAGCCGCAGACTCATTTGAATAGTGCAAGAAGGACTTATCCGCTCGGTTTAATTAAAGTTTCTTCCAGGGGTCCCGTTGTAAAGTGTTTGTCCTTTTCGGTTTAATAATTTTCTTTTTCAGAAAAATGACTAAAACTTTGGAAATCATAGTAAATTGTAGAAAAATAGTAAAATAGTAAATGAGGACTTTTTGGAATCCTTGTGAAATTCTCTATACAGTAGATCTATAATATGGCATGTTTTAGTTTAAAGTTTTCTCTATAAAAATAGATTTGTGCAGCTAGGTTTTCATTGCTAGATGTATTTGTCATTTTCATAATTGTAGATCTAGGGCTCCAAATTAAGTGAAATTTTTGTGGCAAACTACTCATATGATGTTTAATGTGTGATAAAAATTTCATGAATTTTGGTTGCCATTTGAGTGAGTTATTAGTGTATCTTGCTCTCACATGAATTCTTGCAATAGCAATTTGTCTTTTTCATAGAGATTGATATACATGTCCAAATGATTTGAAATTTGTACAGTAGACTATTGGGTGTATGTAAGAGCTACTGTAATTTTTATAGATTTTATTATGGACTTTTGATATATGTTTATTATTTCACTTTGCTATTTAAATAAATTAAGAAATGCATTAAAAGAAATTATTTAATGATGAGAACTATGCTTTTTGGTGATCATTTAACATGCACTTTATGATGGTTACATTGGCTGTGGCCAAATGTATGTTTAGAATGTAAGTTAATATTTATTCTTGCAATTAATGCTTTCCTGGACAGTTTCTGGGACTTTGGTAATTGCACCATGAAAATGATGTTTGCTGAGAAACATGATTATAACAAAGTTGTAGATTAAATTTTGGTGGCATTTGGCCTTATAGTTTGAGAGTAATGACTGTTTCAAGTTGGGTTCCAGAAATAGTTGTTCTCTGGAATCTCTGGACCAGATTATGTAATTATGCATGTTTGACTTGGTTAACTTGAGAATCATGCTAAGATGATTAAAGATGAATTATATACAATTTCATAAGCTTTCCAGAATGTCTTGTTGCATGGCTATTGGATTTGTATAACTCCAGTTATGATCCAAACTTGTAGATGTTGTTTGCAGTCCAGAAATTGTCAGATGCTAGTTATGGTTGTTTACTCCATGTGTTGCTAAGTGTGGCTTATACCCTTGATGATGGTCAAGTTAAGATACTTGTGATCTTGTTAAACTTGTGTTATGCTTAATGTGCTTGCCCTCTTTAATTGGTTGTGTGAGGTTAGCTAATTAGCTTTTGGTGTCTATGTCTTAATCGTGTGTTTACATGAATGATTATGTGATGCATCTTGTGTTACCATTCATCATATTCATACGCATGTATCTTGCATCTCATCTAGGTACGCTAGATGCACCACGTGAAGGATGAGATGTTGAAGCCAAACCTGAAGACGGTGTTTGGTGGACCTATCCCGAAGATGGAAGGACTAAACAAGTGTCGGGATGGGAGATGCTCGCCAAGCGAGTGTCATCTGTCAATCATTAACCTAGCGTTCGATCCCAGGCAAGCCCCGGAGCATTCTAAGCCTCCTACTTTATAAAAGCAATTGAGTATATATATGTTATATATGTATTGTTGCATTAAGTTATAGGAGTTGATTGAAAACACTTGCTGCATATATATCCTTTCCTTGTCCCGTAAATATGCCTGGAATCCTATTTTGGTTCAGGATCGAAAATATTGCTTAGCCCTGCTTAGACCGGTAGCGATCGGTGATTTCCTGTCACCGGCAACTATAGGTGGTTACTGGAATACTTTAGTTATGGAATGGATGATATCCTGGAAATAACCAAGTGTTGATGGATAATTGGAGACCGGGCGGAATAAGTATGGGGCAACCAGACAGGGTTCTGGGGTGCTTGTAGTTTCCGCCTGTGTCGATTAAGGACCGACCGTTGTTGGGCCTCGGGTCATGTTGAACGCATGCCTCACATTTAGCTGGCCGAATAAAGTACCTTTCGACCACGAAGCTGGGAGATTATTCGGGCCGAGTGGATTGCCCGCAACGCACTGTACCGGAGCAGTAGTGGCAGGATACGGGGGCGCGATGATAAGGCCAAAGAGCAGTCGGGCAGCCCCCGGGTACATGTGGTTCCTGGCAAACTCGTGACTTTACCTGAATAGTTGACTCGGTGACCAATACCTCACTTTAGCGGGTGAGTGAGGTTTGTGTGAGGAATAAATCACCAGCTGGTTAATAATCGATTCGAATCGCCATCGTTCACTGGATAGTGAACACTTGACTCGAGTTACGGCATCGTAGTAATGATGATGGAACACGGATGGTTATGTGGATAATGTTGGAAATACTAAACCTGAGATAGTAACCTTTGATGTTAATGGTTAATCAAGTGATTGCTTTAGCATAGGTGCTTACCTAGATTGAATAGGTTATAATAAATATGATGTAAAAGGACTTAAATTAGTTTATTCATGATAACTTATGCTTTTCGCAAATGAGTCAAGCTAGCCCACTGAAAGAAAGCCTTGCATACTCCTTGGTGTCATTATTTCTGGTTTATGACGGGTAAGTCCAGCTGAGTACCTTCTCGTACTCAGGGTTTATTCCCACTTGTTGCAGGTTGTGATGTATCATAGCTACTGCAAGAATTGGAAGACTCCTGCTGTAGTGGCGGAGTGTGATCATGGGCATGATCCGTCTGAGCTATCTTGTCTCTCATGCTTTTATGGGAAATTGACCTTGGTACTGGCATGTATTTGAATTAAGGTGATATTAGTTTTCAAACTACTTTGCTTCCGCTACTTTTGAACTTGAGTTGTAATAACTCTACTGAACTCCGATATATGTTGAATTACTTATGAAATGGATGTAACCTATGACCTGTTATGTTGGACCACTACGATCTTGGCTTGTATGTTGGTTGGTTTGAAATCCCTCGTGACTTTATTGGATTACCGGAGTTATAAGAGCTTAAGTACGGGAATTTAATCGCTCTGGCGATTATTTTTGTACTTTTGTTCTTATAATTTGGGCGGTTCCGTGACAACCGACGATAGCTCTTCTCCGGAAGCTTGCTCGGCAACTACGACTTCTTCGAAAGCGGGAACTACACGAGTACATAATATGCTTCAATATGATGCTCGATGATAAACATGATGCTTGATGATGATATGCCACGAGTTACGACTTGAGTACAACTTTCCTTCGCGGTACAGTCGCAAACAGAAAACCTAACTAGTAGCGACAACTCCAGCGATACCAGCTTTTATCCTAAGTAAGTTACTAACGAGCTCAAACATAAAATTAAGGTGTCAAAGATCACCAAAGAGTAGTGACCTAAGGACATCACTCAATCAAAAGGGCACACAACACTTAAAGTTATCAAATTAACATTTATTTACTATTTAATTAATTAGGGAATAATTAATAGTTAATCAAACTTTATCTAAACAAGCTCAAACTTTTTCTATGGATTAAGAATGACTTAAAACAGTGTCATAATAAATTTCATAATTTTTGGATTAATAAATTAATTATTAAAATTCATGGAAGTTGCATTTAATCTTTATTGGAACTAATTAAATCTACTGCACAAAGTACTCAATTTCATGATTTAACATTTTTCCTAGATAGTATACACATTGAGAAGCTCACACAAAAATTTTCAGGAATTTTGGAACTCTACACAATTTTTAGTGAAATAAACAAATAGTATCACTATTCATAATTTTGAAAAAGAAAAACAAAATCGAACTCGGGCCGACTCCTTCTGGTCCAGCCCAGCCGAGCGGCCCATGCGCCCGCGCGCTCGCCCGCACCTGCGCGCTCGCGCTCGGCCCAGCATCGCGCCCGCGGCCCAGCAGCGCGGCCCGCTCCGCTCGCACTCGCCCGCGCCCTCTCTCTCACTTACAGTCCGACCCCAGCTGTCATCGCCAACCTCTCGTCCTCCCGCTCACTCCCACGCGCTTACTCACCCTCGCGCGGTGGCCGGCCGGTGACTAGAGCTTCGGTCGACCAATTGACCCTACCATCACCATCTACACCTTCCCACGACTCCGTTTTGCTAGGTTGCACCATGGTTCGAGCTCTAGCGACCCGCGAGCGACGGCGATGGCGGCACGGTGGACACGGGAGCAGCACGCCGGCGCACACAAAGCGGTAGAGGCTAAATTGAGGGGACGGGAAGCATCAGCGGCATACCACGAATACGAAACCGTGCTCGGTTGAAGCGGGGAAGCACGGGAAGTGGCTGGCCACGTGAGGGCGACGGTGGCGGTCGGTCACCGGAGGTGAGCACGAGAAGCGGTGGCTGCGGCGATCCAGGCGGAGTTAAGCTCGCTCGGGTGGTTCACGAGGTGCGCAAGGATGAGGCAGCGCTATTGGTGCAGTTTGCGTGGCCGGAGACGGCTTGGCAGCGGCAGCGGCGAGCGGCGGAGCTGCGGTGGCGGCGGTGGCGAAAACAGAGAAGAAAAAGAAAAACACGGTGACCTCGACATATATATAGACAACAGTCGCGGCTACAGCGCTGGAAGACGCTCGTAATCGCGCTGGCGATTCTGGGCGCGAGCGAAGGGTCTGGGCAGCCACGGCGGCTCGCCGGCGCCCATACCGCGCGGTGGCCGGCCGCCATTGGTGCGCCACTGTAGCTGCCCCCTAAATTTTGAATTTTCAAACTATTTTATCAAATTACTCTCAAATTCATGTGGAAACTTGAAAAACTTCCAATATATGAAATCTTCAGAATTTCAAGCTCTACAAGTCTTGTATTGAACACTTTTTCAAATTATAACTGAATTTTGAAATTTGAGTTTAAATTCAAAAGGGGACACATTTTGGGGATTTGGTAATTTAGAAATTACTTTGGATTTCATATTGAAACTTCAAAATCTCCAAACACCAAAGTTGTACATCTTGACAAGACCTACAACTTTTCTGTTCAAAATATTTTCAAATTCTGCCTCAATTTTGAAATCTTAGTTTGGGGACAAAAATGAGTTAAATTTGAAATTTGTTCATTTTCAAAATTGCTCCACATTTTACACTAAAACTTTGAAAACGCAAAACACCAAAGTTGTAGCCCTTGAAAAGTTCTACAAACTTGGTTTTGAACTTTTTTCTAAATTTTGCTTAGATTTTGAATTATCTCAAAAGGGGTAAAACAGGGTTTTGAAATTTAGGGTTTTCGGAGGAATTTTCAATTGGAATTTGTTGCTAATTTGATTAGTGATTACTTAGTGATCAAAACATCACCCAAGGGCATCATTTGGACCAACATGACATGGTTGACCAAATGCCACTCTTGGTTGACCAAATTAGCTTTTGAAATTCTTTTATATTTTCCCCAAATTTGAATTTAAATTCGAATCAGAAAACTCGTGACAAGTTTTTTTGGACTCCAACTCAAACTCAAACTTGGAGCTTCATTTTAGGTGTTGTACTTGAGCTCATACCCTACACTTGACACTAGTGTGCAACACAGTCACACACCTCAAATTACGCAGGGCACGGACTAAGTATTTGTGGTGGCATTCGAAATTAGGGTTTTCATTTCGGATCACACCACGGAGAAGCACATCCAATCTAGATAAGTAAACTTGTTTTAGTTGATGCATAACAAGGTTGACCTAACATGGATGTTTTGCGATGCATTATAATGACATGGCAGATTAATTAGCACTATAACACCCGGGGTGTTACACACTCCTCACGTCTTTGGCCCTGACGTGCACCGACACCATGTCACCATCCTATTGCAGAGGCCGACAGACCTGGTGCGGAAGCCGTCGAACACCAAGCTCGCATCACCCAGTGACCCGCGGGCGACGTAGAGCGCGAGCAGCGAGCTACCGATGGCTGGCAGGGTGGCGAGCCCCTCTTTCAGCACGCGGCAGTGCACCGCCACCGCCTCGGCGGCCCGCCTCATCCATAGCCTCGCGCACGTGTCCACGATCTACGGGTAGGTGACGTTGTTTGGGTCGAGGGCGAGGCCCTGCCCTCCATGGCGCGGCACTTCGGCGAATAGCTCTAGCGCGCACTCGTGGAGCCATGGTAGGCACAGCCTCGGATCATGGCGTTGTAGAGAGCGACTATGCCGGGGCCGGGGGGCTTGGTCTCTCATAACAAGGGGAAGAATAGGTCCGCGTGGGCCATGTCGCCGAACTCGGTGGCGTGGCGGACGAGCAGCGTTTGGAGGCCAAGGAGGAGGCGGTGGAGGGAGGAGGAGGTGACGAGCAGGCCATGGATCTGGTCGAACCGCCGCTCTCGCTGGCGTAGTCTTTAAGGAGGCTCCGTCCAACTTGAACTCGAGCTACAACGATAATCAAACTAAAATAGAGGACTCTAAACAGAAAAAAACGGACGTACCAAAATTGGAAACGAACACAAAATTGGCAGTTTGCTTGTCTCTCCTTTTCCTTTTTGTGTGATGTGATTAAATTAGGATTCCTATTCTATTCAGTTTATTTAGGCTTGGAAAGATCTATTTGTTCTAACTATTTAGGGTCATATAAGTCCAGACAGAAGAAACTCTTGATTACCAGTAGCTAGGGAGAGACGGACCAAACAAATGGATGGACGAAAAAAAAGAGTCTGAAATTTTACCTCTTTATTATTAGGTATAGATATAGATTAATAATCATATGATTGGTTCTCAGGGTTTTTTTTCGCGCATCCGAGAGACCAAGACCACCAAGAATTTCTTCTTTTGTCCGTTTTCTATTCTGTTGACATGTTTGATGGATCTTTGTCAGATTTAAATTCGCCTTGTAAACGCGTACACTCGTATTTGAATGTATCACCGGACATGCAAAAATACATAGAAAATGTACGTGCTCGACATGTGCATGCATACGAAAGAAACAAGCCACCATGGCTGGAAGGCCGGCGGCCTTATGTGCGGTGCCTGTATATGTACGCATGCGTACAAACGTGAGCTGGCCATGGTATATGTATATCAAGCTATTATTTTATGAACACGGGTTATATTGGGCCTACAAAATAGTTTGCACAGTGCGGCGTGACTCGGCAACGGTCTGGAACATATTCTAGAGGCATGGCCTTTGATGTATACGGACGACAGATACATTGACCACCGGGCAGCATATGGCCCTGTTCTGCTGGTCATGTTTGGGTTTGTTTCAGCTTGTTTCAGCTTATTCTCTCTCACAAAATACTATTGAATCAGCCGAAATCAGCTGACTTTTCCACCAGCCGAACCAGCCCTATATCTGTTGGCTGCAAGCTATTTTTTGACCAAAATATACTTACAGAGTACATATTTTAGGTTTTCTTCACGTTATACAATAGAACTCTATCTTACTGGATCCACGTGTCACATGGGAGGAGAGCCAATTGAGTCGGTCCTAGATGAAGCAATCACCACGTACGTGCGGCCGGAACACATCTCGGCTAATTGGCAGTCGAGTCTGTTTCTTTTATATTAAAAAAACGTGAGTTTTATAGAAGCCTTACCGCAACGGATAATTGTTGCACGTACATAAGGACATGTAGTGGCAGACCCAGAAATTTTATAGAGCCTGGGCGAATATTAAGGTACTAAAGAACGTATAGTGAGTTAGTAATGGATTGATGTCCAGGTAGTGGATCGCGGATAGCGCGTGGTATTGCAGACGCTAAGTTTCAATAGCAGTATATGATAATTACGTGTAAATTTAAGCTTACATATTAAAAATAATAGGTATATATAGAGATTTAACCGTACTCAAAGAACTAAGGTTTCACATACTTAAATTAAGAAAAAAAACATGGTGTTTCATATAAGTCCTGGTTAGGATGCTCACGTGTCTACCTCAATCCATGTGTTCTATGACACTAAAATTAATTATACGTTGAATTGCTAAAAAAATTTCCCAATATATATTATGCAAGCTCATAGGTATACGCTAGCTCCATTTTTAAGTCTTGAGTTCTGAATGACAATTTAATTATTAAGTACAAAATCAATTATTAATTAGTACAAGCTACATGCATGGTGTCTGAGTTTGCGCTGCATGCCTATCACTCCATCGTGAGATTTTTGATCGAAGCTGAATCGAGTGTGCAGTGTGCAGGCACCTACAGTGCAGGCTGCAGCGGTGGAGCACTGCCTTTCATTTGCTCACGACATCCCATGTCCGTCACCGAGCAGAGCCCGGGCAGGCGCCCAGGGTCGCCGGGCCCTGGCTCCGCCGGTGAGGACATGCCTTTTCTTGCATGGGAATAAAGGAACCGGCTCCAAATATCTCTCAGGCGTTAACAAATTTAGACATTTAATATTTTTTATATATACATCGCTAATTGTACTTTAGCTTATTGCATTTGCTCATGAATAAGAGAGTCAAAAACACTATTCTTTTAGAAGCAAACAAGCATTACAAAGCTTTTGTCATGGATTCATCCGAAATGAAAGAATGATAGTTTTTTATTCCGTTGCAACGTGCGAGCAAGTTTGCTAGTAACTTATAATTTGGAACATAAGGAATTCTAGATAGCGAGCTATAACGACGCTATAAGGGTTGAGCGGAGATCTCCAATGAATGTTATAATATAGCTGCTATTTAGGATACTATATAGATGACCAACATTGCATATGTGATTAACATTTTCATCATGAGCATAAACATCATCCAAAACAACAAAACAAGATCTCAGAGGACTGTGTTTTATTGAAAAATAAAATTTTCTAATATACAGGTCCCACATGGCATACATAGGCTTTTGCCACATTTTGACATGGCTACAATCCAAACACAGATTTTGTTTTTCTTCTAGCATAGCCAAACTTTGGCTTGGCCATAAACTAAACAAAACTTTATTATCTCTATTTTAGCATAGTCCCAATTTTTAACATGGCCAAATTTTGGCAGGACTTTTTTTGTCACCAACCAAACAGCCCAAGGCATGATTGGCACGCGGCAGGTAAAGACAAAAACAGAACATAAGGGCCCATAATAGATCCCAGTTAGGCTCTTTGCTTTCCGTACTGGAGGCCCAGTAAGTTGTTTTTGAATGGCCCAGTAAGTAATAATTAACGACACATGGACGTAAAGAATCAAACCCAGAAAAGACTGAAGCAGGCCCAGTATAAATGAAATGTAAGTGGCAATGCTTTTTTTTTTTTGCAAACCGAACCGCTAACGAATAACTATGGTCTTTTTTTTATGCGAAACGAATAACTACATCTATTAATCATATATGATAATTTTGCAATATATCAAGGACACATCCAAGTCATTTATTTGTGTGCTGTCTCTGTGCACACAGGTAGGGAATCCAATTGGCAAGCCCGTAATATTTGTAGGTTTCCTTGTTCACTGGAATGAAATCCCTATTTTCATCTAAAAAAATTATGCCGGCATTTTTAGTGATAAATAAAAAGGCTAAAAGGCAACACGGTAATGTAGGATTTAGCTCAATCCAACAAATAGCATTCCAAACGGTCAGGTAATTGAATACCATACAAATTGGCTGTCAGCCAGATCCTTGATGCGGCGAGTGATACTGATATCTCTCCAACTCCAATTGCTAGTTTGCTACCACGCCAAACTTGCTAATACTAGTAGAGCACAAAAAGAGAAAACCGTGTCAGGCACAACAATAATCCGCAGTCCACCAGCATCTTTTTTTGCGATCCCCTGCACTTGATGCATGCCACCGTATATAATCATGGCTTGCAAAACAGAACCAAGCGATAGTAGTGCATGATGCCAAGAGTAATAGCATGTCAATTGTGAAAGGGATTGCTTTTAGTAGTGAGATGCGTAAGAAAATGTATATTTATTTTTCTTGCAAAAAAAATGTTAATTATTATCAGCAGCAATTAGGCAGTTCAGACTAATTGCCTCTAGTTATGTCTCACTCAATGACCCCACACAGAATTATGCAAAAATCCAATCCCCTACTTGACCAATTGGAAGTGACATGTGCCTACCTGCCCTATTTGATCAGATTTGATGCCATTTAGCTCCATATAAAAAGAAAATTAGAGGCCCTTTTTTTTACATGTGTTACTCTCATATATCAGTAATCATTTGATCAAAAAAAATATGTCAGTAATCTTCCATCTCCTTAGAATTATTATTACCATTTTAGTAATCGACTAGCGTGAATACTTTGAGTATCTGCAAAAAAAAAAGGAATTAGTAGTAACATCATAAAACAGACATTTATTTATTATATATGAGCCATGCATGGGAGATGGTACTAGTAATCAATCTTGTCTTCTCTACTGTTTCTGATGAGTTTGTTTTCCATGGAATCGGATGTTAGCACACAGCTAATTATCACCTTTAGGAAAGATAGAAAATGATAGAAAAGGTTAGCCACTTTCGGCATACTTTGATGGAGTTTTCAGAGATAAGATTAAGATCCCCATCTTCCCACACCATCCACCCTGCTAGGCCTCATATAATACATTCTTTTTTTTTCCAATTATTGGATACCAGGCCTCGTTTGTGTGGACCCAGAGCACCAAGTGTTACTGTCGCAGTGAACACAAAATCTAGCTACAATTCAGCACCTTGCTTGCAACCTCGAATACTCATCCCGAATCACAAATAATTGACATACAGAATAAGTAAACCGCTTCCGGTCATAAAACATGACGTTAACTTAGGATAAGATTTTTTAAGCCTTAAAAAATATAAACATCAATAAATAAATATTACATCATTTAGAATAGTTAGTATTCTCATAATACATCATTTAGTATTCTCATAATACATATATGAAATCTCTCTTGAAGGATTTTAAGAATATATAACTCTAGAAACAATATCTGTGACTGAAGGGGGTAACTTTTCTTTTACTGGATTAGATTATTAATTTAAGTGGCTACAATAGTAACAGTGATCATAGGGTTAGCATATGAGAATTTTTTATTTTTAACACTTTTTAAAAACAATTTTTAATTTTAGCACCGAAAGTTTTTTTATATCTAACACTTTTGGCCGCTCCCCACGCGAGGGAGTGGCATTTCAACTTTGCCGCTCCCCACGTGGAGGAGCGGCAACGCTGATGAGGTGGCAGTGGCGAAAAGGCGGCAGGGGGCTGCCGCTCCCCAGATCAGGGAGCGGCAGCGGGGGCGCGCACTATGTTTTTCGGATGTGTGCCAGCAGAACAACCCCTCTCCGCTGCCGCTCCTTGATCTGGGGAGCGACAAGGCTGCCGCTCCCCAGATCAAGGAGCGGCAGCAGGGGGCGTTTTGTTTCGCGCGGGACACGGCTCGCGTGGTCGCTGTGCCAGACAGAAGAAGGCCGAGGCGACGCTCGCCCCCCCCCTCCACGGCGCCGGCAGGAGGACGCCGGCAGCGCAGCGCGCGCCCCCCCCCCCCCCCACCCCCCGCGCGCGGCAACACGCGCGCGCCCCCCCTCCCCCGCTCCCGCGCAGGACGCCGGAGCAGCGCCCCTCCCGCGCGAGCCCCCGGCAGCCGGGCCGCCCCCTCTGCGAGCATTGCCCCGCGAGCAGCGCCGAGCCTTCTTCCCCGAGCACTTTGGCCTCGATACCAGCTCCCCGCGTCCGAGCCAAGATAATTTCATTTTTTATTTTCGATGTATTATAATCGTTAGCTAGATTAGTTTGTTTAGTATTGTTAGTATAAGTGGTTAGTTTAATTGTTTAGTTGGTATCATTAGTAAAGCTAGCATAGTTAGTATAAATATTATAAATAGTTATTTTAGTTAGTATGATTAGTAAAGTTAGTATATGTATTATAAATAGTTAGTATGTTTAGTTTAGATTAGTGAAGTTAGTATAGGAGATATAAATAGTTACTTAGGTATTATAAATAGTTAGAATAGTTAGTTTGTTTAGTTTAGGTTAGTGAAGTTAGGATAGGTGATATAAATAGTTAGTTTAGTTAGTATAGTGTAGTTAATAAACTTAGTAAAGTTAGTTTGTTTGGACGACTTGATGAAGTTTGCTCGAATGGTTTTCAGATGGATTGTTGTGTCCGAGTTTATTTCGGAGGAATTGTTAGGAAGGAAGATGGTGAATTTGAGGATATAGAAGAGGAGTTGGAATGGTTTGATGAACCGCCGAGCTTCAATGACCTTTGTGTGTGTTTGAACGCAAAGTTTGGTGGTGATTTCACAATCAAGGGGAAATTTAACAGTGAGAAGACTCGGGCAAAATATGTCCTGATGCCTTTGCGCGACCCTACTGAAAGTCCCTAGTTTGGTTTTGGCTAATTGATGAAACCTAGGACTAACCTTTGTATCTAAGTGGATGATTTAGATAAAGGTGGTCGTTGAATATGAGACATGACATTGACTCATATGACCAAGATGGTGAAGACCAAGATGAAGCTTGGCTCGATGGACCGGTTGTGAAGGTGAAGGGCAAGTCGAGGCTTCGAAGCGAAGGACCATGCGATGGTGAAGCATGAGCAAGACTTGGCACCGACGGACCGATGCAATGGCGAAGAGCAAGTAAAGTCAAGGTCGATGGATCGAGAAGGTCATGTGATGATATGAAGTGGATCATATCATTTGAAGAAACAAAATGGGCTCAAGGCAAAGGTATAACCATAGGGCCATTTTGTTTTACACTCAAGACATCATAGAGGGTGTGAGTGGTTTAGGGTCGATAGCCGAACTATTAAGAGGGGAAGTCTTATCGGTTATTCAACGCATGGGTGCCACTAGGTGAATTCATGAAGTGCATTGCATATAGGGCCTAGTGAGCTAACTGGAAAACCTTTGAAAATGATTGAGAAAAAGCTAACACACAAGCACATGGAGATGTACACTTGATGGTGTTGGCACATTTGCAAAGGTGGAATTGGTCGCGCTGTGGTTTGCGGGTAGAGAGGGGTTTGGGTTCCTCTCTCCCTCTCGCCGAGCGTGCGAGCGCGGGATTCAGGCGATTTCGGGGAAATGAAATGCCTATTTTCCACTACGCCGGAAGTCGGAAAAGAAACGGAGACGAACGGAGGTCACAGAGGTGACCGGACGCTGCACCGGACGCGTCCGGTCAGTACAGCGCAGGAGTCAGGCGCGCGGGCTAGGGTTTGCAACCGGCGCGTCCGGTCACTCGCGGGACCGGCGCGTCCGGTCAGGCGCCCTGAGGGAACAGCAGTTCGCAAGGTCGATCGGACGCGGTGGGCGTCCGGTCACACACGATCGGACGCGTCCGGTCGTCAAGGGTGCTTACTGGACTCCGACCGGACGCTGGCACTGTCCCGTCCGGTCATTCTCTGGAGCGCGTCCAGTCGTTGCTTCGCGGGCGCGCGGGACTGAGCGACCGGCGCGTCCGGTCGGTTGAGGGGCGCATCCGGTCATCGAGTTTGACCGTTAGCGCGCAGTGACCATTGGAGGATCTAACGGTCGGGTTTGAATTCGGTGGACACGTGGATGGCGCAGGGCGACCGGACGCGGTTGAGCGCGTCCGGTCAGTTTCGACCGGCGTGTCCGGTCGTCCCGAAAAAAAACGGTCAGTGGAGTTGCAACGACTCTATTTGTTTGGGATGCTTATAAATACTTGTTGGCCGGCCCTTTGGGAGGTCTCTTGGCATTTCTAACACTCTTGTGCATCCTTTGAGCTAGAGCTACTCCTCCCACTCATCTCTCTTGCTTGATTGCAAATCAAAAGTGAGATTGAGTGATCCCAAAGTGCATTGCATAGCTTGAGGGCATCTAGTGGCACTTGTGGGTGGTTTAGCCGGTGGATTTCTTGTTACTCTTGGAGAGTACCGCTCCTAGCTGGCTTGGAGATTGTTGGAGGCGTTGGCAAGAGAAGGTGATTGTTCTTGGCCACCTCCGGTTGGTTGTGAGAGGTTCTTGTGCTTTCCTCGGCGGGACGCCAAAAGCAACTCTAGTGGAATCCGCGTGTCATTGAGTTACCCCACTTGAGAGTGGCGTCTTGCGGTGCCTTGCGGGGCGTGCCTTGAGAGGCAAGTGACTTGAGGGTCACACCGGGGAACCATCTAAGTGTTGGTCGACACAACCGGTGACGTAGCTTGTCGGTGCACAAGTGAACACCGGGTGAACAAAAATATTGTGTCTCTTGTCTCCCGGTGTTTGGACTTCATATTGTATTGTTGTCAATATTGATTGATTATATATCTTCTTGGTGATTGGCAACATCTTCACTCCACCGTCGGTATAAGAATCACAATCCTCTCTCTTGCATTTACATTCACTAGATTATCTTGTGTAGCTCTAGTAGTAGCTTTGCTAGTAGCCTTGTTAGCTTGTTCTCTAGTGTAACTTTAGTGACATAGCTCTTGTGTGAACTAGAGATCTTAATCTACTAGACTTGTGGATAGGAGGCTTGCATCACAACCTTTGGCTAAGCAAAACTCGCTTTACGCCGTTTGTTATTCTAACAAGTTTGCTTAGTGGTATTTGTAGAATTTTTTATAGGCTATTCACCCCCCTCTAGCCATCTAGGACCTTACACCTACTCATTGGTCCCGCTATATTAGGGTCCTCGCAGGCTCGAACTCACCCATTGCTGAGGTGGTTGTGGAGAATGGGTACAGGTTGGAGGATAATCATCATGACGATGTTGGAGGTGACGAAGAAGCAGTTTCTTTCACATCCAGTCAGTTGTATATGGATGGTCAGTTGATGCAGGAGCAGTTGCATTCACATCCAGTCGGTTGTATAAGCAACGACTTCGATGTGAGGTTGTTCGAACGTGAAGAGCAGGAGTAGGCGGAAGAGAACTGGTTCGGTCATGACGACCATGACGACGACCACGACCACGACGACGATGACCACGACGACGATGATGTCCTAGCAGTGTGTCGAAATAATTTGCAACTACATGTATTTGGAACTAATGGATTTGAGCTTGTAATATGATGTTTTATGTGTTCCAGTGAACTTGTAATGTGTTTACATTCTACTTTTCAAGCTCGCTGGAGCGTTCGACGACGTTTAACAGTGTTTTATGGCTGCCGCTCCCTGCCTGGGGGCTGTGTTTCCTGCTGCTCCGTGCTTTGATCGGTAACATCGACCACATGTACTTCTTTATAATACTAGGACATGTTGGGAAGTCACATGTTGAAAATAAAACACTTGCACGATCGAGGGAAACAGTAGGCACATGGTACACACTTATTACAAGGTTCAACAGCTCCACTACCACTTGCTCCAACATAAACATAGTTCAAACTCAAACACTGATATTAACGAACTAAACAATGACATGTTGCAAACTAAACCTAGCATGCCTAATAATGGTACCACATATTGAACTGAGTTGCGCCTTCCCCATAGTAACCCCCCATTGACGGCGGCGGTGGCGGTGGCGGCGGAGAAGGAGGCCCGTGCTTCTTATGGTATGGGCACTGGCAGTATGGATTATTGCATAGTGGCTTCTCTGCATCGTTGATGCTGTCGTCCTCCGACATGTCCCTGTTACCACTTCCAGGGCCATACTCTAGATCAAAGATGCGTCCCTGTAGATATGTGATGTATTGTTGATGGGGATAGATAGGAGGAGGATCGACCCATCGAGTGAACCCACAGTTATCTGGGCAGCTTGAATCCTGAAAACGCATCTACCAATAAGTACTTCTACAAATCTAATACAAATATGGAAAAAATAAGAGTTAAAAGGAAATACAAATCCTCGCGGGCATCTGAAGAAACGACGGCCTCCACCGTCACAGTCGTTGTACATTTGCACGACGCAATCCTCACCGTGGCGACATTTTGGCCAATCTTCTGTGCGGTTGTCGTATGATCTAAGAGGTCTCTCACGGGTGAAGTCACTCTTGCTCTCCAAAGGAAATTGTTTTATAGGTTCCTCAAAAGAATCAGGACCCAGAGAACCCTCCCACACAATCAGATGTCCCTTCCACACTCCCTTTCCTCTATCTCTGCTCGACGAACTTCCGCCCGACATTTGAACTACAACTAAACAAGAAAATAACTTGTGTGATGGCCGGGAGGGGGGGCGCGACGCCGAAACGACGAATGACCACAGCTCAAGAGGAGAAGAGAATAAAAGGCGTCCTGCGTCTGCCGCTCCTTGATCTGAGGAGCGGCAATGATGCTGAGGTGGCAGTGGTGAAAAGGGGGCACGGGGCTTGCCGCTCCTCCAGGGGGGAGCGGCAGCCCCCTGCCCCCTTTTCGCCACTGCCACCTCAGCAGCGTTGCCGCTCCTCCACGTGGGGAGCGGCAAAGTTGAAATGCCGCTCCCTCGCGTGGGGAGCAGCCAAAAGTGTTAGATATAAAAAAACTTTCGGTGCTAAATTTAAAAATAGTTTTAAAAAAGTGTTAAAAATAAAAAAAAATCACATATGAACCCCAGACAGACCATGTCTACGCGTTGCAATTTTTACTCGGAGGAAAATATATAAGTAAAGCAGTCAAGTGGGCAAGGTGACCTGAGGCTCACAATTATGCCCCCATCTCCATATTATCCACAGGGAATCTTTGTGGAGGACGTCGAAGCCCCAATACAACAACACAGATATGATATGAGTGCCACCCATGCACACATAGATGCAGTCAATTGCACACGGCAGTGTGTCAAAAAAAAATTTGCACACGGCAGAGGCATCCCATCAATGATGGTTTTTGCTTTGCTCCACTGATCCATTCCACTCACTCATCCCTTCTTCTCCTCCCTCAGTGAAAGAGAGAAAGAGTAAGGGTGGGCATGGACTGCAGTGCATCTTGGAAGGGTGTTTTTGCGCACATGATTATTAGCTAGCTGCCCAGCAGCCCAGGGAAGCAGCAGGCAGCAGCATCATTCTCTTTCCCTCTCCACTCCCAACTTTCACAGACCCCTACTCAATTCTCTCTAGTACTCCATTTGCAATAGGAATTCATTATTGTTGCAATGGCAGATGCACTCAATAAATGGAATCATGCTGATTTTGTGCCATTGCCAGCCAGATGCTACCACAGATGCATCCCCCACACTTGCATCAAATGGCGAGGAGGCTGGCTGATGGTGCATGTGGTTACCGCAGGGGGCATTTACCAGCTGGAATTAGTCGATGCATGCATGTAGTACAATTGTTAGGAGTTATTTGTAGTTTCACATGCAAGGCACCCCCCTCTTCATGTGATATCCTTGGTTTGTGAATGCCCCACTTTATTTGCTCTCACATTAATTTGTTACTGTGGTGTGTCTAGTGTGTATGTGTAATTCTATCTCTTTTTTTTCTAAATAAAATATTTTAATCAAAGTCTAGTAGTGAAATTCCTACTATCCTTAATAACATATCTTTTAGCTTAAGAAGTCAAGACTACTGACTCAATAATAAAGAGGTACTAACAGGCAATTTGTTTGACAAACCAATGCAGCCAAGACAAAGCATAACAGGATAAACCTCTTTGGGACCATCCAGTGTCATGACTTTGGGAAAAGAATTAGGACAATCACCGCATTGAGAGCGGCATTTCGGTGCGTGCTTTGATATTGATCGGAGAAGGAAAGCAAAGTTAGGTTTATCTCCATTGGCTAAGGTCCAAGTGTTTGGGCGTTAACATCAGTCCAAAAATTCGATTACCAGTTGTGTGTGAAACATGAGTTGAATTATTGGGTGCGCGGCGATTTTGACTAGTAATCAATCATAATGCGAACCAACTAGTTATCAGAGGGACAGGCACCATGTGTCGTCGCCAAAAATATGGTACACTATTTAATCTGGTTTTTTTTCTCTCTCTTGGGGTGATGGAATGGAACATTGCTGTGAACTGTCATTGCAGGAGCTGGTCCAGCAGTAACTTTGCTAGCTCTCTGGAATCCGGATAGGCTATCCGCACTCTTCATGCTCTAAATCCATTATCTAAAATAAATATTCTGTCTTGATCATCGAGATTCTCTCCTCTATATCACTTTCTCTCACACTCATTCATCCTCTATATTTCTACTCTATATGAAGTGGGACCCATGCATCATTCTCTCTCCACTTTTTTCCCACCCGGCTGCTGCATCCCTCCTTTTTTTCCCACCAGCGGAACCCACGAGGGCGGTAGCGGAGGCCTGGTACCCCTGGGAATTTGGCGGACGGAGCCTGCTATCGCGGACGCGCTATAACCATAGCGTAGCCCGCTGCGGCGGTTCATCCGCTAAAACAGTCCTGGAGGATCGTTTCCCGTAGTGCGGTGCGGACAGTCTTAGGTAACTTGATGTGTCGGATAGGGTACAGAAAGAGGTGGAGAAAAATGTTAGGTCCTAATCAAGATCGCATCTGATAATCCAGATAGATTAATGTGGTCAATCACCACTATCGATCGAGTGCTCAGAAGAGTTTGCGGTGTTGATGTTCCCAATGGAGGAGTTTATAGTTGGTTCAGATTATTATTTGTTTTTTCACTTTTCTTCACGGGTGTTTTTCTCTGTTGTATTTTTAAAATTTTGATTCTGGGTTTTGAAGCGGTAATGCTCCTGTTCAGTTGTACATCCATCCAAACAGACCCCGCCCGCGTCGCCCGTTCGTGGAATGGACTCCGCCCGGGTGCCCCTGTCCGCATCGCCCGCTCGATCTGCGGCGTTTGCAGGCCCCTGCTCGCGGGACGGATCTCGCCCTCCCCCACGCCGTCCCCCTATGTACTCACGTCTCCCATTGCGGCCGCGCTCCATCCGCCTACCGTTGCCCCTGGCGAGGTCCGTGCCGCCGACGAGCTCCACACCGGCAACCTCTGTGTCACTTCGTACCATCGAGCTCCGCGTCAACGAGCCTCCATTTTCGTCTAAGCAGCAAGTAGATGTTGTGCTTGAAAGCATATGTTACAAGAGTCTGTTTCAAGTGTTTCAGTTGTTTTAGAGTTATGTTGCAAGTGTTTCATATAGATGTTGCAAAAGTAGCTCGAGATGTTGCATATGTTGCAATGTTTGCACACGTATGTTGCAAACTTTTGTTCCTAATGTTTCATCTGTTTTTTCAGACGTATGTTGCAAATGTGTTTATCTGGATGTTGCAAATGTTTCACACATATATGTTTGCAAGTGTTTTATCTGGATGTTGCGTATGTTTTTGCGATGGTTTCAATTGTTTTTCAAGTGTTTTTGCAAGTGTTTTAGATGCATGTTTCAAGTGTCTCATCCATCTTCAGATGTATGTTGCAAGTATTGTATCCGGATGTTTCAAGAGTAGATCAGGTGTTGCATCTCCCTCCTCGCCTTTTGCTGTCTCGCCTCGGTGTCTCCTCCTCACGGCGCTGGCTGGGCATACGTCGCCTCCTCCCTGTCTTCTCAATGCTGGTGGCATTTGGAGCGGTGCAAGCCCAACGTGGGCACGCAAAACAATGAGGAAAAATGACTGCAGGCGCAGGCGTCCGGACGCCCCGTCTGTCAAACATTCGAGCGCTAGCAAGCCTATTTTTGAAGTCTTTTATTTATGCACTTTGGTGACTAGACGCTGACAGTTTCATACTTGCACGTCACCTTATTTTCATAACTTAAAAATATAGTATCTAATATCATCTTATATAACTGAGAATTAGATGATCTTTGTGTTAATCTCTTTTGTACTTTTTATCATTGCCCCCAAACATCTAGTTTGTCCCCCTTAATTAACTAGTTGATTATAATTAGTGTTTTGCTTGTTTGCTCACTCAGAAATGATATCCAATGACATCTATATTATTTAGGATTAATCTTCATGTTATATTTCTTATCTACTTTGTTCTTGTTATTTACTGCTACTTTTTCTAGCCTAAAAATTAGAATGATGAGTGAAAGTTAGAGACCTAGGTCTGCTTTTTTTTTGTTCCCCTTTTCTCTATAATATTTAGTGGTTTTAGCTTTCTTTTGTATTGTAACATAAATATTTATTTGGTTGTTATTTACTCCCTCCGTTCTAAAAAATATCATCATAGGTTTAGACTAAGTCAAACTTTCTTATGTTTGACTATATTTATAGAAAATACTATGAACATTTATATCTCCAAAGAGGTCTATTATGAAAATACATTTCATTATCTATCTACTCATACTTATTATGTATCATAACTAATATTTTTATATGATTTGGTCTAAGTTTTAAAGAGAGAATGATATTATTTTTGGGACGAAGTGAGTATACTCTTGTCGTGTATATATTTCGTCATACATGATAGTTGTTGGCCTAAATATCCGTCCTATGTCTAAATTCTGGCTCTGCCCCTGCCCACTACAATATTGCAATTGTTCTGTTATTGCCGTTAATGACTCTTTAGCTTTGCTAAACACTGTTATTTAACTTAGCCACGAAAATTTTTAGCCCCACTAATTATGACCGAGGAAAATATTGATTCCTTACTCTAGATGATTATAATATATGTCTCTCCATCGCGTTCTTTACTTAATAGTTAATAATTGATCTCATGGACCATCGAAAAATTATCGAATTGATGATTGTTGAATGTTTAGCGAATATATATGAAAGTTGGTCATAAACGTGAGTATGTTGATTGGTTTAATACTTTAACGAATGCTTGGTTATGGATTTGGAGGCATGTTCTTCTAGAACCCTCTACAAGCATTTGAGTATTTGTGGTCATGAAATTTTCTTAGTTATATATTTACGTGCATAATCAATAAAAAACTTTCATGGTTTCTATAAAACTGCCAAATATATAACTTTGTATAGCTCAGAAGAGACAACAGCTAGCCATTTAAAACCTTGCCTAAAAACAAGAGTATACGTTAAAAAAAGGAATAGTGCCATTACATATTTTCATTAGCAAGAAACATAGCCGAATTCAAATTAAAAAAAAATTGAACATAGATGAGGCCGTGCACGCTACGACCACTTCTCACCAACTAATAAGCATATATAGACTAGAAATATGAGATACGCGTCACTTGTACCAATTTATAAATTGTGTGTTAGAGATCATTACGAAGGGAATGGGAGGAGTAGCGTCGTCAACATTTGCGGGCCAATTTGGCAAATTGACCATGTGTGTTGTGCAAAACGATCTTGAAGATAGATAAGCAAGGCAGCTCACTCTTGTGAAAAGTCGCCCCCTGTTGTTCTACTGTGGAATGTGGATGTGGCCTTTATTTTCTTGCTCAAACTTGTCACACGCTACACAAGAGAAAACATCTTCTGTGAGAAGCATGCATGCAGCACTTTTAAAATTTGATACGGCTCACACGTACACACGTTGGTAGGAGTATCTAGGCTATCTATCTAAGTTAGGATAAGAGCACATTGAGGCTGTGTTTAGTTGGTGCTGTAAAATTTCTGGAAGCACAGTAACTCTTTCGTTTGTATTTGGTAATTATTATCCAATCATGGACTAATTAGGTTTGAAAGATTCGTCTCGTGATTTACAACCAAACTATGTAATTAGTTATTTTTTTACCTATATTTAATGCTCCATGCATACGTCCAAAGATTTGATGTGACGGAACATCTTATAAAATTTTTAGAAGTTTGAAGGATCTAAACACACCCTGATTGGTGCTAACGGCCAATCATCTTGGTAGCCTCCAGAGCCAAGGCATGGATGGAAGGATCTGTCACCATCACTACCTAGGCCAGGATTAGATTAGATGCGGTTTTAGGGTTTGAAACCGTGTGTTTTGCCATGCATACGAAATTAAAGGTGGCATGGCCTAAGAGTACTCCTATACTATTATTATATTGGTCCCATGAGATGGGACTCAAAGCACGGGGATGGTCCTCGTGTCCTTGGTGGCCCAATGATTAGCTAAAACTCACACGAAAATGTAGGCCGTGTTTACATCCCGAATTCGGGAGCCCGAATTGGTACAGTGTGCATTAAATACATACTGTATCAATTTATTTGTATTTGGTAAAAATTATCTAAACTTTGACTAATTAGGCTCAAAATATTCGTCTCGCAAAGTACAATAAAACTGTGCAATTAGTTTTAAATTTTATCTATATTTAGTATTCCATGCATGTGCCGGTATTTTGATATGATTAGAATCTTCTTTTTGCATAGTAGAATTTAGGGTTGAAATTTAGCATGTAAACGAGGCCCTAACTGAAAATGCAAGGTAGGAGTAGGATTGGAGTACTATTTGGAGCCGTAGGCTCAGACGCATTAGGGACAAGAGCTAGCGTCCGTCAAGCTAACATTCAAAGTCCAGCATGTTCGCTCAGCTAAATCAGACAGGCAGTTAGCAGTATTTTTCTCTCATAAAAAAACTAGTCAGTAGTATTTTCAGCCGCCCAGATCAGTCAAACCAACAAGCCGTGAGTACCGTGTTTTGTCACGCGCTCCTTTCAATTCAACCGGTGGGATGTGAAATTTGGTTTGAGGCCAGTATGCGATCTATCACGTGTCTCCTTGTTGCTCGAAAGTTTGTATTGTTAGCAAACTTTAATACTGGTATTGCTCATCATCATAAATACTAAGAGGCTCGGATGTGTGTGACTTCCGTTCACTTTTTTCGTCGTTTCGTTCAAAAAGAAAATTTTCGGTGTCAGTCATCTTGGGTAGCGTTTAGTTGCCAAAAATTTGGCAAAATGGCACTGTAACCACTTTCGTTGTTATTTGGCAATTAGTGTCCAATTATGGTCTAATTAGACTTAAAAGATTTGTCTCGTCCATTTCGTCTAAACTGTGTAATTAGTTTTATTTTTTATCTATATTTAATGCTTCATGCATGTATCAAAGATTCGATGTGACGGAGAATCTGAAAAATTTTGCAAAATTTCTTGGAAACTAAACAGCCCCTTGGATGCATTTGCTAAGAGGCTTCAAAATATATATAGTTTCGGAGACAAATCGTTTATCAGAACTAAAGATATTCTTTTCTATACAAGATAGAAGAAGTAAAACATTGATCAGAAATTCAGAAAGTACTAAAAGCCAGTTTTGTGACAAGTCGTGTACGTATTGCTTTCTTGGGTCCCAGTAGGGTTTTAAAAGGTTGATGAAGATAGTTGGTGCATGCTTCCACAGCAACCAGCAGCATTTGGCGCTGTTCAAAGCACACAAGGCGCCTTTATTATTAGCGGTGTCTCTAAGTCAAAACGGCGTCTGATTTGTTCCAGATCCGTTTGGTTTAAGAGCAGCGAGCGGCGCCCTTCCTCTATACCCTCTTGAATTGATCTCGCCGCGCCGCGCCCGTTGACCATATCACCACATTGGGAAAAGGCGGCCCCCACTAGCAACACCTCCCGTCAGGTCCGGTCCGGTCCCACCTGCAAGTGTACTACTCCTAGTGTGCAGCCTCACCACCAAAACAGAAGGCGTAGGCCACGTCATGGCAGTTGCAGCAGAGATCCATTATCCATAGTGAGCAAGCTGAGCTGGGGGGAAGCGTACGTGTTTATCAGCCCCCCTCCTCTACCTCGCGTCATGTTCGTTTGTCTTATAATTCGTATTTTTTAGCTTATTTCTTTAGTCAGAATAGTATTTTTCTCTCACAGCAAAACAGCGAATAGTACTTTCAGCCATGTCTTTTCAGCGAAGCAAACGAGGCCAAACTCCCATTGAAAGACACTTTCATGGCGTGTCGGTGGTAATAGCGGTTCATCCGTCCCAACGGTCGGCATTTTAATTTCCCTTTTATGAAAAAGTACTGACCATGCCAGAGGTCGTTGCATATTCCTACATAAATAAGTAATCAGTATAAGCATCAGCATAAACCAACAAATCAGCGTAAGCCAGATTTTAGCAAAACGAACAGCTCGTGACGACCAGTGGGAGGGATGGATGAGAATGATATTAAGGCCCTGTTCTGCTGGTCATGTTCCGGCTTATTTCAGCTTGTTTTAATTTATTCTCTCTCACAGAATACTATTAAATTAGATGAAACCAGCTGGCTTTTCCACCGACCAAACCAGGCCTAAGCCAGGCTGCTGCTGCTAGCTGCTCCAAAGTACAGGAGCATGTGGCGCGAAGCAGTGCACATTTGCGACGCCACAGTTGACAAGGGGTGACCAATGCAAGGGTGAAAGACGAAACTGTAGGTAGCAGGGCCACGTCAAACGGGTGCTGCGGGCGGAAAAGTGGTCTTGTCACCACTCGAGAAGACGGAATCTCATCCAGGGTTTTTTTTACCGACCGGTTTCCGGTAACCGCCGGCCGGCGGTAGCGGTTTACCGGTCGGTTTACCGGTAAACCGGTCGGTAACCGGCCGAATTCAAATTTGAATTCAAATGTTCTTCGGTTCGGTTTCCGGTCGGTAAACCGGCCGGTTTGGAGCGGTAACCGGCCGGTTTGGCCGGTTTACCGCTCGGTTTGAGTTTGGAATTTTTTTTTCTTTTTTTTTTCAAACTTCTATACGTATAAATAAATACTAAACGAACTCGAATTTGAAAAATTTTTACACCATTGGCTTCTATAAATCATGAACTATTTTTAGGAATTTTTTCAGCATTTTTTGTTTTTTTCAAATTTTAAATTTGAATTTGGGGGCCTTAACGGGCCGGGACCGGGATTTTTTTTCTTTTTTTTCAAACTTCTATACGTATAAATAAATACTAAACGAACTCCAATTTGAAAAATTTTTACACCATTGGCTTCTATAAATCATGAACTATTTTTAGGAATTTTTTCAGCATTTTTTTTTCAAATTTTAAATTTGAATTTGGGGAAACCCTAACCGGGCCGGACCGGAACCGGACCGGCCCGGTTTGGGCGGTTACCGCGGTAAACCGCGGTAAACCGGCCGGTTTTTTTAACCCTGATCTCATCTACCTTTTTCGATCTCACTCACGCGCTGATGGTGAAGCGCCGGCCGGCCTGCGTTAATCAATCGCAAAGTCCAGTCCAACAAGACAACAAGGAGGAGGAAGGATGCAGCTCGGCAGGTCTCGAAGCAACACCAGCTGAGCTGCGGCCCCCGGATTTGCCCGAGCACAGTACAGCACAGTACAGTACATGTCTCTTGCGTAAGCAGGCTGCTAATTGCCCCTCTCCGCATAATTGTTTTGACTTTTGAGTAGGCATGAATATTCCCCATGACGAAAAGCAGAATCATTTGTAATTATACATATCATTACAAAGAAGTAGTACTAGTACTTATTACGGTATTGTTGTCAAACCCAGACTCATGCCGGCTGACTCAACAGTCAACACTTCACGTCTTCACCTATAGACTTATTATAGAAAGAAACCACCCGATCCTTAAAAAAAATAAAGTTCAGATGTATTTATAGAATATATATACGCGTGAGTTTTTACATAAATTTGGATAGGGGAACATGTCCTGATCCAACCTGTCATTATGACATCCAGAGCTAAGATAACAACTTGCGATATGATGTTTGCAGAGTCCCCATCCATCTACTTCCAAGTGATTACTCCTCCGTAAAAAAAACGTTTTTTTTATGAACAGAGGGAGTATGTCTCTAGAACTAATATGAAGATGAATAAGATGTTTGAAGGACATATTTTAATTAAATGGAAAAAATAATGAATTTTGAGACGGATGGAATGTGTTCCAACGATGGAAACTCGTTTGCAACAAAAGTGAACGTGTCTCTTTTGGTAGGGATCATGGATGATTTTGTTTCTCATCGCATAGTAGGATCCCCATCCAATGGTGTTTCTTGCGAGTGGTTCGAATCAGAAACCAGGCAAAACATTCCTTCGCTTTATTACACTACGATGGAGAATCAGGCAGAAGTTGGCTTCTACTAGTAACTAATTGGAATTCACTTCCTCACCTTTCAACTAGCTACCATCCTCCCTTCAGCTCTGAAACGTTTAGTTTGTTTAAGAAAAGCGGACAAGGGCAGCTAACGAGCCAATAAAACTCGAATCCAAAATATATAGCAAAGAAAATTCCGAAACGTTTCAACTGCCATTGGAGACTGGACACGTGAACATCCGGATCAAAACAAGAAAGAACAAGTTTGACCCTTGCTGTAGTAAAATAATCAAAATTAAAATTGACGTCCTTGGAAGCCGCGCCTCACATTAAATAACACCATTTGCAGTGGTTACTTGGAAGGCACTACAACTACCATCCCTGTCATCACTGTGCGGCCCTGGAATAGATCACTGCTCACATGACACACACTACGGAGCAGCCAAAACAAAAGCCATTTAGAGCATGTTTAGTTGACATACATACCAAAAAAGAGAACCCAAAAAGTGCTACAGTACCTATCACATCAAATCTTACGGCACATGCATGGAGTACTAAATGTAGACGAAAGAAAAAACTAATTACACAGTTTAGTTGTAAATCACGAGACAAATCTTTTAAGCCTAATTAGTCCATGATTGGATACAAATTGCCAAATAAAAACGAAAAGTGTTACAGTAGCCGAACCCAAACTTTTTCACCAACTAAACAACCTCTTAAAACAAGGCCTCGTTTAGATCACCAAATTGGAAAGTGACAAATCACTGTTTGACACTGTAGCAATTTTGTTTTTATTTGGTAATAATTGTCTAAATATTGATTAATTAGGTTCAAAATGTTCGTCTCGCAAAATAAAACAAAACTGTGTAATTAGTTTTTGATTTTATCTACATTTAGTACTCCATGCATGTGCTGGTATTTTGATGTGACGAGGAATCTTCTTTTTGTATAGTTGAATTTGGTGGTCTAAACGAGGCCCAAACCGAAACCATGACAGCTCACTGTCATTGACGAGCAAGAGTCCAACAAAGCTGATAACAGATCGCGCAGGCCAGATTAAATCGGATCAGACAGAACGGCCGTTGAGCCGCAGCAGCTCCATTATTAATAAGCTGCTGCTGCAGTAGTGACGATGTCACAGCCCCTGGACGGACATAGATTAGTTTAATTTGCTCCAAATTGGGGGTTCAGCTGGCTGAGCTTGCTTGATTAGGTAACCTTAACCCATGCTTGATTGGGCCTAGAGTGTTCCAATCGGGAAAGAAAGAATCTGACAGTCTTTTTTGTAAAAATATGTGAGGTTATCATCGTCAAGGCTGATTAGAATAATAGTAGTTTATTGCTAATAAGCTGGGATGGATATGGATAATGATAAAAAGGTGAGAGCGAGGAAAGCATGTGGGCATCGATTCCATTGACGTTTCTGCGCTTGATTGATGCAGTCAGTGCCTGGCATGTTAGTATTACTACTACTATGGAGATAAAATATTCCATTCGGTTCTTTCATTCATTCTCCCTGTTCGGCTGAGCTTATCAGCACGGCTTATCAGCCGTGGAACAGTGTTTTTCTTTCACAGTAAATCAGCCACAGCCGACTTATAAGCCAAAAAACAGCCTGCCGAACAGGGCCTTATTCAAGCAGACATTATTATTTGAGGAGAGGAAAGGAAAGATAAGTGAGAGTGGAAAATAAGGGGGCCTTGTTAAACCATCGTTTTCGTCGTCCATTCTCCTTTGGAGGGCAAAAGTGGTTACTGATGATTGAAATGTTCACTAGCATTAGGAGTTCTAGCCTTTTTGGGTGCTGTGAAAACCTAAAAAGAGGGCACACTTTCTTTACTTTTCCACAATGACGAGGAATTACTCTCTCACACGGCCTTTTTGAGTTCATAGTGTTCCAAATTAACACGTCACCGTGATAAACGAGTTTACTATCAGTAGTATTCCCTCCGTTTCTTTTCTATGGCGTACTCCATCCATCCACGAGAGGATACAACTATAGAATTTGTGCAAGTTAAATTAGCTTAGTTTTGATCAAATTTATATTGAACAGTATTAACATTTATGTCTCCAACTAGTTTATTATGAAAATATATTTTAAAATTAATTTAATGATATTTATTTTGTACAGTATATGTTACTAGTTTTTTATATAACTTTGTCAAACTTCATCACTCATTGAAAAGTGAGAATCGCACTATTTTATGGACGGAGGGAGTATTAGGTTAATACGGTGACACGTCAGAAGAGGTGGTGAGATGGCAAAGATCAAGGTGAGAGAGAGCAGATGGGTTTTATTAGGTTTCGTACCGATGAAACCCGTCTGGCATTGTTTCCGAACAAAAGAAATTACAATGAAACTGCATTGAGAGCTTATGTCAGTCTCAGTGAGGATTTCATGTCACTGTTTCCAACGCATCTAGATTTTGAAAACAGTGCAGAAGAGTTTCATCCCCATGAAATTCTCTCTACTCCCATAAAACTCTTATCACCTCTCTCTTCATTAATATGGCGCCACATCAATATAATTAATTCCCATAAAATTTTGATAAAACTCCACTGAGCATTAATTATGCTGATGTGGTCTTTCGGTCCATCCCTGTCGTAACATTTATCATAACATCATGGAACATTAAAAAATGTGCGTGCGCACTAACAAGGAAGGACAAAAAAAAATCGATGACCATCCATACCCCAACATTTTTAGCGTATAGGTGTTGTATAAACTGGGCGTATATTTTTCTTATTAATCAAAAACAACTGCACATATTTGTGAGAAATTAAGAGAACAGGATTTGGCATGTGAGGACAGCCATTTTTCTTCTGGAATCTGTGTCCTCCACAAATGCACTGGTTGGGCATATTTTACTAGGACCTTGTTTAGTTCCTAAAATTTTTTGTAAAATATTTCAGATTCTCGTCACATCGAATCTTTGAACACATACATGAAGCATTAAATATAGATAAAAAATAAAACTAATTACACAGTTTAGTTGTAAATCACGAGACGAATCTTTTAAGCCTAATTAGGCCATAATCGGACAATAATTGTCAAATAACAACGAAAGTGCTACAGTAACACTACAGTTACATTTTGCAACATATTTTGGGAACTAAACGAGGGCTAGGTACAGGTAATCCTCAGAATAAAGAATTGAGCAAGGACAAAGTAACATGTTCCAATCCACTAAACAAATGCAGATCCAGCTTCCATGTGCAATCCCCATGCCCCATACCAGCAGCAAATCTGGATTATTATAATCCCAGGTGTAGCATGATTACATTACCAGGGAAGGCACCTTCTAATAATAGTAGGAACATCCTCGACCTCATCATTAGATTAACAAAATATAGTTCATTTGGGGAACTTAATCAAAGGTAGATCAGGATAGGGAATGGGGAATCTCAGCTGGCAACGCATCAGGAGTGCATGCAGCAACAAGCAAGGCAGGGGTTATTGTTTTGTTAGGGTTTTTCTGGCCAACTCATGAACCCCAACAACCCAGCAAGCAGATCTTTGAAGCCCATCACGAGCACAGGATAAAGCATGATGATGAGGAGCATCCATATGATGAGTTCCCCCTTAAAGAGGCACCAGCATCACCGATCACATAAACAAAGTCTTCATGTTCTCTCAAAATAAAAATAAAAAAGTTTCTTCATTCTCGATGATGGAATGTTCAGTATCCAGCAGTGTGAGGTGCATGCAGCCTTTCAAAATATCCGCTCGGAATGTAGAATCTCAACATTTTTTTTTGTCTATAACAAGATATATATGATAATCAATACTCTCTCCGTTCCAAATTAAGTCGTTTTGATTTTTTTATATCAAATTTGTTATGTATGTAAACATATCTATGCATCTATATAGGCTATGTACTCGTAGATGGTAAGTCTTTCTATAAATTCACCCTGTTCGCTTGTTTTTATCACCGCTTATCAGCTAGTCATTTAACAGTATTTTTCTCTTACAACAAATCAGCATCAGTCAGAATCAGTCAGCCAAAAACCATCCAACGCGCAGGGTGATTATTTGGTGAAGCTCGGGCCCCCATTTCTCTGTTTTTATCCCTCCTGTCAAAATGACTTATTCTCCATTTTAGTGTATAGTGCACGGAAGAGTTAGAGGTAGAGCTGGTCTAAACATAAACTGATGTGGAGTTTCAAATCTTGCTGAGTTTATGCACGGTTTCAGTACCGGTTCAACAGAAGGGACAAAACAATGGTTCATTTTATGTGCAAACCGTAATAATTATATGAATTATGAGGTAGCACTGCAGAAAGCAGAGCCAAGCCCATCAGCAGATATACCCCGTATATGTTATAATTGACGATTCTGTAGAAAGAACCAAAAAGAGGTGTGGCACCACAATGTGGTGGGTATCATGCTCATGCGTTCGAGAGCAAATCATCATGTGTTTGTTTAAGCAGCGCAGCGCGGCGCAGGTGCATCCATCGATTGCGTTCTTTGGGAATTGAGCAGGAAAGATCACACCAAAGCAGCCGGGGGCAGCTGGAAAAAAAATCAAAAAAATCCACATCTTTTTCACCCTCCCTGTGACTACAGGCTGTGTTCAGTTACTTCAAAATTTCAAAAATTTTACAAGATTCCCAGTCACATTAAATCTTTAAACGTATGCATAAAGTATTAAATATAGATAAAAAAATAATTAATTATAGTTTAGTTATAAATCACGAGATGAATCTTTAGAATCTAATTAATTCATAATTAGACACTAATTACCAAATACAAACAAAAGAGTTCTCGTGCTTCTCAAAATTTTACAGGTAACTAAACACAGTGCCTGTGCGGCTGCGCCAGCGCTGTCAGGGCGCCATGCCTAGGCTAATGCCATCACGAGCGGGCTGGTAGGAGTAGTAGCTCACTGCATGATTTGGCTTGTCACGGCCGGGCGGGCAGGCCGTTTCAGCGTCAATGGCGGCAACTTTTGGAGCCCCCGCCCCAGCGCGACAAAAAGCATCGCCTCCCCTCCTCATATTCCATCCCATCACGCACAGTGCCGGCGGTACGAGGCCTTCCGGCCGAACAGAGCACGCCATTACTTGCCCTTTTTAGCGCTAAAAACATTCTTAGGACGAAGCGTCGCTGCCTAATTGCCTCTGAGTACTACTAGTCCCTGCCCCAGCTCTGGACCTTATCTAGCCGTCAGATCAGTCTCTACTAGTCCCTAACCGTACGATCCCACCTCTGCCCCTTTTTTTTGGCGCTAGAGTTGGTGCGAAGCAAGCACTTTCCATGGCTTCATTGCCCGCCTTAACGACCTTTAGTGGAAGAGGTTAGGAAGAGTTGCAGACGGGAAATATACCACACTTTTTACTAGTACTACACTTTTGTATAAGCATCGCAGAAGTACAGGTGTGAACGTCAGTGTGAGAGCTTAATCCTAGGTTAGCTTAGCTTCAGTCTAGGACCACGTACGTTAGTTAACAGAATCTTAGTACCAAACCATGCATGCAATGCAAGTATTATAAAAGAATAAACGATGCCCCCTGCTAATCATGGGCTTAGCCATTATCCTACTCCTAACAGCAATCACAAGTACAGAGCCAAGTCAATTAATTTATGGGCGGAACAGTGCTCAGAGGAGCAAGGGGAGGCTGCTTCCGTTTCGCGCAACATGCCACGGCACAACAGCATGGGATCCTAGGAGTCTAGAAGGAAGAACCCTCTCCCTTGCCTTGCTCCCCTCCCCTGAGCAAGGCTCTTGAATGAGATGAGCTCAATCAAAGAGGACAAGAACAACAACCAAGAAGGCTACTGCTAGTACCTCTTTTTGGTTGGGATGGGATGAGATAATCTAATCCTAAATCAGCATCAACATCATCATCGGATCCCAAGAGCATACGAGTACAGTACAGGGAAGAGAAGCTTGGATTTCTAGGCATGGCGCATGGCGGCATGCTTTCTTGGGGTTAATTTCTTAGCAGATGGAAAGTCTAAAGAAAAAAGAAAACGAGTGATCAGATCACTGAAATTAAGCTACATGTTTCTCTCTCCCTTCTCTCCCTTCTCTTCTCTTCTCTCTCTAGTTTAAGCGGACTGCGGCGATGAAGCTCCGTTGGCGGCGTTGTCCGTGTGGTCGGCGGTGACGGTGGGCGCCGAGGAGGCGGCGCTGTTGATGTTGAAGCCGGTGGCGTTGGTCGGGGACGAGGTGAGGACGGGAGGGGGAGGGGTGATCCTGGACGGGTTGAATGACGACGGCGCAGCAGCGCCGCCTGGGGTTTGGAGCGGCTCGGCGCCCGCGGAGGCGGAGGCGCTGCGGCGGGCGCTGTGTCCGCCCAAGAAGTTGTGCTTGTTGTTGTGCATCCAGACCTTGAAGACGCCCTTGCCGACGCCGATGTCGCGGCACCACTCGTCGACGATGGCCTCGTCGCGCTTCTGCAGCCGCCACCCGAGCCGCTCCGATAGCTCCTGCATCCGCTGCTTCTGCTCGGCGGTGAACTTGGTGCGGAACCGCTTCCTGGGCATCGGCATCGCGCCCCCGGGGGGAGGCGCGCTCGACGGCGTCAGCTGCTGGGCTGCTGGGGCCTGCAGCCTCTGCGCCGCGGCCGCCACCGCGGCGCCGGAGCCAAGCGACAGCAGCATGTGCGGCGCCGTGGCGAAGTACGACGCCGGCGGGGGCGGGGGCTGCTGCGCCACCGGCGCCGGCACGTGGTGCGGCGGCGGGGGCGGGGACACCGACCGCTCCTCGTCGTACTCGGAGCCCTCCGAGTCGGAATCGGAGTCGTCGGCGTCGACGACCCCCGGGTGGTGGCGGTCCTCGGGCGTCTCCTCCCCGCCGCGGTGCGGCTGGCCGTGCAGCACGCTCGGCGGCGGCGGCGCCGGGAGCGCCAACCGCGCAGGCGCAGGCGGCGGCGGGGAGCCCTCCACCGTCCGGCGGTGGAAGTTGCGGTGGCACCCGCACGCGGCGCACTTGAGTGACGTCGGGTCGGCAGGGTTGGCCCCCGGCGAGGGCATGAACTCGCCGCACCCGTCCACGGCGTGCCCGCCCAGGCTCGCGGCGTGGTTCTTGAGGCACTCCCGGTACAGCGGCTCGCCCCCGACCCCGGCCGGCGCCACGGCCGCCGGCTTCACCTGCTTCTTGAGGGCGGCGCCGTTGGGGAACATGACGGGCTTGTACTTGACGTCCATGGCTTCCATGCGGCGCGGGCGCCCCCCACTGGGCTTGACCGCTGGTGGGGAGAGGTCCGACGGGGAGAGAGGGAGAGATTACCTGTAGCTCCTCCTAACCCTGGGCTTTTAGCATGGGACGGGACGACGGGTCAAGGGAGGTGAGAGGATAACAACAGGTAAGGAGGTGAAGAGAGGGCGAGGGCGAGGAGATAAGAATAAAAAGGGAAGCAGCAAGGCTAGTCACTAGCAGCGGTAGTAGTGAGAGAGAGAGAGACTGAGCTCTGCCTCTGCACAAGGAGGAAGGGGACGAGCTCATTTAATTTAATTACCGAGCCAGGAAAAATACAATTTTTTTGAACGATACTCTGTCCTATTGAGATAAGTAGATGATAGATCAGTGACGACATGGGCTCGAATCCGTTGGAATTTTGCTGGGTAGACCACTGGATTGAGGATCAATGGTACCGGCGCATTTAAAGAAAAACAAATACAGTCTTCTTTTTTTCCTTTGGGGAGGTTGGACCCTGGATGTGTGTGTGAACTATAGCCGTAACGACGTCATGGTATGGCATATGTAAGCCGTTGTTATACAGTTGGCACCAACTATAGGAAATTGAATACCATCTCACAACTACAAGAATTAAATGAAATACCGGTTATCTTACAGATAGATGCTGCTGACAGTATACAACTTGTTGGATTGTCCAGACTCCAGACAGTTTTGCCTTCTTACAGACCTCTGGGGGTCAAAAGTCAGCGCAAGTGTGACTCATGTCTGTTTTTCTTTGACCATACAAAATATTCATCACATGTAACGCCTCACAATCTTCTCTGCATTTCCACTAGGTCGTTTAGATGCACCCAAAAGTTAGAATTTTTTCACTCTCGCTCCATCACATCAATTTTTAGCCGTTTGCATGGAGTATTAAATGTAGGTAAAAAAAATAACTAATTACACAGTTTAGTTCGAAAATCACGAGATGAATCTTTTGAGCCTAGTTGGTCCATAATTGGACAATATTTATCAAATAAGACGAAATTGGTACTATTTATCGGGTTGAAATTTTTTGCAATCTAAACATGGCCTAGAACACTTCTATTTATGCATTATGTATATACAAACAACCAAATCGAGCATGATTTTTGTAAAAAAAAATTGCTCCCCTTTAAAGTTATTGTGAAGCTCTGCCAATTTGTGGCGTGGTTATCTTTTGGAATGTTGGTTCTATGTACAATTTACAATTTCACAGTATAGCATATGCAAGTAGTTGCTACATGCTACTCACTCTGTTTCGAATTATAGTTTACTCCAACTTTGTCCTAAATCAAATTTCTTCAGATTTGACCAAATTTATAGAAAATGCATCAACATCTAGAGCACTAAAAAGTTTCCATGAAAAATGTTTTATTAGAGCATTTATTTGAATTTATAGATATTAATATATTTTTCTAAAAGCTTGATCAAAATTAGAGATGTTTCACTTAATGCAAAGCTAAAGTAAAATGTAATTTGGAACATCGCGAGTAATTGTCACCAACTATAGCAACTCAATACCAGTCGTGACTAAGGATTAAATGAAATACACTATTTCCTTGAATATGGATAAATAACAAATTTATTCGACGGATACCTTTAAACAATAGTTGATGATTGTTTCCATATATGTGTGGCTAAGAATCAGAGTTCCGTTATCACCGAATAAACCGTGAACCATGTGTTGTTTGTATTTGTTTGACTGCTGATTCAAGTAGTAGTCATTTTCATGTTGAAAGGCTATGTATGAATTTATGGACCATTACAAATCTTGCACGAGGCCCCCTCGTGATCCTTTTTTTTAAAAAAAAACTCTCAAATCTTCCTCAAGTGACAGAGTATATTACCGTAAAACTCACAGCTACTAGAGTTGATTCCCTGCAGGAGCTCTATCAAACAATTTTTCAGATAGAAGTAATTCTCTGAAATAAACTAAAAGGTTAAGAGCCGAAAAAGTAGCTTCTCCTAGTTCTACGAAGTGGTTCTCCATCATGATTCCGAGAGTTTATGCTAAAGAATGAAAAGAGAATCACTTTTAGCAATAGAATCACTTCTATCAAAGAATCAACTTCTATAGAAAATCAGAATCAGCTCTACCAGATAGACATAGACCCCTTACTTTGTCGAATAGATAGCAGCTTCAATCGCTCATTTCAGCTTTGTCTTTCCATATGTGCACTTGATGAATCGTAAGAGTATAAGACGAGTCAGCTCCTCTAGGCAGTAGCCTAGAGAGCACTTGAGCAGGTGGCTGTCCCTAATTGCCGAATACTGTTGCATTACGAAGATCAATCCATATGTGCCGCCTCCTTTTCAAAATAGCTGACGCCTTTGACTTTTATTATTCATGTTTTGACTGGCACATTTATTTAAATATCCAGTTTTTTAAAAAAAGTTGAGGCGCTCTGCCGCTTAATTAAGAAGAATAAAATTTCGTACAAAGATGTAACTAACAATACCTGGACGCTAGCGCTTAGCGATTAACACACAAACCGAGCCCACCATACGTCGTCATTGCCGAGCTTTAAGTAAAATGAAAAGTGTATCATTAGATTAGTTATCAAAAGTACTTTACATGTATCATAATATATGCACATTAAGGACCTGTTGCTCCTCCGGAGGAGTAATTGAGAAGGACCCATGTTTAATAGGCTATAATATGAAATCAAACATTGAAAATAAAGTCAAAATTGCCGAGTATTGTGAAATACAAGTACATTGTTATTTTTGTGTTGAGAGCACCTTGCAATCTCTGGCCTTAAACCCTAACCTATAGCTTTGGATTTGCGTTGCTCAAAGGCCATCTCGAATTCAAGAAAATATGGAACATTTTTGGCGAAGCTCACTGCCGAGAGTTCTATGCCAAACAATATGTATAATTGTGAATTGATTGGTCTACAATGAAACAGGACATTGGGTGTTAAAAGTTAGCTTCTCCTAATTTACTTCCGCTCAAAACATTTCCTTCATAAAGTTTATGTTTATGAGTTTATTCTACATAATCACTGTAAGCCATAAGAGAGTCACTTCAAAGTAAAAAAAATCAGAACAAAAGGGATCTATCAAATAAAGCCCTTAAGTGACGCTGTTTTTTATTAGCACCTGAATTAAGTTACTATAAACATAAAAAACCATACTCCCTCAGTCCCATAAAAGAAAGATATTATAGGATTTATAAGACACATTAGTGATGAAGCAGAATGACCTGGATACCTCGCAAAAGGCACTAATGAAAGGTTCCAAACAGTGTTGTATAATACCAATAACAGAATGTCCTCTTTTTTTCAGAAAAAAATTGAATCCCATAAGATCTTAGGCCTTGTTTAGATTGAAAAAAATTTCAACCCGATGAATAGTACCACTTTCGTCTTATTTGATAAATATTGTCCAATCATGAACCAACTAGGCTCAAAAGATTTATCTCGTGATTTCCAACTAAACTGTGTAATTAGTTATTTTTTATCTACATTTAATACTCCATGCAAGCGGCTAAAAATTGATGTGATGGAGAGAGAGTGAAAAAACTTGAAATTTTGAGGGGAACTAAACAAGGCCTTAGTTTGTGGGCTATCGGGCAGGTTATTGTTTAAGACACTTTCGATGCACCATCAGACAGTTAGTAACAAATACTCCCCCGGTCCCAAATTATATACTATCTTCAATATATAAAAACAACTTTAATTTAGAACGAAAGAAGCAACTAGTAGTAGACTTTAAATATGTACTGTGCTATACATACATCCACTGCAAACTTGTATACAATACACTTGTACAGCTGCCGCGTGATGGACGGTGCAATTACGGTGTTGTAATTCTGCAATGCGTTGCTGCCGGTTCATTTTGCGGAAAAGTCAGCCCCGCGTAGTACCCCCGCAGTGATGGCGTGCCCTGCCATCTACAGGGGCTTCTTCTGGACTGGAGCCAGCAGGCGATCCTCTAGGAAAGAGGTACTGTACATCAGGGCATCAGGCCATTCGATCCAAATCAATGTGCAGCGGAGTACTCCAACTAGCTTCGTCGTCCTATATACTACTCAACACGCTAATTAATCCACCCACGGTATAGTCACTTGTGCATAATCCAGTTACTCCAGGACACAGGTACGCACGAACAAGCTGCCATCAACCCATGGCGGGGCAGCGGCATGCAGGTGCTGCCGTGCCGCGCCGCTTCCACCGTTCCACGGAGCGCGGCCGGCGCAGGTGATGCATGCATGCAATCCCGCGGAGAACTGGAGCCCGGGGGCGTACAAGTGTAGCCCGGCGCACGCCACGTTTCGGGGCAGCGTTACGAGCCCCTCCTCGCTTTAGGCCTGCGGCGCCCGGAGACTTTTGCGAGACGAGACGCACGCGAAACGGCGAAAGAGGTCAGAGCGCGGGTGATGGCCATTTACTCCCCTGATGGTGCGGTGGTTGGAAGGCCGGCCAAGCGGTTTACGTGCATGCGGTGACGCGGATCCCCGTGCGCGTCCCCCGGCCGTCGGATGCCGCTCCTGATGGCTTCGGGCGAAGTAAATGCATGGGCGAATAATGTTAGCAGCACCGTTTCTCGGCGTGGCCGGCCTGGGCGGGCATGCACTTCGATGTTTTGGACGTGAGGTGGTGTGTGCAGGGGCTTGTGGTACAGTACAGTGCACAGCAATGCCCATAGTGGCGCTGTGTGCCTGTGTTGGTGGCGGTAGTAAATATAGGTACCGGCAGCATTGCCGTTTGCCAAGTGCAGCGTGGTACGCAGAGGTGGGGATCAAAAGAACAGTGCGATGCGAGCGATCTGTAGTTACGAGCGCTTACTTTGCATCATGCGGACAAGGTAGCGGTGACACACCATGTGCACGTACGGTTAACTTGGGCAAAAATAATCGAGAACCAAATCGAAATAACCAGAAACAAAACCGAAATATTCGGTCACATGTTCGGTTCTAGGTTCTAAAGAACCGAAATTACTACGGTTATTTCGGTTCCGGTGCTCGGTTAACCAAAATAATCGAACTAAGTCTGATGGCCCATGAGAATACAGCCCAGCCCAATACAGAGGTACAACCCTAGGTATAAATTCCACTCCCCTCACCCGTCGCCCCTCACATCCCACCCCCCCTGCCCTACGCCCCCAATCCCGCCACTCCCGGCTCCCCTCCCCTCCTCGCCGCTCCCCACTCCCCTTCTCTCCGCCCCCAGTCCCGCCACTCCCAACTCCCCTCCCCTCCCTTCCTCGCCGCTCCCCACTCCCCTCCTTGCCACCCCCAATCCCGCCACTCCCCACTCCCCTTCCCTGCCCATCCGGCGGAGCATGAAGGCTAGCCACAGCGGTGGCACATCACACGGAGGTGGTGCTCATCGGCTGTGCGTCACGCGGACACGAAGGCGAAGCGCTCGGGCGGCTCGGCCATGGCGGCCACGAGGAAGCGAGGGGCTTGGCGGCGGCGCATCACGCCAAGGAAAGGGGCTCGACCACGACCCATCGTGCGGAGAACTAGACCTCGGTGGCGAGCCCCAGAAGCCCAGAACTACTTCCCCCCTTTTTTCTCTAGATTCGTAAATCTGTGTCTGTGCTGAGAGGAATCAGTGTCTATGCTGAGAGGGTTCGGTTAGTTCGGTTATAACTGAAACTGAACTGAAATAACCAAAACCGAATTTTATCGGTTCCTATTTTGGTGAAGAACAGATCGGTCCCTGATTGTGTAGAAACCGAATTTGCTAATAAACCGAGGAATCGAACCGATCGGTTTCGGTTAACTGAATGCCCACCGCAACGTACGGTACAGGATCGATTCTCATGAGCTATCTAGTGCTTCCTTTCTAGAGGAACTTCGCGATCTGGTAGTAAATAAGGTGTAGCCCGCTCCGGGTCCGTTTTGAGAGCAAGTATAATAGCAGGCTATAAGCCGACTAAGGGCCTGTTTAGTTCCCAAAAATTTTCCTAAAAATTTTCAGATTTCCTGTCACATCAATCTTTGGACACATGCATGAAACATTAAATGTAGATAAAAAATAAAACTAATTATACAGTTTAGTTTTAAATCACGAGACGAATCTTTTAAGCCTAGTTAGTCCATGATTGAACACTAATTACCAAATAACAACGAAAATGCTACAGTTTGCCACAGTAATTTTTTGCAAATTTTTTTGCGAACTAAACAGGCCCTAAATGTTGAGATGGAGGAAAGAGCAGAGGAGAGAGAACATAAGTGGGTTGTAAGCTTATAGCCGGCTTAGGTATAAGAACAAAAAAAAAATTTGTGAGAGAAACAAGTAGGCTATATATTAATAGTGAAAAATTAACTATTATATAAGTGGACTGAGAAAAAGCTACAGAGAACTTTATGCCAGCCAGCCGAGTGTATTAGGGCAGTCCCAATGAAAGAAACTAGTAGTTTCTATAACATAGGATACCGCACCAAAAAAGTACTGTTATCCAACCCATAGTTTCTATGAGTAATAATTATTTTCTCTTTTTCCTCCCAACTCTATCTTCTTCCTCCAATGGAAATGCGACACGAGCTCCCTAGAAACTGGTGGTTTCTCCCCAATGATAATTTCATGGTTTCTTGGTGTATTGGGTCAAGAGTAGACCTGATTTCTTCATGAAGAAACCATTTCTATGATTTTTGCTCTCTTTCTTCATTAATTACGTTGCCATGTCAGCATTTTGCCTACGTGGCAAATTATTTAATGAGAATAGAAACCATCATCAATGCACCATTGGGACTGCCCTTATTAGCCTCGCTCGAGGGCTGGGGGCAGGACAGACCGGGCTTAGAATGTTCTGGTCCAGTGCCCATGCAGCATGCAACCCCGGCGGAGGGGGCAGCACCGGGGCGGTGGTGGCAGTGGGTGCAGATCACGGCACGGAGTCGTGAATTCTGTACACTGACGACACGCTGTCCCTGGCGCGGCCTGGCAAAACGGACGAACGAGGAGGCGAGCCCAGCCAACGAAACAGTTGTTGGCCTTGGCGCCTTGTGTTGGTGTGGTGCCGCTGTGAAATTACCCAGCCGGCCGCGAGCGAGCGTCCCCACCAATCCACCATGTGTGGGGAGCGGTGCCGCCTCGGCGTCGCCTGGACTGCTCCGTTCTGCCGGGACGGGGCGGGGGCACGGAGCTCTGACGTTGCTTGCCAGGGGCGGATACGCCTAGCGCCCTGCGCCCGCTGGCGCTGCGTCTGCACTCGTGGGGCGGGCTCCTCGGGCGGCCTTGTCCCTGGCGGCGGATGGGGAGGTTCAGAATCAGAACTGGAGGCTGGCTTGGGGTGTGTTTAGATGGTGAAAAAGTTTGGGTTCGGTTACTGTAGCATTTTTGTTGTTATTTGGTAAAATTTATCCAATCATAGACTAACTAGACTCAAAAGATTCGTCTCGACATTTACAGACAAACTGTGTAATTAGTTTTTTCTTTCGTCTACATTTAGTACTCCATGCATGTATCGCAAGATTTGATGTGACAGGTACTGTAGCACTTTTTGGGTTTGCTTTTTGGGTGGGAGGAGCAACTAAACAGGCTCTTGGTTTGGTTTGCCGTGTTGGGTTGTCGTTGTTGGTCGGATGTGGGGGGCACGCACGCTGACGCCGATGCAAGGCCGGGTGGGACGGGGGCCGCCGTGCCCAGCCCGGGGTGGGGCGCGGGCCACCGCACATGACGGCCGCGGTGGCGATCGGTCGGCTGCGCGGTAGGCCCGTGGGCCTCGTGCTTCTGCCGGGGCAGGAGTCAAACCGCGGCGCGTGTGGTGTGGAGGAGGGAGGACCGTCTGGATGAATGTCTGATGAAATGCTCCACTACACGAATTCATTCTAGAGCATCTATCTACAGTGAAAATTTGTACAGGAGCTCTCTCTGTCCTTTTAGAGGTTTTTCGAATCGAAGAAGAAAACGTCTGACGGTTTGGATTTCCAGATACCTGGGAAATTAGGATGTGTGCGTTTCCAAATGTGATCCGGACCGAAGATCAGTGGTTGATTACTGTTTCCAGTCTAGCAATGCATATTTACCTTAAAAAAATGACAGGTGCATGCAGATTCAGTACACAGCGCCATTCTTCAAGAATTACTCATTCCGAACCAAAATATCTGTCGTTTTCGATAAATAACTTTGATAAAATATATCTTAAGAAATATTAATATTTATGGTATAAAATTTATATCGTTGGAAAGATCTTTAAATCTAGTTTTTTAATAAATTTATTTAGAGATATAAATGTTGCACGTATTTTTCTACAAATCGAGCCAAACTTGCGGCACAGAAACCTAAAGCGACAAATAATTTAGGACAGAGAAAGTACGTAACTATTTCGGATGAAGTTAGGCAGTATTTGGTTGGAGGAGTTAAAGTTTAACAAACACTGTAGCACTTTCGTCTTATTTGACAAAAAGTTTCCAATCTTAGACTAATTAGGCTTAATAGATTCGTCTTGTAAATTACTCCTAATCTATGCCGATATGCATGTAATTAGTCTATATTTAATACTTTATGCATTTGAGGGAACATTGATGTGATGGGACCCAAACCAAACGGGCCTTACAGTTCAGTTACTAGCATGCAGAGCGACACAGACACACGGTTCCCTGGGTCAGCAATGTACGCCGCCCTGCCGGTACGTGCAGACGCACGGTTCCCTCGACCCTGCAGGCTCCTCCAGCAGACCTCGCCCGAGTAGCGATTAGCTAGGCATTTGAACTCATCATCATCCCTTGCTCATCGGACCACGCCTAGTACCTCAGAGTCTCAGACAGACAAGCTGCCGTAACTAACAGTGAAAATTAAGGGTGTGTTTAGATTTATTGAAAAGTGCACTATATAAAAAAAGATTCCCCGTCACATCAAACTTGCGATACATATATAGAATACTAAATGTGAATAAAATCAAAAACTAATTGCACAGTTTGGTTGTACTTTACGAGACGAACATTTTGAGCCTAATTAGTTAATAATTGGACAATTATTACCAAATACAAACGAAATGCTACAGTGTATTTTGACTATCCAAATTTTGGATCTAAACACAGCCTAAAATGCAAACACCCCACGCGCGCATGTCCTCCGCCTGCCCATGTTGCTGCGTAGCCGAGGCCGAGCGCGCCGTGCTGTCTCGCAGGCAGCAGGGCTCGCCCACACCAAACAGGCAAACACCATACGTACGCACGGCCCGGTCCCCGACCAAACCGATCGGGCCACGGTTTTTGTCAGGTTGACACCGGCGCCGCGAGCTGGCGGCCTGACTGTGTCTATCACAGGGACTAGTTAATGGAGAGTTATCGCCGCTGACAGCACGCACGCCGCCGGCTCTCGTTGCCGTGTGGGTGAAATATTTTGCGAAATGTTACGGTAGCATTTTTCGTTGTTATTTAATAATTAGCATTTAATCATGGCTTAATTAGGTTTAAAAGATTCGTCTCGTCCATTTCATCTAAACTGTGTAATTAGTTTTATTTTTTATCTATATTTAATGCTTTATACATGCGTTTAAAGATTTAATGTGACGAGAAATCTACTGTTTTTTCACGAAATATTTTGAAACTAAACAGGGCCTAGCTGTCCCGTGGCCGTGCGTGGTGCTGCAACTGCAAGCGCAATGTGACCGGGTTAATGTGTCTGTCCTGCCCGTGGCGGAGCACCCTGCTCCCTGCTGCCGGAGTGGTTACGGCCAACGGGGGTGAGCGAGTCACCACCACGGCCCCGTATTAATTCTCAGGCAGGAGCCACGGGGCTGATTGCATTGGTGGAGGGCTGGCCCCCTGGGCCTGGGGCGTGCGTGGTGGAGTGCTACCAGATCCGTTTTCTCGTGCGATTCGCAGAGGTGTCTGTCTATCTTGAGACGCAGAGGGGAAAGAATTTTACCGTGCTGTGCTGTGCTGTGGTAATTCGACTTTTAATTACGCACCGAGGACAAGCAAGGCAGCAGCCGCAGCACGTCCGGCTGTTTAGTGAACATGCCCGGACACTATTCCCCAGCCATGCTAAATGTTTTCCTTGGATCCTAGACTCGAGGTGGGACGGGAGGGAAGCCTGACGTTCACTGATGAATGAACTCGGCAGCATCATTGCTTTGGCTTCCCTGACAGAGCGTGAATGGTGACGAGGTGAGCTAATGCAGGCCGTATCTATAGGAATCCAATGATGGGCTCCTTTCACTGGTGTGTGGCCCGTCGGGGGCCTCCCAGCTTCGAACATGGGCAAACTCAATCCGTATGTGGGCAGAAAGGACCTGTCAGCCCACGGAACGAAGTAGCTCCAGAGTCCAAGTACGGCCTTGCTTGCTCAACCGCTTTCTCTAACCCGGGTCACCGATGGGCCAAATCTCTCTTCCCCCGGTCATAAATGGGCCAATACCAGTGATGAGTGAAGAGTGATGACCCCCTTTTCTTCATGGAGTCCGGGCTCATGAACACCCACAGTGACACACGCACACTTGACTCCGGCGTTCTTGTTCCAGCATGTTCTTTTACGCTCGACCTCGAGACCAGGCACTCAGGTACTCGAGAGGCGGCGCCGGCGCAGGGGATGTGCGGAGTGGCGGAACTAGAACTTTTAATTAAGAGGACCGGACAATACGATCACAACTCATAAATATAATTAATATATATAAGTGTATGTCTTTATGTACTGTATATATTTAGTACTCAATATTATCATAAAAAAGAGTGTGAAGTAATAACTTTTGTTGCTATGCAATTGAATTTTTATAGGTAGGGGGCACGGCCTATGCTAGCACCCTGGTTCCGCCAGTGGATGCGCCACGAAAATCTGACTCCATGTATCTAGATTCCAGAAGACTAAGACTACCCGCACCGTGGGACGGTAAACGTCTCTGCAGGATTGTTTTACCGGATGGAGACCTCGCAGCGGGGTACGCTACACCGCCAGCTCCTCCGTTATCCTCGAGCGCGTCCGCCAAATTCCCAGGAATACCGGACCAACGGTAAAGGACGAATGGGTCCCGCGCTCGTCCTTCGGCTGTGCTCGTCCTTTGTCCTTCGTGAGAACTCCGCGGAGAAGGCCGGCGGTTGCGTGCTCGCCGGATGGAGCGCCGCCGCCACTCGCTTGCGGAGGAGGAGCCGCTCCCTCCGCTTCCCGATGACGACGACAGCGCGGGATCGAGGAGCCGCGACGGTGCTGGAGGCGGCCTCGTCTCCGGCGAGCAGCACGCCCAAATCGCAGCGCACGGCGGCCCCAATCGAGCGGAGGCTGCGCACGACTGGGTCCCACATCGGCACTGCTGCTCCTCCGAAATCGCCTCCCCGATGTAGCAGCAGCGCACGCGTGACCCGGCCTCCCGCACCGCCGCGCGCAAGACGCTCCGGCCACGAAGAAGAGGAGCAGAGGAGGAGGCCGAGCCCGCCCCCGCCGCGCGCTCGCCGGCGCGCGCTCCGCCGCGTCCTCGCCGGCGTCGCTCCGCCCCCGCCACGCGAGGAGGCCGGCCCTGCTCCGCTGCGCGCTCGCCGGCTCTGCTCCGCCCCCGCCGCGCGCTCCGCTGCATGCTCGCCGGCGCTGCTCCGCCCCCGCCGCAGGAGGAGGCCGGCCCCACAGCGCTCCATCCTGGCGTGCGGTTGCGGGAGTCAGAGGAGACCACGCCGTCGGGGGAAGGGGAAAAGAAAGGGAGAGGGAGAAGAAAGGAAGAAGAGAGAGACCGGTGGGGACCAGTGGGGAGAGGGAGAAGAAAGGGAGAGAGAGAGGGGGGGGATGGTGTATGACATATGGGACCCATAATATAGAGGATGAGATATAGAGGATGGATGAGTGCGGGAAAATTGGATATAGAGGAGAGAATTTCGATGACTAGGACGAAATATTCCTTTTAGATGATGAATATAGAGGATGAAGAGTGCGGATAGTCTAAGAAGGGAGAAAATGTCACGGGCTTAGCAAAGTATGGAGCCGAGACTACGCCACGGAGTAGTTCTCTTCTGCCGCTTGCCGTCTCTGCCCACGAGTTGACGAACTCCGGGGCGCCGATGCCGACGAACATGCAGGGGTTCTGCCCCTGGTCCAGGTACATGGCGCACGGATGCAAATTTATTTGAATGTCCCTATAAATATGTTAATTTATTTATAGCACATCAAGACATTTATACACCGGCGATTTTGATTAAAGGAGGCCAGATTCCAGAGAAGGGAGAAAACGTCGCTGGCTTAGCAAAGTATGGTGCCGGGACTACGCCGTGGCCGTGCACTACGGAACAGTAAACCCTGGTTGTTTCTTTGGTAAGGCCAGCTGACCCATGTGCCCTGCATTCCCGGCTCTAGCATGAAAGTGACCCAACATCTAGCTTGAGCCAGATCGGCCAGTAGATCCACAAATAAACAAAAAAAATCAAATAAGTGATTAAGTGCTAGTACTATAAATTCTCAACAAGATCTAAAGTGACTTTAAATCTGCATCTACGCTAACTACTACTAGCTGCTATTAAAAAATAACCTAAAGTAGCATCTGAATCAGCATCTGGATTACCTCTCTCTCTCATCATAAAAAAGAATTCTAAAACACATTTTAGTATATGTTTCTAAATTATCAACTAAAAAAACTCAACCAGTGGGAGAGACGTCACCCCGATTTTGTCTTAAGAAGATTGTGCTGCGACTCGAACCCAAGCTAGCTCAGCGAACCACTTCTTCGGCGTGTTGTGCTCACCTTATTAATATAGAATATTTAACTTAAGATACAAGCGACATTTATTATTACCATTGAATTCTGCTGGATGGGGAACGGCTCTGAGGCGGAACCCTAGGAGACCCGGCTCTTTTGGCGGGCCCCTCCCTGCCGCCGCCGGCTGCGGCGCCGGTTGCCGCCCTAGTGCCGACTGCCCCTCCCCCATTCCCTTCCCCTCTCCAGATTTGCTGCGCCACTCCCATCCACCAGCCCATCCCTTCCCCAGACGAGCGCAGGGGCTGTCGTTGGTGAGCTCGTCGCCCACTTGAGCTGCCCTCGCCCTCTCCCTCGCCGCCGGCGCCGGATCCCACCTCCGACTCCGCCCGCGACAGCCTCAGTCCCTAGCCTGGCGCAGTAGCCGACTATGGAGTGCAGGGACCGCCGCTGTAGCCCGAGACGTCGCCGAGCAACCTGTCCCAACCGCGTCCTTTGGCGGCTGCATCCCTTGCCGGCGCGCCGCCACTGCCAAGACCTCCTCGCAACCACGCGAGGAGGCCAGATCTGGCGCCGGCGGCGGATGGGACGGCGGCTCCATGGTGCGGTTGCAGTTGCAGGCCGAGGGCCCCTCGCCCCTGCCAGGGACTGAGAGCTTGTGCCCGGATTCATGGTCGTCGTATTCCCTCTCTCTCCCTTTGCCGCCCCCTTCCACCTAGGGGGAACCTCGGCACGGCGCTCCAAGGTGTCAATAAGGGCAGCATTGCCTCAACAAGGGCAGGATAGGTCGCCTGAGGCATTGTCACCTCGTCGCAGCGCCCGTCTCACGGCCAAACCACTTCAGGCGTCCGTTGCCCTAGGTGGAACTTTCTCCGGGCAAGGAGTCCTGGATGTTCAGCATGATTCATTTGCTGACATTATTCAGGACAGAGTCTGCTTGCCTCTTGAAACTCCTGTGATTCAGGGAAGGCTTATCCTCAGGGTTGCTCGGGCCCAACCCAGTGTCGGTTCGCCTAGGAGAAGTGTTCGCTTAGCTGCTAAGCCTCGTGTGCCCAACCCGACTCTCCAGGCGCATAAGGTTCTTATGGTCAAGTTGGGACTTGCGAATGCTTCTGAGCCTGTCAACACTGCAGAGACACAGAAGTTGGAATCCATCTTTGTTGAGCCGCTTTCGGAGTCCATCTTTGTTGAGGCTTTCAAGATCTTTTTCCCGGACGACGTATTCCTGGATGACTTCGTCCCGGAGGTTGATGGGCTCCTGCTGTAGACACGGTGTCGCAAGGTTGCCTCTCCCTATTGTCACAGAACTTGTTTTGTTGCTTGGTGCTCGGCTAAGCGGCCTTGCACGTTGTTGTCTGGTTAGGGAGTTGAGGTCGTCTTTAGTCTTGCTATTTTTTCACCCTCAGTTCTAGTTTCAATTGTTTTTTCTTTCTTGTGTTTTTTTGTTCTCCTTCTCTCTGGTAAGCTTGGCGCTTACTATTGAGTGAGTAACTTGTAATGTACTTCTAATTCCTCTTAATGAAATACGTGCCTATAAGTGACACGGTCGCGAAAAAAATTATTACCATTGACACTACATATAATATGTGCAGGAGGTGAATGTCATATATATATGCTAAAGTTTGATTAACCACACATGCAGGAGATGCAAAGAGAAGAGAAATAATAGATCCCTCAACCACAAGTTTTTTTAGGCCGGAGAACACCTCTGTGACTGTTTAGCACTGTTCATGACACGACATCGATATTTACTGTTCACTTTCGTTTTTTTGCTCAGGTGAATTTAAAATATTTTCTCCACTGTACATCAGGGGCGTGGCGACAACGCGCCCAACCGTGTGCTAGTTAATAACAATGAGAAGTAAATCCGCTCATTGTTAGCAAAGTCTGTTCAGCTGGACAAAGTAAGATAGTGTCTTTAAGAGTACTGAGTTAGAATATCAACAGATTAGAGAGGATGGGGATAAACAATTTGGATCAGCTGTGGCCTGTGGGCACTAGATTTACCTTTTAATTTTGATGAACGCCTAGATATCTTATAAGCCGTATTTTTCAGCCAACGAACGGTGTTTTTCTCTTACGACAAATCAGCGAACAGTACTTTTAGCCATAGCTTTTCAACCAAGCGAACAGAGGCTGTGTAGCCTTTGCATACAATTTGTCGATCGAATCACCTGCGATTAAATGTGTACACAATGGACCTGAAAATGAGCATAGTGGTACTGTGACGACTTTATGAAAAATTCTCCGGTCCGGAGCAGGGAATGAAACCACGAGATGGAACAGTACTTACACGTTGGCCATCAGTTTAGCTTCAGCTTTAGTTCTTAACTAGCTATATAGACACTGAAAATTGGATCCATACATATGCTTGTGGAATCAGATGCAGAAATCCAAGGGGACTGAACCAGACCAAGCGCAGGACACATCCCCGACCCCGAGAACAGCGAAGAGATTCAAGCGTATATAGTAGCCCGCGCATCGGTTTGCATGGCCATAATGGAGAGCACCGATAAGTTGCTGAGATGGGCCACAGGCCGGCTGGGATGATGATGATGGTACACATGTGGGACGAGGTAATCTTAGTCCAGCTGCAGCTGGACCTGATCTGATCAGTGTGTTTAGTTACTCTCTTTCATATTTGGACATGGATATAGCTAGCGTCGCTGGTATAAGGTTCAGCAATTGGCTATATGTGCCTGACGAGCTCTTTCCTGCTAATAAACGACTCTGTGCATCTAAGCATATGTAGTTGTTACGCAACGGCAGTACAAAGTATAGCTTCGTACGTGCTGGAGAACAGGAGAAGACCAATCTGCCCGCAGCCCGCAGGGCGACCGCGTAGTGACACTGTTTCGGTGCCCTTTAGCATCAGTGCTCTCCTGGTCTCCGTTATCATCTAGTCTAGGCTCACTTGGTGGTGTTCCCCGGCCGGGCATACGGCCACGTGAAGCGGCACATGCACCCCCTGCCAAACTGGCAACGTGTGTGTGTGCAGCTACTGCAAAGCTCCAAAGCTGTACTAGTAGCTTGCACGCACCAGCACCGCCCATATGGGTGGCGAGGTGAAAGGCAATGATGTGCGCGTGAGCGCGCGCTCAGCTTATTCAGAGCTTGTGATTGGTTGCTTTTTCCGGTTGGCAGTGCATGCATGCAATACTTTATTCGAAGTGGGGTCCACATAGTCAACTGAGTGGGTGCCTCGTTCGTGTATGTGCCTGAAGGATTTGCCTCGTTGTACTCTGCTTGCCTGGCACCCGCTGCCCTTTCTTGCCTGGCGCCCGCTGCCAACTTTTTGGTTGCCGAAGTCTGGTGCACTGGTGTTGGTGCGTCAGTTGTTGTACCGTCCACCCGCTGGCCCCTCTTCTTCACATTTTTTTTCTTCATGGTCCTCCAGTTATGCTATTACGTTTTATCTCATTCATTTATCTCTAGGTTACACATATATTTTTTTTTCAATGAGTGTTCGTTTATTTTTTTTTCAATGAGTGTTCGTTTTTTTACTTGTTCTTTTTTTTCGACATTTTTTCTAATTCCAAGTTACCGACTGCTATCCCTTTATTTGTAGTATTGCCTTCTGTTCTATCTTCCGTATATTTTTTTTAAAAAAAATCGTCCAGTGACATGACTGTTTGTTTTTAGTTTCACTACTCATTCCAACTGAACTTGTATTGTCTAGTGACACCACGTTACATATTTGTTTCACAAAATAGTCAGTAACAGTGAATCACACTCAACTCTTGTCACAGTCAGAAACTAAACGCCTCTTTAATTGATTTCGGAAGATTCCCAACGTTGTCTTCCATTTCGAGGAGCTGGTACATCAGGTTGACTCTCTGTAGCTGGCTTGCTTCCTGACAAATGCAAATGGATTAGATTTCTTTTTCACATACACAAATTTTATTTGTATTTAATCTTATTACCTTTGTCAGCACCCTTGTAACTACTTCTCCGTCGAAGTATCTTGCACAGAACATTGTGTACAGTCCAGTGTTTATGCTGTGTTTATAAAAAATGTACCAGTCATCTTCTTAATACTAGTACTCATATTTTTTGACTGTGTACTATTTCATTACCTTTCCACCTGTCCAATGTTTATACTAACGTACTCCATACCCCAGTCATCCATGTAGTAGTTGTAATCATTCAGAAATTTCTCATGGCACTCCTTCATAGCTGAATGTATCATCCTCAATGTAATTTTGTGCTTTCTTTCCAAAGTTTCGCCTTTGGCATCTGTACCTCTTGGATCCAACACTACTAGCAATTCTCTCTTGAAATCCCACACATATAGGCACCAACACCAGTGCACAAGTACTGGCACCATTATCTACCCAATGTTTAAATGTATTAGATACTCATCATATTCATTTTCTTTCATATATATTCTATAATTCATTATTATGTACTTACCAGCCTGCAGTCTGCCACCCTGTATTGTATGTTGCACCCGTAGAACATTTGTTGCACATGCAGTGGTGGCTCCCCCCTATCTTTCTTTAGCGCCCAAATCTGATCCACATAAACCATAACCACAAATATTGGTGCACATACTTTTTTTCATACTGTAACGTCCAAAAAAACCTTCAACATGTATCACTTATCTTACCGCAAAATCAGTTGGTAGGAAATGTCGCCATCTGCTTTCATTCCACTTCAAATACATTTGTCTATCCATTTCTGTGTACAACCTTACCAGTGCATCCATTGTTGTTTGATCAAAATCATTTTCTCCCTGGAATACTGCTTGCATCAAACCACCTTTTATTTCAATCTTATATGGAATCAAATGCACGAACCACATCCTGAAATGATAAATGAGATTATAATCACTCTTTTTCAATAACTTTTTTTATGGGGATGCATCTGTAATATTACTCAGTTTGCACATTAAATAAATTCTACCTCATCCTTTCGTCTCTAGTTACATGGCGCAGTGCAAATTGCAAAGCAAGCTGTCCTTCCAGTGGTGCATCTTGGTGAGTTATACCAAGTGCAAACGGAGAAACTCCGAATCTGGTTTCATTGTTTATATATTGTATGACCAGCTTGTTATCATTTATAGTGATAGTATGTCCTTCATCATTTTCCAGCCTATTGCCTACATGAATTTACATGTCAAATTTATTAGAGATCATCAGAAATCGCACACTTCGAATTTTTTTTATCAAGTCACTGCAAATGAAAGTTTTCTTACCTTCGTAGCATATGATCGCGTTTTGTACTGCCGGTGTAACTATTAGCAATGGTGATGGGCAGTCTGCTTCTTCTGGTATGCTTTCTTCTCTTTCTTCTTTCCCATTGCCTTCTGTTTCAACTACATACATCAGATTAATTTATTTGACATAGTTAGCTATGATTTACTAGTTATTTTTTAATTATTTCTATATCAATTAAAGAATTCCATGTTTGGCCTTACCGTCGATCTCTATTCCCAACTCTGATAACTTTTGCCTTACTTCATTTTCCGTTTCGCGGTATGCCTCTTCATCAAGTGCTCTGGACACATTAGTCCTGCGAAGACCACCTGCATATGTTTTCACTTTAATTTAATATAAGCAATGAGATAACTTTAAGATTGTTTCTGTTATATTTTAACTAGAGTAGATGGAATGTTAAAATCAACAACATTTGTTCATACCATGTGTTTCTTTAGATATATTGTCGCTGAATTCTTCGATGTCGCTGTCATTTTGATAATTGTTCATTCTTTTTCTATCTATTTTTTTTCTACAAGCTCTCTCATGACCTTTAGTTTTTTTATATCCACCATTATGTGCTGTAATTCACAGTCACTATTACTGCTTTGACTGTCTTCATCTGGTTTGACCTCTTCTTTATAATCCAATTCTTCAAATAGGCGCACATTGTTCTTGTTGTCTGCTTGAGTCCAGTTGTTCTGACTGCTTTCTGTACCTTTCTCGCCTACTCTCCATGTTTGAGGATCATTCGAATTTCCGCCTGCATATTTAAACATACAAAATCAATTGTATTCAATATTTATCCTTTATTTTATAATTACGTATTTTTTATCTAAACCATTATCTCACCCTTGCTCTGTTCTTCATTGGAGTTATGTTCTGAAATTATATCTGATGCATCATTGTTACGTTGCAAGTATGAAATCATCACTTCCTTTGTTTCGTTTGTTACTTTTGTAACCTTCACCGCCCAGTCGTTTATTGTAGATATCAGTTGTTCTAGATTTTGTTTATTTTGTTCCCCCTGCCTCACTGAAGCCTGATTACAAATGAATACATGTTAGCTTTTCGATTTCTGTGACTACCGAAAATTTATATACGTCCAAATATACTTAGATGAGCTGCACAGTAACATGTCATAACAAAAGCTCAATCAGTATGGAGATCATTGAAATTTGTCTTTACTCTGCAGGAAGAACTCAATCAGCCTACTAATCAGCATATGTGTTTGTTTTTCAAATGTCATGGCAGTGATCTGTTGTACTAAATAAATGAAAATCTTAACTTCCCCTTCCCCTGCCAAACTCATAGTGTTAAAACTTGAAAATTATATTTTCCAACGTTTCAGTGTCTTACTCACTATGCTAAACAGATTAAGGAAACTACTGATCATATCTGAAACATGTGCATGTCATGATAGTGTCCACACAGTTTAATTAAGGTCCAAGGTGGTTATAAATTATATTATCCCAATAGTTGACCAGTAATCCTTACAATACATTTTGCTTCTAACTTATCTGTTATTTATATCGTGATAAGTTTTATCTGCCTAACCAAACACACGAAACGAGGCCCTTTTTAATACTCTTCGTTATTTTTATACATAGGTAGCCTATGGAATGTAACCATTTTATGATGTTGATATCATCTATATTTATTAAGTTCATGCACCAACCTTTTTGCGTCTTGGTGATGTACCTCTTTTGATAACCTTGTGCCTACTGTATATGACTTGGTCATCTGGAAGTACCTGACATTCATGTGTTTTAAATCTTAATCGGTGAGGATCAACGCAAAATATCAGACTTTGTTTATATTTAAAATCAGATCGAGAAGCAACCTCAGTGCGCCCATACAGCACCATGCCTGTAGTGGTCACATCCTTCTTATCTTCTTTCTCTAGTTCTCTAATCAGCCTGTTTGTATAGTTTAGAAACCTAGGTACCAAACTTTTGAAGTGTGTCATGGTCCCAAAGTTCAGGTTGTCCAAGTAGAAAACCTGCAAATCAAATATTATATCAATATACTGACTGAAAGTATTTTTGTTAATCGCCAGGTCATATGTTATATCTGGTTTTGAACTTACCACAGGGAACAGTAAGCAGCCCTCTAATGTTACTGTTTTGTTCCCAGCTCTCAATGATTGTTTAACCCTCCTTGCTGATTGAATCAAGCCATTCAATACATAACCACACCAATTCATTTCAGCAATACTGTCTGTGTTGGTTATGTTTGTAAACATGTCCTGGTTAATCTTAGCTTTTGTTCCCTTTGGTCCAAGGAAATAAGCATCCACATACAGCAGAAAAGCAACCTTGAAAGCCTCCCTCTCTCTTGCGTTCATTTTTGCCCCATAGTCACGTGTCAAGATTGTCTCTACAGATTCCACTGTGACATCTTCATCACCTGTCAACATCATTAGTTTTCTTATCCTACATATGTCCAATTCTGACACATCACAGTCAACTTTGACAATATTAGTTGTCCTTGGGATCCCAAGCACAACTTCTACATCAGATTCGTTAGCGGTGATTTCCACCCTTTCTCCCACTGATATTTCATCTTTTTTGCCTTTCAAGTTTCTAATCAGCCACAGAGCCAGCTGTCTTGGGAATTTGTTCTGTGGCATTAACTGCAAAAGCATTTGAAATCCAATGGATTGAACCAATTCTCTCTTTTCTCTATTGAACTTCGAGAAGGTAGTATGCAAAGTTGTTACTGAAAAAGATGTTGATATTTTTTGCTCTGTAGTACAGTAAGTTTTTGCCATATGTTGACCTTCGGACCTTGAATTCTCTTCTTGTATTCTTGCAGTTGAGGTAGTTCCCCCCCACATTACTGAAGAAGCTGCATTTAACTATCCTTAATTAGAATGTATTCTCAAATTCAGTTTGTTTTTTCTTTTGCAGCTCTACGATATCTCCAATTATTTGTTGCAGTTCAGATTGCTCACCTGCAGATCTAGCTCCGCTCCTGGTACCGCTGGCATGACTCCTGAGCTCAGCTTGTCTTTTTGTTGAACTATCATCTGTTCCTTCGAGATCCACCATTTGGTTGTCTCTGCGTTCTCTTTGCCCGTCCTTCTGACGCCGTTCGTCGAATCTGTGTATATTTTTGAGTAAAAAATCGATGCTTTAATGAGGAAAAAAACCTTCCACTTCCTAGTACATGCATCCCCCTGGAAGGAAACTATCCAGATCTGACATACCTGGTCTTCTCTTCTCGGATCTTTGTGCTCTATCTTTTCTGTCTTCAAAATATTTCTGTCTCTCTGCAGTTACCCTATTTTTTTCATTTGTGGATTCTCTTTTTTGTTTGCCGTTTTTCGCCGCTCTTGTGGCGGTGTAGATTCCAGAACACTGCACGGGTTGCGCTTTGTAACTTCGACCCTTTCCTTTCTACCTCGTGGAGACGAAGTACGGAAGGTACCTGTACATTGTGGGCCAAAACGTAAGCCCAATACCTGTTATTTGTCTTCCCATTTTCCTGTGTATAATATTGCAGATATTTCTGTTTTTTTT